>WBNO01029780.1:37928-105182 GCA_013400575.1 Peucedramus taeniatus
GATACAAGGGGTTTCGAGTTGCAAAATTTGAAATAATACTTGAGATATGAGCAGTATTCTGCTCAAATTAGAATTCCCAGTTGTCAAACTCTATGTAGCTTAACCAGACTGAGTGATTTGAGATTTTAAGTGAGCTAGTACTGCTATTTAAACATCTGCTTTGTATAGTGTTTTGTGTTAATTTGTCATTTCAGGTATTTCTTCTTTCTTCACATGTTCAAGTGACTGCCACATTAGCACATGGTTATACAAAATAGAACTTTGTTACATAAAAACATTTAAGAAGAAAATGTAATTGTCATATCAGCACCAAAAAATTTGGAGCTTTTCTTTGTATGGAATTACTACAAAGAGGCTCCCTGGTGACATTAACAATGGGACACAACAGATTTTTAAGGTTCTTGAAAATAGTCACAAACCTTGGTTTTGTCTGGCTGATGCTGGAAATGAAGAATTCCAGAGACTAACTTGTCAGTCTTGGTTTTGTGAACTCATCTGCTGACCTACAAGAGTAAAAAAACCAAACCAGTAATTATTTCTCTAAATGACTAAAAGCACTCAGCTAGGATAGACTGCCAGAGCCATGCAAGAGAGCTGTAAGAAAAGCAGTTCTACACTCCTGTTATGAAAACTACACTGCAGTAAATGTAGTAAGCAATGAATGCATTAGTATTTTCAGTTCTGAAATTGCCAAGCAAGAGAGGAGCTTCAAGTTTGATTTAGTTGTGGAGTTAATACATGAAGGTGGACCTGTTATTTCAGGTGGGGCTGATTGTTGAGGGATGAGAAAGGGACTTCCATGCAGTTTACCTCCAGGCTGAATTGTGTTTTCAAGTTCATGTAATGCTTCGTGATCAAGGATCTCAGAGGAACTGAGACAAGCACTTACACTGCAAGCCGTGTGACAAAAGCTAGATAGGGATTCATCGTGTTCAAAAGCAGGATTAATCCTTACAGCATTTTCTGAATTGCAGCTGCTGGGAGTAGGACTTCTACAATGCAGAACATTTTTGTTTAGGTAAGATTTTAAATTGCAAAAGAAACAAAAGGAATATTTTGAAATGTGAAGGAAAAGATTATGAGCAGCTTACTGCAAATTAGAGTTTCTTTTGCATTTTCTTCTTATCTTAATAATTAAAATGATGAAAAGAAAACCAAGGCTTCCTAAGCCAAGAATGAGAGGTTTAAAAATGAAGGGTTGTATGGGTTCTGGACCAAATTTTGCACAGCGCTGTCCTTGGTAAAGCTGGTGTCTACGTACAGGGCATCTAAAATAAGGAAAGGAAGAGAAAAAATGTACAGAAGTTCAAGGCAAAAATACTGAGTATCTTAAACAAAAAGAAAAGAAAATCTGCAATGTGGTATGAACTCATTATTTCCACTACAAATAATTATGTGTCTGCATGAAAATAATGTGATTGATGATAGGGAAAGATAATGTTTTTACATTCGAGAGTGAGTTTTAAAGAAAAAGACACTGATATATTCCTTGCCGACCTACAAATGTGAAGGAAATAATGCATTTAAAATATCTCTGACAAGTTTCTAACCCCACAGGTAACATTTGTAGTTTAGAACCTCAGAAGTCCAGGTGTATTTTAAGGCAATGTCAGAACACAACTTTGAAGCTTATACTCTGTTTACTGGTGGTTTCACTCTGGGGTGCAAGGTCTGAAATAAGCAGGACTCTATTCCTGTTTTAAGACAAGGGGAAAATGAATTTACATGGAGCACAAGGGCAAGTAGTAGGCCATAATTTTCTCTCTGACAGTACAAGTTTGCACAAGCTGTCAGTCTGACACTGGCGGGAATTTGTGACTTGCTATAATTCACAAAAAATTCATTTATTATTTTTAATATTTTTATAATTCCTCATGATGGTTTGGTTATACCTGTACATTCAGTGCTTTTCTGAATGGGGAAAGGATTATTTTCCTTAGTGCATTGGTCTTGGAGGAGTAGGTCAGGCCCCTTGCTACCTCAGTAAATTTTGAAGAGGACCTTTCTAGCTCACAGGTTGATTTCCAGTACTAAATGCTGCAGCTGTTCAACTGGGACTCTGAAAGTCAGGAATTTGGCAGTAATGAAGGTTAATTCAATACAATTCCTGTGATAGCCATTGAAGAAAATTAATTTTGGTAGTTGGGTTGTTACAGTCAATATTTTGAATAATTTGTCCAGTGGTCTTAATTTTTTATGTTAATCCTAAGTAAGGTAAAAGATGTATTGTTAATCTAGTCAAAGTATTAAGAGAGAATAAACAAATGCAAGAATTGTAACTTGATTCTTGCTTATGTACATGGCTGGTCAGCTACTGTGTGCCAGTCTAGTAGACAGTCTCGCATAATTGTCTAGTTGACATAATTGTCTGGATTGCCTAGTCTTACAATGAGAAGAAACTCGATACTTTGTAAAAGAGAGTTATTATGTTCAAGTACTGTGTAGTTCTCAATATTGACTTAAGATAATTCCATTCAAAAATCCTTAAGAAATATATTTGCAGTAAGGAAGAGCTACTAATCTTCAAGTCTTTCCCAGAAATCCCTGAAAGCAGCTTCAGCCTTCATGTGCTTTATTGAGTGGTCTGGAATCACAGTCTGTATGAATAAAGATTTCCTTTTTAATATATCTTAAAAAAATGTAATTTCTTAAAACGCTACCATGTAATCAGTAGCAAAACTGTGAATGTGTTATTTCATTTTTCCAAAATGTGTTTGGAAATCTGAAATGAACGCATGCCTTTGCGTGTGTCATCTCTGCCAATGATGCTGAATTTCTAATAAATTTCTGAAGCATCTTTAAAAATAACTAGATCATAATGTTCTGCGTATACTAACAGGCAGAAATGGATTTATTCATGATGAGATTATTTATACTTCAGAAGGGTATTTGCAGTGTGACTTACAGCATCTGAATGTCGAGCTTTTGGCTTATTAGCATGGTTTATGGGGCTGTTAACAGAACTCATCAATCGATTTACCTGCAGACAGCTCCTCTTCCTGGCACCAGCTCACATTTGCCTCCGTTGACACAGAGGTGGGGCTGCAGCTCGCACAGGCTCCGGCAGGGCAGCCCATCCTGGCTGGCATAGCCAGGCTTGCAAAGGCAGTCGGCCTCCTTCGTCCACTCGTTCATTACGCACTCGGAAAACTTGTCACAAGCCATGAATTTGCAGGGGTCTGCCTGATCAGCTGTAAAGGATGGGTAAATCATTAACTGAAGCATTACCCCAAAGGGCCTTGGCAGGGGTTGTGGCAGCCAGAGAAAGCAGCTCGCCTTTCCTGGCCTGCCACTTGGGCGTGCCGATAGGAGGATGTCATCCAGCATGGAAAGACGCACAGCCTCTTCCTGTACAGGACACAGCAAGTTCATGTTGACATCTGTACTGATCTACCCCATCACTGCCAAGCAGTGAGTTTATTTTCATCTCACTGACAAGGATTTTCACATTGGATATTTTTACCCTGTTTCTGCTGTGAGTGCTGATGTGGGAATCAGAGTCCCACTCCTTTGATTAATGCGGTGACAGCCACATGTTATCATACTCATGGATCCTACAGCCTTATGTGTAAGAAATAATTTCAACTCTAATGGTCTTAAACACATTATCTAGGACATGACAGAGGAATGGAATTAGATTACTGAATATTGCACAATACTAAGACCTGTAATGTAGAAATATTGTCATATTCCAAAGAAAATTAATGCTTACAGGCTTTGTCGTGTTAGGTTTTTGTGTGGGTGAGGTTTTTTTGTTTGTTTAGGAATTTTTTTGTTTTATTGTTGCTGTTGTTGTTTTGGGCTTGTTTGTTTGTTTTAAGTTTTTTTGTTTTGTGGTATGTTGACATTGGGAAGGCTTGCTTTGTTTTTTGTTTTGTTTTTTAAATATTAGTAAGGAATGTCTCTGTGAGATTAAGGGAAAAGGGCCCTGCTGATGTTCATGGGAAGGCCCCACTCAGAGACAGCTGTTACGCAAGTCTGATTCTCCTTTCCCATTCTCTGCTTCTTACTAGAAGTGAATTTGGAAAGAAAAAAAAAAAAAAAAAAAGAAAAAAAAAAAAAAAGATTTGTACTGGATATTGCAGCTCATAGCTGGGATGAGAGTTTTCTTCTGCAGCCATTCATGCTCTATATACCAGATGCTCAGTAATACTAATTTAAATGAAAAATGAGGATTGCATTTTTTATAGGAGTACTGGAAATCTCAGACACACACTGGGATATGCTTCAGTGGTAGAAATAAATCCATCAGAGCTGTTCACTTACAATCCCTTGATAATTTTATGGCTATTTCCTGTTTTGAAGTTTTGACTAGTGGGTTTTAGCATGCACCATTTCCCTTTGCTATATGCAATGTACATGTTGGTTTGACATGTCCTTTGCTCCTGGACTGTGAGTGTGTGCACATGTAAACTCCAAAAACAACTAGAGCTTGGCTTGAGCATTTGGCTGGGCTGAGTTCTTGTGATAACATTTCATCTTCCTTAACACATACATGCATACTTTTAAATATTTTTTGTTATATTTTCACAGAAATTAATTATTAATGAGCATTAAAAATTAATCAATTATCAAAGAAATTAATCATTAATTATTAAGTAATAATGAACTATTTCGTGCAGGTATTTTAAAAAGTCCTTCTTTATGATATTATTTATGACCAGTACAGTCAGCCCTTTGCAGCTGCTGACTCTTGATACAGATTTTAGACTGTCAGTTCCCATCCATGTTTCACTTTGGTAGAACATCATTACCACTAGATGGCTCTCAGTTTCACAATAAAGAGGAATTTGCTTTTATATTACCTTAACTTGCTACACAGGTTGGGGTCTCTTTTTTTGTTTGATTTCTGAAATGAAAACTGGAATATACTGGCTTTGTAAACACCATTTCTTCTATTTTGACTCTACACTAATCTATAAGCTTATAAGCCTCGAAAAGACAGTTCTCTCCCCAAACTCTCTGTAATGAACCCTCTATTTTCTTGAATTAATGTTGAAATACCACATCAGTAAAGCATATCGGATGATGATGAAAGATTTAAAAATTTTTCTGAATTTGCATTTTAGTATCGTTCTTGTTTTAATTTTTTATTTAATGAAAATTTATTACTAAAGCAGGGAACATATGGCAGCCCAAAGGTCACTCTCTATAATTAGCTAATTTGATACTTTATTCATCAAACATCAGTTTATCATGGTTTATTTGAAGGGTAGAATACTGTGATTTTGTTAGTGTTCTTTACCACAAGCTACCTATGATTTTGGTGGCCACAAAGACATATGAAAAATGAAAACTGGTTAGAAACTGCCTGCCTGAATTGTAAATAGATTTTTGTTCCTGAATTGTCATAGATCTGAACATAAAAAGACAGCTTAACCAAAACTCCTAGAGGCATCTGCATACCTTTGCTGTTGTTCTTCTCCATGACAATGAAATTAAATACAACCCTGAAATAATTACCTGATCCTGAAAATAGATTCAGGCTTCAATTTTATAAAATAGTGTAATTTTTGAAAACTCTAAGTTTATGACATAAGAATAGTGTCCAGATGTGTAGTTACTGACTTTCTACTGTTTAACAAAGACTACAGGCTTATTTGAAAGATATAAATCCAGAGAGATTCTAGAATTACAAATGTATGGAGTACTAAAGTCATGCTCCAATT
The DNA here is from genome assembly GCA_013400575.1 of Peucedramus taeniatus. NCBI lineage: Eukaryota > Metazoa > Chordata > Aves > Passeriformes > Fringillidae > Peucedramus > Peucedramus taeniatus. The sequence goes on from WBNO01029780.1 coordinate 43,598, forward strand.
AGTGAGTATCTGTAGAATCCAATTATTCCTACACATTGTCTCCTTTTGTTTTGAATGCTTTATCCCTTTCAAAAAAGATTTAAGGATGCTCTAAACCCTGGTTTGCTTACAACATTGCAATAATCATCAGAAGTTATGTTTCTCTACTCCAGTGCAAGACCTGCATATCACACCTGCAAACTGCTCATGAGCATTTCTTATCCCTGTCTTCACCCAGTGCTTATTCTAGAGATCACTCTGTCTCTGAAAGGCAGCTGGTGAACATGCACAGCCCAACAGCTCCACCCAGCTTTTCACTACAGTATGAAAATACATCTGCAGAGAATTTGCAACATCTTTTTTGTCTTACTACCCCCTATCACTGGGAGGATATTGCTAATGTGGTTATTTCCAAGACAGTCATACTTCTGAAGTGTAACAGTCTGAAAAAAGGCTGTCTGCTTAGCTTTGACTTAGCACATACATTAGTAATGCAATCTTACCTGGCTCAATATCCAGGGAATAGCTGTCAATCTCCAAATTGAGGTGTTGGGCTGCAGCATCACAGAAATCTTCCAAAACACAGTGTACTGCTTCTGTGATATTGTATGGCACTGTCTTGGCAAATTTCATTTTGCTGTTCACAATCACGCTTCCATTCCTGAAGTTGAGAATTTCCAAGTGCTTAAAACCTGTAAGGTTGGACTGAAGGTATGGAAGTAACTGCAAAACAGAGATTTGCCATTATTTTAACTTACTGTCAGTGTCTACCTGCTATTAATTTCTCTTATAGTCAATTTTCATTATCAAGTACACACATCACAGATTTATTTCCCTGAGTTTAATACAATTGTTAAGCTCCATGAACAAATTAACTTTTCTGTTTAGGGGTATCTTCTTCTGGATTTCTGCTCTTTTCTCAATAATGTATTGAGATGGATGGGCAGCAATTTCCCCTGTAATGGAATGCATAGCAGCTGGGAAGTTTATTCATCTGGAAGAGAAAAAAATTACCTCACTCAAAAGCCAAGTTTAATTATTTTCAAACATTCAATCCAGGCAGGTTAGGGCATAGTATAATAGGCATGTTATAGCTGAGCTGACCTGTGCCCTATTGTACCAACAGAGAAAATCCATATCTAATCACAGTCTATGCTATGATATATTTTTAAAAGCCTATTTTTAAATGCAGCAAGCAGACACAAGTCTCAGATATAATCAGCACTGCTATACTGTTGACGTGGATCTAGGAAAAAGCCAAAATAAATTACATGCTAGGCATATATCTGGGTTCTCTTGATCAAGTAAAATCTTTCATCACTGACTTAATAAATGCTGTCTTCAGACTCTAAGAGCATCCCAGGCTTATGGATCCTTTAAAATACAGCTTATCAGACTGAACTGTAGTAGGGTTTAGTACTGTTAAAATAATGTGCACTTCAGTGTATTCCTTTAAACTGCACCCAACTAGCACAACTGATGTTCAAGTTGATTTTCACCCACCAATTGCATGAACTGTTGTTCCAGTGCTTTGTATTCTGTCGAGCTCCTGTTGAAGAGGTCATCGGAGAAGTGCATGTTGGTCACCCTCAGGCTGAAGAACACCACGAGCTCTTTGCCTTTGGCTGCAGTTGTCATGGAGCTGGTTGTTACATACTTGAGCCCGGGCGCTGGGGTGGTTTCTGCGGGCTCCGTGCTCAGCGCTGGGATGGAGCCACTGCCCTGCTCCGCCTCGTCCAGCGCGGCCGTGCTCACCGCGCCCACCTGATCCAGCTCGGCGGCGATGTCCTGCACGCCCATCCCGGTGCCATCCACAGGAACGCCCTCGGGGGCTGGTGCTGAGGGACCTGGTAACTCAAGGGACTGCTCGATGATCTCAGAGGGGCTGTAGGAGGGGCTGGTGGCTGCAGGCAGCGGTGCTACTGAGGGCAGCACATCTGTAATAACAGCTCCAGGCTGCACGGTGGAGACATCACTGGGACCAGTAGAGAAAGGCAACCTTTCGTAAGTGCTGGCTGTAACAAAAATGTCATCACCTGATGATTCTGGTTCTTCCATGATCTGAACTGCTGCAGGAAAACACGATAAAACCAAATTAGCCATGCTGAAAAACTAGCATAAAAAAACATCAAGCACAGAAAAAAAAAAGTATATGGTATTTCCACTGAAACATTTTTAACAATAAGTTTAACCATATCTAAATATGAAAATGCTAATGCCACCACCAAGAAGGTCTACTGGAACAAAACACCTCATACACGTTTGAGTGATAGGATTTCTGCAGGTTCTGTGTTTAATAGTTATGCTTGGCAAGTATTTCCTGAATCTCTAAAGCACATTCTTGTTCTGAAGGTACATAATCACACTGTCAGTTTATATTGTCTGAAAAGGGAGATTGGAGCTTTCAGCTCTCTGCTTGGAACACTTGTATGCCAGAGTCATTCTGCTTCCCTCTGCAAAAAGTTAAAGCTATTATTTGCCAGTAATCATAAAATGTGATTCCAAAAACAATATAGCCCCTCCAGATGCAAACTGTGTCAATTTACCCAAAAGACAACAGCAGCAATGAAAAAATATTCAAACCTTGCTGCACCTGAAGCAGAACTTTTATGATATTCCCATCAGGGCTTGACATGGATCTAGGATATGTGATAACTGTAGCTGAAATCCACATCTAAAGTGTCAGGAATGCGACTCTTTGAATTCAGCTTGCAGCTACCTGGCCACAATGACTTCACAATAAATGATGGCCTCCACCAACAGCCACCTGCCCAAACTGGTGCCTTTGTCCTTTTCCATCAGCACAGGAGCACACACTTAGAACTTTTAGCAGCCCCTTTCAGGCAAAATCACTTATCAGCAGTAAGGAAAGAAATTTTTCTCCCACTGATGAACTTTTCCTTTCCCTACATCCTAATTTCCTCCCAGTGGCCAATGAAAATATGAAAGAAGAGCAAAGTTTTGCAAGGAATATCCTTGACTGACAGAGGTGACAATTGTCCTCATTTCAATAAAAGCCTCAGATGCTCTTCTCTTGCCATGTCCTCATGTTTCTTGTATGATTAAGGATACGGACAGATTAGAAATGCAAAGCCTAGTGATGTTCTCTGTTTACAAAGCTCTTGCTATTGCTTGTTATGCTGATAAGGAGTGAGAGTCACCTATCAGTTAAGAGAACTCAGAAGAGCTTTGCTAGCATTAGTGCTTGAGGCATTAATGCAGGATGATCTACTGATGGGATGAGCCTGCAGCTCCACAGACATCTCTCTCAGCACAGGAGCACACACTTAAGTATACCACCATGATGGCATCTGTTGGGCAGATTATATTTTAGAAAGATAACTACAGGAGAAAGATGTACTGAAGTGGCTTTGAAATTGCAGCAAATTTGAAGCAGATATATACAGCCATATATATATTGCATGCCTGGCATATAGCTGTGTATATATATATACATATGGTCTATACGTAGACTATAAAGGTCTTCTGGCATCCTCTTATTACAAGCAAAGTAACTTAAAAGGCCTCGAGGGCATACCAAGATGATCTCTGAGCATGTATCACTTGTTTTCATAAGCTGCCAGTTCTTAGCAATCACTGTGACTCCAGCTGAAGAGACAGACAGCAAGTGACCCAACAGTTTGTGTTGGTTCCTGATAGTAAATGTGCTCACATCAAGGGCTGCTGAGCACCTCCTGTGCCACAGTCCCAAGCCCAGGGATCACTGATCTGTTCTTTTTCTAACAGGTCTCGTGTTACTGCTGCAAGGCTTGCCTACATGAGTGATGTGTTGAGATCAGCAGTACAATTTGCAGCTGGTTTCACCAAGATTTTCCTCTGTCTACAGGAGACTTCAATAAAATTCAATCCTAAGAAGTTTGGAACTATGGATGAAACATAGAATGCCTAGACATTTCATAGAATCAAAGAATGGTTTGGGTTGGAAAGGAACCAAAGCATTATCTAGTCCAACCCCCCTGCCATGGGGAGGGACACCTTCCACTACACCAGCTTGCTCAAGGCTACATCCAACCTGGTCTTCAACTTCCAGGGATGGGACATTCACAGTTTGCCTTGGTAACCTGTTCCAGGGCCTCACCATCCTCACAGTAAGGAATTTCTCACTAATGTCTAACCTAAATCTACGCTCTTTCTGTTTAAAGCCATTCTCCCTCATCCTGTCCCTACATGGCTTTGTAAAGGATCCCCTTTTCTTGTAGGTCCCCTTTAGGTACTGGAATGCACAGTAAGGCTCTCCCCAGAGCCTTCTCTTCTCCAGGGTCAACAAGCCCAGCTCTCTCAGCCTGTCTCCATGGGAGAGGGGCTCCCACCCTCTGACCATCCTCATGGCCCTCCCATGGACTCCATGGTCTTTTTTGTGCTGTGGGGGGCAGAGCTCAACAGAGTACTCCAGGTGGGTTGTGACAAGAGTGGAGCTCAGAACTGAATTATCTCCCTTGACCTGCTAGTCAGTGAAATGAAAAACAAAATCCCAACCCTTTGCATTTAAAATGTTGGGTTTATATATAACATCAATATATATTGATTTTCAGACTAGATGTAAAGAAAACACTTTTTTTTTTTTATTATGAGACTGGTGAAACACTGGAACATGTAGCCCAGAGAGGTGGTGGATGCTGCATCCCTGGAAATGTTGAAGGTCAGACTGAATGGGACTCTGAGCACCCTAATCTAGCTGAAAATGTTTCTGTTTATTGTAAAGGGGTTGAACTAAATGGCCTTTAAAGGTCCCTCCCAATCAAACTCACTCTATGAATTTGTGAATCCATATGCACATAAAAATACATATAAAATTTTGCAACAGAACACAAAATACACTTAAATTGTTCATCGTAAAGGAGTTATTTGTAAAACTTCACCAATTTGCTTTGTAGCTGAGATTTTCATATCAGAAGGCAATCATTTTATGAAACCTCTACAAGTACAAACTCTGAAGATTTAGACACTCAATCTCAGCATATTTCATTTCAGCATAAGGTTTAGTCTACAGAACTATCATCCAGGTATAGGGAATCCACAGAGGGCACAAAATAAGACAGGGAAATCAAATATATTCCCAGAGTAACCACATTGAAGGCTAAACAATACAATGGAATTAAAAGCTGATGTCTGCAATAAAAACTGCAACTCAAATTTCAGCCACCTCTTATCCTCCCACAAAGTTGTTCACTGAACTTCCCAGATGTCTTTTTTTTGTACTGCATAGCCAAGGCAGGACAGTATTGTACTGAGAGTGTAATAACAAAAATTAAACACCCGTTGGCAAAGACGTGAAAACACTAAATTAAGAGGTGATTTCCTGTGCCCATGCTATATTAAATCTTTGTAAGAGGAGTTTTCCATCTAGGCATTTATTCTCTGCTGAAGGAATGAAATACCTAGATTTGACTTATCAGAAAAAAAAACAGCTGCCATTTCAACAACTCTGTTTTAGGTATCTGATTACTTGGTCCTCATATTTTTTTAAATGAGGGAAACCCTTCTAATTGACCATGAATAAGGAGTAATTGTTTGGGAAAGGTCAAATTGTCATGAGACATGTTCCTAGTGGGTTTGCATTAATGAGCAGGCCCAGAATGTTATACATTAAGAGGTCCTGGCATTTCCTTTCATTCATGTGCATAATGAGCACTGACAGATTTTCCAAATCCACCAGTGGGTATTCTGTACATGTTCTGTATATGAAAGTTACAGTGCTACAATGTCTGTGTATATATTTGCATATTTGCTGGCTGAAAGACTAACCAAAGAAGGGAAAAGTGTGCAGTTAAGAGATTGGTTCATAATACAGAGTAAGAATCACCTTGTTTGCAGCTCTGCTGATACCAATCCCAGATGGATACAGAAGGTAGCTGTATTCCAATTTACATTTTTTGTTGGTGCCTGAAATGTCACTAAATCCCTGGGCACAGGACTGCTGTGTACAGACAAAGTGCTGAATTTATGTTTGAGGCCTCTCATTTTTAACTAGGGCACAAGTAATGTGAGGATTAAGAGAATTAAGAGAAGAGGATCCTTAACCTAATGTGTCACAAGTGTCTCCCAGCACATGATTACTGATTACATTCATCTTTCCAACTGCAAAGCCAAGCCAAAAGAGCCACAATGATCTAAGACTGTCATTCTGTCTGTCTGGACCCTCCAGGAACGAGGTTCAGCGTCCATTAAATCCATAGAACTCTTTCTCCACTAACTCCAGAGAACCTGAGTTCACTGGGAATGCACACCATCTCTCCTCCATCCTCCAGTCCTAAAAACTCTTCTCTCTATTAACCTTTTCCCTTAGCATTCACACTGGAGCTCTTTGAGTAGTCTAACTTTTCATAGGACAGCCTGAGAGGGCAGCTCCAGCTCTGCTACTCACTCCACTACTGTGGTGTTTTGGGTAAATTATAGAAGCCTTCATCTTATTTTGAAAATTTCTATACCTTGCAGCTGTGCTTCATTATCAATGTTGCCAGCATCAAAGATAAATTCATTCTCACATGATGTCCAGGGAAAAGTATTTTCTATCTTAATAAAATACTGCTAAGTAATGGTAATTATTCTCAGGACTGTTCACTTCTACCTGACACTGAAAACTTAAAGAGTAAGATAAAATTTGTGAAATCAAGACCTGAAAATCCAAACCACTACAGAATGCAGAGCACTGAGCAACCAAAGCTTACTAATCCTGTCTATGTTCATTGTGAATGAAGGATGCTTCTTTATCTATCTCCACACAGGTATCAAGGCCAATGTTCTGTTCAGTACCAGACAATCCTGTTTTACTGACTTTTCTGCTTAGCTAAGTAATTTGTGAAGGGCAATGGACTGTGTGTTTGATTTGAGATTTGTAATGATATTGCCCTCATCTCTTTACCATGATTTCTTTTTGGGAGGTCAGTAGTATTATTTACTTCTGCAATGACTGAAGAAATAAAAAGCAAAGAACTCTTCACTTGTTCCAATGCATAAAGATTAAGAGCAAACCATTAAGAAAAAAGCCAAGCCCTGACCTCTTTTATTGCTCTGCAACTTTCCCCTCACAGTAGCCAAGTCTACCTGAGAGCAGCAGAATGATGCAGCTCACTACAGTCTGACTGTCCATAAACATTTCATTGGTACAAGTTAGCCAGGCTTACTCAACTCACACAAAGTTTTCAGTACAGGTAAAGAATTCTCTTTATGAAATGCCTGAGGGTCAATATTCTGATTGATCCATCTGTCCTTGGGAAATGGAAGATCCCCTAGACTTTATGGAAGTCAGTCTTTTGCAGAAGGGAGTCACATCTGCCTTTAACAATTTCATATTTGGTCACTGTACCTGTAAGAGCCCCCTGAAATATCAGTTTCTTGTGGGATTAAAAATCCGTTCTTTCTTTGATTACCATTTTCACATGCACTGGCCATAGCATGGCTGAAAATAGTAATTCAGCTTGCCATTTTCTGTTTTATAAAGGAGTTCTGTTACTTCAACTAAAAGTTTTCTGAAAAAGACTCTTTCTGTAAAGTTTTGAAACAATGAAATCAATACATTTAATATTTAAAAAAAATTCGACTTCAAGTTAATAATTTAAGTACAACAGGTGGACATACAACACATAACTATTAACTGAGCAATCTTACTTTATAGACCTGTCAAATTCATAGGCTGAGAAACCTGATGTTGAACCTTAACGACTGTCTTTGGCATTCTCATGTTTCAGCAGTTTTAGAGGATTAAGCATTTCAGAAACACAAATATAATTTAAACAGTACAGAAATAGCTGGTGTTTAAAGCATACCCAAAATTCTGAGTAGAATATAACAATATTATACAGAAAGGTGAGGTGTATAATCAGATACCTTGTATGGACAGTAGGTCAGTGGTAGGTTATTTCCATAATGTGACAAGTCACTTTCACCATTTACAGGACCTTTACCTCTTTTGCTACTGATGTTGCCAGATAAAATTGCATACTAGTGCTCAAGCACTCTGAAGGTCAGTTTTCTGAGTAAAGTTCTTGCTAAAAAATGATGCAACCAAGATTAAAATGCTCTTGTGAAGTAAGGGGATTTGTAAGTACATTTACATAAAAACATGTCAAAAATGCCAGGGATATCATGACTGTTATGTATTGTAAGATATTTTGAATTGAAGTTCTGCACTATTTGCTACCACAGTAATATCATATTAAAATATATATTAAACAATCAAGGTACCATGCTAATCTTGGAAGCAAACCCAAGCAGCAGTAAATTTGCAAAGAGAAATACACTTCCACAAAGGAATAGAATCAAAACCAAATAAGAAAACTCTTGCTTAAAACAACAGCTTCAGGAGGATTCAACATCTCGTATTCCCATTGTTTAATGTTCTCAATTAAATTTGAAAAATTTCTTTCATGAATTTAAAATATCTATGAGATTTAAGTGAAAACAGCCTGGGTCTTTACAAACACCTGGAAACATAAAGAGACATCCATCTAATATTGCAAACACTGCTGCGTGACACCGTGACGGTATTAGAGCACCCCAAATGGAGAACCTGGAAAACTCGTTCTGATTTATTTTATTCTGGAATGTTTGGAAACAAAATCTGACAAGTTACTATGCTTATCCTTCAGAACTTAAAGTGCTCTACAAATTCCTGCCCATTTTCTCTATTTTTCTCAACTGTGCAACAGAAAAAAGTCAGAGCAATTTTTTTAGATGATGGGACCATCAGACAGTTTTGTGGTATCAAAGTTTATTAGTTTAGAAAATGGTAAAAACAAATCAGAAGTTACATGATAGAAATTCAAGCAATGTGTTGACCAAGGACCTAAAACAGAAAAGAAAAACATGAAATTAGAAAGTTAAAACCAGTGATTCTCTTAAAATTTCATCATCTGATGAGCACTTTAAGACTTGCCAAGAAAAATGAACATACTGAACACACTGAACATACTTTTTCCCCCCTTGTACTATGCAGTCACTTGTATGAGAAAACAGTTCATGGAATGAAAGTTATAGAATGAGGAGTGTTTTGGTGTTCTAAATTGTGCCTTAGATGTAGGTAGTCTGATTTTTCTCAAAGTTTTGAAATGAAAAAATGTGTGACTTTGTGAGAGATAGAAGGAGATACTTAAGTGGGAAGATCCTTCTGGCTTTATGTTTCATGGTAGGAATACATTTCAATCTTACTATTTTTTGTTATTTTTTGATATTGAAAATTACTTTAGGCCTGATGCCTTAGTGCAGGCTTGGCTTGTTAAATGCACCCATTGTGCTCGGATTGTGGACCTGAGCAGCCCAGAGCAGTCAGAGCACTCTTGTCAGGTGGCAGGCAGAATGCTGAATGTTAAACCCACAGTGCAGTAAAATTGTCCTTACAGTCATTGGCATCAGGTTTGTGTGCAATCCCTCAAGAGACCTTCACATAACACTGGGGTGCAGAAGTCTTATGCCATGAGCTAATTTTTAAAAAAAATGACAGTTAAATTAATATTTGGGATTATTCTCACATAAAATGATTGGATTAAGGTACATGAGTTTCATTTAACTTTTCCAATTGTTGAGTAGCAGTGACAATACAAAGATTAAACACTGTTACTCTAACTGCTCATAGAACTAACAGATACATTGGGAAACTAAAAATAGGAAACAAAAAAACAAACTAGTGAGTTGTCCATAAAATACTCTTGTCACTCCCTGTGAAAGAACTACTAAATATTACTAACACTAACCTTCTTGCCATAGTGTTTAAAGGAATTGTTAATAAGAGGGCAAAACCTCCTTTTAGCCAGCAGGGGAAAAAAAAATCATTATTTTTTGTAACTGTAGCTGATGCTGACTCTATTCTCTTCTCTTCTACCCAGTCACATATCACCATTGAAATCATCTGCCTTAATGCTTTCAGGCATTCATTCTCCTCAAGCCACACTACTTTTAAAAAATGTTTATTATTATTCAAGCTTTTCAGTATCATGTAGACATATTGTGAAGTCCTTCAAGATTTATTCAGCATCATTTTGATTTTTATTGTTTCACTTTGAAGTATCAGTGTCTGATTCTGAAATGGTGAAGAAGATACAGGGATAGCTAGGTGTAGATATAGATATAGATGGTATAGAATAGGGATGAGAATGGAACTTTGAGCTTATTTTGATTATTTAAGACAAGTTTAACCAGGGCCTCAGCCACTGCTCTAGGCTACATATACATTTAGGAGAAAGGACTGGAATGTGTTAAAATATTTTCCCAACTTCATTCCTTTCAATCTGTAGAAAGATAAATTAAAACTATGGCAATTGTTATGGGAAGATGGACCTTAGGAACTGAAATCCTCAGCAATGAAGATGACATTCATGAATAATATTTTTCGTTTTCTCAGTCAACCCCAGCAGGCTTTTCTGTGCCAACAATTCCCTGCTCCAACTCTGCTTGAAAGCCCATTATTCCAAACTGCATGGCAATAAAGATGGTTATTAAAGGAATGTTTGACCCTGTATAAAATTTTGACTGTGAAACTCCGTTATTGGCACCACTGTTCTACAATTATTGTATACTAAAATAATTTAATTTCAAAAAGTCTTCCAACTGGGGAAGAATGAAAGAGAATGCCAAACATGTAAATACAGTAAAATGAAGAAGAAATGAAATATTTTGCATCCAGGCTTGGTTTAATCATGTTCTTACTGATGCATGTAATGATCTTACCCTTCTACAGAATGAAAGTGAAGTTTCTGTATCCTTCTAATTTACACCTGGATATTATTGCTTGAAATTGAGTTTAGTTTTTTCCTCTACAGAACTTCATAGGAAGTTTAATTGAGAAAGATATGTTAAGGACTTATGGGAGAAAAATTGCATGTTATCTTCAACCAAAAGTCAGAAATTACTTGCACACTGCAATTAAAACCAAAAAGTTTATGACACCCCTGACAGGGGTTTAAGTTGTAAATATTCATAAACACAAATTACATTAAATTTAGTGCAAACATTATCACAAATATGTCTCCATTTAAGATTTTTATGTATTTTTGTTTGTTAGTTTTAAACACTACAGCATTTTTCAAACTGTCTAACTAGCAGCTTAAATTGACATCTCAAGATGGCTGAGAAGATCAAAGTTGGAAGGCCAAGCCCTGTCTATAGACAGAGATACAAATTCCATTGAGATATGGAGCAGATGAGGGAGCAGAGGTGATTCAGAGCACCCAAGTTACAACTTGTCTATAACAGTCCAATGCAGGTGGAATGAGTTTTTCTCTAACAAGGAACAGACTAAAAAGATTTCCAGGCTGAGGTCAAGTGGACTCTCCTATGCTGGAAGAATATTGAATTCTCCAAAGAGAGGAGATTAATTATTTAAAAAGTCAAAGTTTTAGTACCATTTGATCATAACACAATTTTTTTCAAACCCAGCATTTCTAGCAAGACTAAGGATTTTTAATAAGTGAGGGAAATGCATTATTTAGGGCATGTTAGTCTCAGCAGTGCCACTTTGCCTAATATTTGTTCCAACTAGACTACATGACATGTAAACTTCATTAGTTTCATTCATTTATGACATGACAAATGTTAACCTTACACTTCCAGCACAGAAGTCTGGATTATTTGTTTTAAATATCATTCTGATTATATTACTGCAAAGGCCAGAGGTTTTAAATTAATTTTATGCAGGACAATAATCTATTTAGAATACACATTTAAAATTATTTGTGATACTGGTCCTTCAGATTCTGAGCTTATTTCTGCCTTTTATATTTGCCTTTATTAGACAATTAGAATTATTGCAGTCATGTCTAAAAACTCTAAACTGCCTCCAGTTTTTAGCCCTTTAGTTCTAAAGAAAATTAATTTTCTGGAACAAAGTGGAATTAGACCACATGCAGCCACACATATATATCCCTCCTGGAGGGAGAGCTCCTTCATGCACTGTAACAAAGAGGAAGAATTATGGGTGGTTCGTAGGCTTGACTACAAAGTGTGACTGAACAAGTGGTGGAGCACTGAGGTCTGTCTTCCTGCTATTTTCATAGGTGCACAACAAAGTGTCACATTTTTTCATGATTATACATTATTATACGTTTTTTCATTATACAAAAAGATTTGCATCTGGATAAGCAAATTTTCTTAGCAGCAATATAAATTGTTCTCAGTACTTCACAGAGTCATTTCAATGAGTCATTGGAATTACCGATTGAGTTTAAAGAAAGTTATCACTTGTTTTGGTTCATTTGTGTTGTGTATTTGGGGGGTCATGAATAAGAAATAATATTTGAAGGAAGAAAAGCTTAACCTTAAAGTAAAACAGAAGCGGTTGGGTAGCTTAATAATTTAAACAAGTCATGTGTTAAATTGGAAAAATAGATAGTGCTCATTTTCTCTCAAACTTTTTCGCTTGGATTAGTCATTTCATTTCAGCATTTCTAAGTATGTTTTGAAGTCATGATGTAGATTTTGTTCTATTCCAATTGCTCCTGCTGTTCCCAGCATGGAGAGAGCTGGGCAGAATTCTGTCATTTAATTCTGACCAGATGCTAATAACTTATTCTAATATGTTTATGATTCCTCAGGAATATTCAGAATAGGCAGTTCTAACTGATCAAAACATTTCCTTCAATCCAGCATATCCTAATATGGGCCTGCTGGAACTCTTCCATTCACCCTCATCTTCAATTTATAGACAACGTTCAGACTACTGAATATTGTATAAAGTGCTTGAGAAAATGACATTGCTAGACCTACCTGTTCACTTCTCCAAACATCAGGCAGCCTTCACAAAAAAAACTCCTTGCACATCTGAAGCAGCAAGAGACAAGTAGAAGGGCACAGAGAGAAGCTGATGGGGAAAAATGTCAAGAAAATCCTGTCAGTTTATGATCCAAGAAAACATAAGGAAAACAGAAAAATATTCAAGGGAACAGAGCTCTTACCCTCTTATCCTCTATATCCATCGAAGTGAAAAAAATGATGAGCATTCCTGGCACAACGAATGGGTGAATTCCAATCCTGGGAACATCCAGAGAGGTTCTTGCAAGAAACAACGGGGTTTTCTTTTCTGTGACAATGCTGGTTATGCCAAATAGAAAATGGTGCTAAGCAAAGACAGTGCTTAGGCAGCTGAGGTTGAACCAGAGACGGAAAGAATCCACAAATATGCAAAAACCTGAGGATTTTTTCTAGAGATTACTTGGAAATAAGACACAGTGAAGAGTGTGCCACCTAATTAACTGTTGGGCAGCAGGATAATATTAATGGGGACAACCCACAGCAGGTTTGTGTGAACATGAGATTAATTATAGCAATAATTAATGAGGCTTTTATCAGTTACACACACAGAGATGTGACCATCATGTACTCCTTATGAGTGGTTTCTTCTCACAGAAAAAAACCTCTGCAATAAACCCTGCAGAGTCTTTGTCTCTCAGAGTCCTTTTTGAAAGCCTGAGGATGACCCAGGCTCCTCAAACTGAGATGCAGTACATCTGAGTAGCTGAAGGATTTTACTGCTAGCTTTGTTTTGTTTTGCAATAACTTCTCCAGAAATAATGTCTCCTCCATGATGGCTAGGATTTTAGGATAAACATTTACCTGGACTGTACAATATGTTAGTGGCTACAATTAAAAAAAATTAAAATTAAATTTCTTCTTACTGTTTTGGAAGGCAATTATTGTGTGTTTTACTGCTGAAATTTTCTTGGTTTTTGAAATAACATCTATCTAATACATTACATAAATTGCTTTGAATTGTCATACTGTTTCAGACAGTCGCAGGAGGACTGCAAAGAGAAGAAAATTAACTGTACAGAAGAAATGTTAATGACTTTTAACTGCAGAAGGAGGAAAATATAAAGAAGAAATAAGAATGCTAGAGAAAAGTGATCAGGTATCATCTCGGACAGTAGGGGGAAAAACCTTTTTTTTTGCACTGGTTGTAAATGGAAAATAGAAATGGACTATTTTAAAGGTGCTACAGCAAAGAAAAACCTTATTGAGGTGTCATGTTGAAATAGGGATATCTGATGCAGGCATTTCAGAACTTTTCAACATGAGCTCTGGAAATTTGTGACACAGGCTTTCTTCTAATTCTATAGTGATATCTCAGAACACTAGGCTTACTTTAAGGACAGCTTGGCATCTTCCTGCAGGTTCTGGACTGGAGCAAGGGGTGGAGCAGCTGCCATCCCCACGTGGCCAGCACAGTGCTCTAATCCCCACTGGCCTGCTGTCAGCTGCCCGTGGACAACTTCACTGTGCAGAATGGCACCATCACAGCACTGCCTGAAAGAGGCCCCACGCCTGCTCCTGGCTCATCCCTCCCACTGGCTGCCCACGCCTGACAAATCCCATTCTTGCATGGCTTGAAAGGACACCTCTCATGGAGTCTTCATCCCTCACCTGTTTCTGCTCACCTCTCTCTAGGTGTTGTATGCAGAACTTCACCTATGTGTGAAGTTATGTGTATGAGGCTGAGACTTGTTATTGTGGGGTGACACACAAATGACATGAGCAGTCTTGTTCAAAGTAAACAAAAAAACTCTTTATTAAAATATCTGACTCTATATAGATATCTTTTTGAAATGCCAGTGTCATTGGAGGGTGACAGTGCCACCTCCTCAATGTCACTGGGCAACCCAACAGTCCATCAGGTTGCTCGTCCCCCATAAAGGAATGAAAAACAGTAAGTTATTTACATAAAGTTTGTGGGAAAGTTCTGTGTAAAAAATGCATAAATCAGAAGGCTTGGTAAAACTTAATAAAATCGGGGCGACAGAGGCTGGTTATCTTTTTGGGAGCTGTGAAAGAAGTTTTTTTTATTACTTGCTCAGTGACCTCAGGCAGGCACAGTTAAAGTAGTTGGTGTAGGATGCAGACATTCAATATTCAGGAGTCTGTAGTGATGTCCAGTAAAACATTCAATGCACTGGTTGTGTGACAGCCAATGCAAAAAAGTCCATCTCTGAAACAGAGCTACTACCTAAAAGAACCTCAGACTATGTTATTTTTGGTAGCCAGTTTTTCCTTTCATGGTAAAGAAGAGTGAATTTAGATTTCTAAACATATGATGAAGAAAATGTGCTCCATCTTTTGGACAGTAGGGTGGGGAAATGGCTGAAAACTAATACAGCAGAATTTCAGACAACTGTTTAGACCCTAATCCTCTGTCCAACCTTGTACAGCACTGAGTAGTTCCTGCCATTTCACACCAATAACACTTTAAAGACTTTTTTTTTTTTAATGTTACTAAGAAAAGCAGTTATGAAATGCAGCCAGGAAGAAAGTGTGAAATATTCTGTACCAGGTAGGTTCTGCTTGCCATATTAAAATTAATAGTACTGACACTGCTGACTTTAATAAAACCTTAATTTCCAGATTGAATTCCATCAGTTCCCATTAAATACATACTATATCAGGAAATAAAAGACAACAGGAAATACTGCTCACACAGGACTGCCAGAATTAAAAAAGCTTTAAAAAGGGAAAAAGTTTTAAAGAGTAAAGAGTATACATTTTAAAAACTCAATAAACAGGTTTTCAACAGCTCTCCTGATTTTTAGGCATGCAGTATGCTCTGTGTACTATAAGCTTTTAAGAAAATATAATAGCTGCAGCTTTGAGTCATTGTTAACACAGCATCTCAACTTTTTAGACAGGGAACAATTATTTTTTTCTCCTGCTACTCAGCTGCAAAAATAATGATGGAATTCTTATAGTCTGTTGCTTGTTTCAGACATAACTTTTGTTCAACAAGGAGAAACAAGACAGGATGCCTTATTTTGGGGGAGACTTTGTTTTACAGCTCTAGATTTATTCTGTTTTGCAGCATGACAGTTTCTAACCAAAATATGCAGCAAATAATTTCTTAAGGGGTCGGTACAAGTGAGTTAAAGAACCTCTTCTTCTTCCCTGCAGTCATTTGGAGCTCACAGAAAAGAGATGTTTAAGAAATTGGGAAATAGATATGTGACTTTATGCAGTTTTTATGACATCAAGTCCCTAACGCAATGAGTGAATAGAATGAAAAATGCATGACTTTCCTGTCCCTGCAAATGTAACACTTTTCCACTGTTATAATGAATGTTATTTGAAGGTATGCTATGCTCTTATCAGTAGCACAAGACTTCTCAGCATGCATTTGAAAATAGTTGCGTGTAAGACTTTTCATCATAAACATTTTCAGGAGCATTTGACAGCTGATTCTTGTAAGAAGTGTTTTTTCTAAACTTTAAGTCACTCTGCTAATCATGAAGTATTTGCTTTTCTCTCATTTCCAAACTCTGTGTATAAAGGTAAGATTATAGAATGGGAAGTTTATATTCAGTGCATTACCTACCGTGCAACAACATGACCATGAAATGTGCTGTGCTCTTCCCAGTTGGGAGCTGATGGTTGTGTGTTCCCAAGTGGGGTTGTGTGTTCCCAAATGGCACCTTTCACATCCTTTACTCTCCAAAACACTGATGTAGTGATTTGCTTGACCCAGTCAAACAATCCTACAGGCTGTATGACAAAGGACATTCCCCACTCCCGGGGCAGGCCCATTGTGAAGGATGTTATCACCGAGCAGGGGGTGTTTCCAATCAGCTCTGCAAACATTGTCTGTTTGCCTTACAGGATGTGGCCAGGCAGCAGGGATGAAGGTCCCTTCCTGCTGGGTTTGGACATGCTGGATAAGGAAGAACATCTTGAAAGGTGGAGGGGGGTTCACTCTTCTCACTTCAAGAGACTTCTGGAGTACAGGAGGGACATGAAAGGCCAAGGCCTGGGCAAGGAGGGAGCTGATTGAGCTGGGACAGAGTAGAACCTCCTATGGGAACAAGGAACTTTCCTGCAGCAGGGAGCAAACTTACAAGCTTTAAGCATGACATTCTTAGAGATCCAGAAACACCGAGAGTGTGGAGTGTCATTGTGCAAGCTAATGCAGGTTGCTGGAATTTTGCCCTGAATTTGTTTTTTGTTTTCCTCTGCAGATTTTTTAGTATTGCTTTGAGACTATGTGGGGACATCAAAGAATCCTGCTGACTACCACGATGTGCTTACCTGCCCTCTGCTTTTCTTTTGAGAGAGTCAGTCAAAAATCTGAGACAAAGCACATATGAATATTCATCCAAGAACTAATTCCTCCCTTGTGCCTATAGTGACCTCTTACATCTTACACTGGAAGCATAGGCTTTGAAGTGTAAATAAAATTTAAGTTTACTGACCTAACATTGAGATGGTAAGGCCAGACCAGGGAGCAGGATTGGAGAGGGAGCAGACAAGAGCTGGGAAAGATGGAGGGCAACTCCTCCAAATCATGGCTATTCCTGCTTTGCCAGGGGAGGCTCCTGCCCTGCACAATTCAGTTGCCTGCACACAGTGGCTTGTATGGCTTTGTAGCTGCTGGTGGAGGTGATGGAAGCAGTAACCTTACAGACATTTTGCTGTTCTGGGGGAAAGCCTAAATTGCCTGTGCCCTAAAGCTGACCCTACTATCTTTGTCTGAACTTTCTTTAGTCTGCAGGGTCAGCTGTGGGAAATGTGTCTGTCATGTATTTTTCATTTGAAAGGCTGCATTATCCAGACTTTTCTCCACATACATCTATATATCCTTTTTTCTTTTATTATGTATTTTTCCTCATATAGATGGATGCCTCCATGCCTACTGCATGGATAAAATGCAATAAACAAATACAGAAATCAGAAATTTAAAAAAAATGTCACATTAATCAGACCTGTAGATATGTAAGCTTTTCTGAGCCATGGTACTCTTTGCTTGGAAGAAATTATGTCATGTTACTCTCACTGCTATCATCCACAACTGTCAGCAGAGCCCAAAGTAATTTACTTTCCATGTTCTAAGTACCAAATTTTAAAATGTTAATCTAAAATGTCCTTTTTTTTTCCCTGACATCTTTTTGCTCTGCCTTTTTGAAATTTTACCATAATACTCTGTACTAAGTGTTCCTTATCCTTTGGCATCTGTTGGGTTTGACAACCTTGAACTAAGGTGCATTAGGATTTTGCTGAAGTGACCATCAGAAATGTACATTTTTCACCTTTGGTTGTGAAGGAGAATTTTCTGTCACGATGGAAAGGAATGCTTACTGCCCTGACACGTGACTGCATGTGTCACAGCAGCTGCACCTCTCCTACTCTCTCTTACACAAAAATCTCTTGTGTCTTACCTTGTCCAGACAGGCTGTCTTGGTCGACTTCCTTGAAAGGAGGTTCTGCTGTATCAGTCAGTTCTTGCTTCTCTTCAGCTTCACTCTCCCCCTCTCCGGCGGGCAGGAGATCGGGTGTGGTGAAACCCCCTGCGGTGGCCAGCTCCACTGGAGACTCGTAGCCAGCGGTGAGTGAGTCTCTGCCAGCAGAACCATCTGCTGGGGGAGGCAAATAGGAATCCTCTGGTTTTGGAGGACTGCTGGTGCTACCCAGAGCACTGAAAGGCACTGTGAAACTTGGGTGGTCGGTAGCAATAACTGGGGTGTATGGATATCTGTCCTGAAATGGTTCTCTGGAGGGTTTGGTAGGAAAATCAGGTTCAGATGTAATAAAATTATTAAATTCTTCAGGGATGCTTATTTCTTCACTTAGAGCAGGGCTTTCAGTTGTAAATTCACCAACAAATACATCTCCTCTTTGATCCACTGTTGCTGGACTGGGATAACCTAGAGGGAGTTCCTCCTATAAAAAAATTAAAAAAGCAGCTTTCATTATTATGTTTGAGTTTCATTGCTAAAAAGGCAATAATCTTTAGCCACACGAGCTAGCAAATAGCTCATGGAATCACATTAGAAGGGACCTTAGAGCTCATATAGTCAAAACACCCCCTGCCATGGTAAGTGGCATCTTCCACTAGACCATGTTGCTCAATGCCACATCCAACCTGCCTTGGAACATTTCCAGGGCTGGGGCATCCTGAACCTTCCCAGGCATCCTGTACCAGCATCTCACCATGCTCACGGTAAAGAACATCTACTGCACATCTAACTTAAAGTGTCCATCTTTCAGTTTGAAACCAATATCCTTGTCCTGTTCCTACAGATCCTCACAGGATCTGTCTGACAGAGTCCCTCTCCAGCTTCCCTGTAGGCCCCCTTCAGATAGTGGAAGGCTGCTATGAAGTCATAGGATGTGTAAAACGTTTGGCATACACATGTGATCCTAATCACAGTTCCTGTAATTTTGGAGTGGTCAAAGAAGGATGATCTTAACTAGCCCTGTAAACTGCTCTTTCCATCATTAAGATGTACTACTGAACTGATGAGACTGTTTTCTTTCTAATTAAATCTGGAAAACATAATCAAGCTGTAATAGTCACCTGTAAATGCTCTAAACAATATCTCTGTCGCAGTAAAACAACACAACTAACATGCAGAATGCACAAAATGTTACAGAATGTACAAAAGGCACATATGTTATTCTAGCATAAGAAACTTTTTGTATGTTTACGTACCTCTTAACACTGTTTACTTTCCTGTGGAGAAATAAATAAACACAAAAAACGTTATTAACCTACCAAATCAGGGCCTGCCAGAGGAATAGTGACGACACCTTGGATATCATTGTCTAAATCACTAGGTGGTATAATAGTTTCTGCAAAGAAAATCAAAAACATTAGAAAGAGAGAGAGAGAGATAGCACAGAATACTTCAGCACCAGCACATTGAAAACTGATAAAAACACATAAACTCAATTAAAAAAAAACAGTACTAAAATGTTCTCATCAAAAAATTGCATTTAAAAATGCATGTTAAGACAAAAAAAAAAAAAGCATCGATTCCCATTCAAAAAGACAATTATGAAGAAAACCAAATTTTATGTACAGTATTTTTCATATGCTTTATTTAGCGTAAATGGGATAGGTCTGCAGAGAGCTGAACCATGGAGGAATGCTTAAAATCATCTGAAGTGTGAACCCCTCAGTTAAATCTGCCTGGACTACCATGACTCATTATATTGTGTTCATTAATCCTCAAGTCATTCCAGCTTTACCCTGAGTCCACACCATTGTTAATGTTGGTGTTTTGGCTTTAGTGCTCAAGCTGCTCCTTTCACCTCTCAGAGGAGATCTTAAAAGTACTTGCATGCAAACTGTTTTTCTAAAATTGGTTATCAGAATTAACTACTGGGAGAAAGTTGATTAAAATATTTATTATTGAAGTGTTCTATATAAATTTTGTTTCTTGGGACTTTTAATCTACATTAAAATATGACACTTTATTCTTACAGAAAGTATTAGTTCAACTAAATAATTTTTCTTTGCAAGAAAATGCTGTTATTTGCAAATGAAACACTGTAGCTAAAATTTGGTACGGGTTTTGATGTTGTTTCAGTAAATATACATAAGAAAAAATATTTTAAATTATTTTTCCCCCTTTTTAACACATCTCTCCAAAAGCAGTTAGCTAGCTTTGAAAAAATCATTGATGAACTAGAAAGGGATATTTATTAGCTGGATTACTGAACAGGGTGCAGACCTTCAACTTCTGCTGGAGGTCTTTACACACAGCTGGTCTTCTACACTCGCTCTGTGTTTCAGAGAGCGAGTGAAACACATCTTTACTGATTTTATCTTGGGATCAGATGCTGTTTAAGATGTCAGTCTCTCTGATGTTGCTGAGAGGTTAGATGGCTTGCTTACAATCAAGATAGACATTTCAGAAAGCTAATCTGATGTTACAGGCAGATCTCACTTTTTTTCTTGTTAAAGAAAAGAGAGTGTCCATACTGGAAGCTAAAATGATACAGTGAATATTCATAGTATTTATTTTATTTTTCTCCTCTTAATGATTTTAGTGAGCAAAATACAAAAAAACAAGAAAAAAAATCTTCTAATATGGTTGCAAGTTAGGCTGTATAATTATAAAGACACATTTTACTACAAAATTTAACTTATTTCATAACATTCTTTGGATGCTGCAAAACACCAAGGAGAATGGACTGTGTCAGATGAAAATTATCTGTTAGAGAAGCAAAGGACACCTTACTGAAATTGCATCAGTTTGGGAAGGCAAGGTTCAGGCTTGAATCCTGCCTTCTACTTTACTGACCATCAGTAAACTGAAGTGTTCCAAGGTCCACTGGCAGGGACTGGTCCTCATGGAGTGCAGTGGCAACCAGCTGCTGAAGGTCTGTTACTGTCAGTTTAGTTGCTGATATTTCCCTCTCTTCAACTGGAGAAATTGGTATTTTTTCACTTTCAACCTTATTAGATCCAATAGTTGAGATGTCATCTGTTGTGCCTTTGGCTTCTGAGCCGTCTCTCTCAAAGTTTACCACATATCGTGCTACTGTGCTGCTGGATCTGCAAGGGGAAAAGTGAAAATGCCCAGAGCAGAAAAATCAGTCACTGGCTGAGAAATGATTGTACACACAAACAAATCTGCAACCATAACATATTATCTTTTGTAAGAGTAATGCAGATTTACTTCTTTCTAACGAGACTGTCACCTTCACATTACTTTTCCTTCACCTAACTTCTTTTTTATCCATGCATAACTTTTAATAAAAATTCCCATTTTTACATTGAAGATAATTGCATTGAAGATAATTGCAAACATCATCTGACATAATCTGATTTAATCTGACTACTCAGAAATCTGTAGAACTGGTAATGCAGTCTGAAGTCCTTGACTACTGATTCAAACAGCTATAAATGCACGCTGGGGTTATTAGAAACCATAATCACACATTAATTATTCAGGAACCTATGAAAAGGGATTAGATAGTTCATAAAACTGCAGATAAGCAAAAATCTTATCACAAGAGACAATTTTTTTCTCTTTTTCAAAGAACAGCAAGCTAATGTGGCAAGCAAATAACTTTTCACAATGGGAAAATGGATTTTCAGAGTCCAAATGGGTGTGTATGGCTTCTCCCTAGATGTTCATGTTTAACAGAAGTCTCAAATATTCAGCACTTTTAATACATCATTTTTATACATGTTAAATTCACCTAAATAAATGAAAAATAGTGAGTACATTGTAAACATTTCTATTCCACTATGTTACTTTTCTTACAATGTCAAATAACTATAGAAAATTTCACTTTTATCTAGTGTGTGCTATATATTTGCATTTATATGACATTGCAAGAATTCAGAAAACACATTAGAAAATTCTTCTTTTTAAAGCATGAGCAAAAGAGAAATTCTCAGGAACTGCTAGACAAATTATTCCCCAGTAACATTTTTGAGCAGCAACAACAATAGACTCTGTAGCTGTTTGTATTACCAGTGAAAATTTCCCTGCATTTTATCAAGCTAGTAGCTGGTCTCTTTGCTATTCTATCTGGTTTGATAATGGAGATAACAAATCAAATTCTACATACTTATTGGAAATATTGTGTACATGGGAATACAGCTAGGAAACAGCAGATCAAAAATGAAAATTTGAATATAAAGTTTCCCTACTTGTTTTTCAACATATATTCATATACTTTCAGTATAATGGCACTATAAATCTTTAGTCAAATAATGGGAATTTCCTTAGGTCAAACATTTTCTTTTCTTCAGAGACATCCTGACAAAATTTGACTACATGAAACATTCAGTTTAAAGTTAAAGGTGTCCCTGACACTTTATATCACAGATTTTGTACTTAGGCAGAACACAGCCAATTCACTTTGTCATATCAAGATATTATTTATTATTTATCTATGTACATCATAAAATTATTATTGATCATAATTATTATAATTAGTCTATAAAACAATTATGAATGACAGAAAGATTACCCGTCTTTCTCCTTCTTCTGTCTTCATTTCATCGCAGAATAAAGAATGTGAGAAAGGATTGCAAAAGAAAGAAAAACAAAGATTCATGTTTACTGGTAAATCATTGTCACACACATCGCAACCATCTTTTGACAATTTATCTTATCTCCTATGCGCCATCTATAATTTTTATCTCTGTGTGAAAACGACAGTCTACTCTCCATCAGTTCACTTTTTCCCTTCCAAACAATGGGAATCACCATGGTTTGCGTGAGGAAACGGGAATTTTACTTTACCATGGCAGTCTGAAAGAACAGCCTTCCTATTTCCATCGTCAAATGGTGCAGTTTGAGCCCTGTCACTGCTAATCTCTCTGGTGGCAATGGGCACTTGTGGCAGTACTCTCCATGATCACGGCTGCCACACGTGATTTCTACTCAGACTGTAGTCACAGGGGTAACTTGAACCATTAATTTCCTCTGGAAGACAGGCCTATGTTGACCTTCTACATATAATGCCCAGTTATTTTCCTTGGTGAGTTCCCCAGAATACCTATGATGTTGTCTTCATTGCCTTGTAAGAAATGTTGCTAAAATATGGAGCATATTTTGTAGCCTATGTACCATCTTTGTTGATCTGTAACTCCCAAAGCTGACTAAATTGCTAGATAATGGGAATCAATCCAATTTTTCCACATGGATGAATGTTCTTTCATACCAGCTAAGTCCAGGATATGAAACCAAAATGGATCCCAGACCTCCTGGAGTCACAACTAAATGAGGTTGGGTATTGCAAGTTGTAACTATGAGGTGCTACTATAGATTTTCTCTGCTTGTACTGCAGTAGGCAGCTTTTTGTTTTATTAATTTCAATATAAAAATACAAGGAACTAATTTTCAGACTATTTTGCTCTTCTGTCTCCTTTTTCCAGGCAATTTTTGCAGTGAGAAATGCTAGTAAGAAGGATGTTCTTGTCTAAAATTGCATTGCAATATGAGTGTTCTTCAACATGTATTAAATATTGCTAGAAGTACTGAGTGTTCCTGATGCTGTGCCATAAGACCACATAAATTTGTCTTTTTTCCCTGCTCTTTTTTTCCTTTTTGCGGCTTCTTACTGTTAGTTATTTATTTTTCATTTGATTCTTTATGCAATGTCCTCCCCCTCCCCTATAGATTCTCTATTAAAAAAGCACACAAGAGGTTGTGTTAGTAGTGAACACACAAGGAAGCTAAAACTAAAAGGAATGGCAAGACAGAACACAAATTTACTGAAAAAGTGACACTTTTTAAATTGTTTGAAAGGCCTGAGAAAAAACTACTGAAAAAGTTTTATATGTGTGAACATGTATCCTCCTACAACCCTCTCTTGTCAAGGCACCTTCACTGTGAGTTATGAAGGGCAACAAAAAAGTTGTCACCTAAATAATCACACTACTAACTCTCTTTATCTTGTAATTTCAAAAAGTCCTTAATACAGGGTTTTTAACAAACAATTCAAAGAATTGATTGTGTCCCTCAAGCTTCAGGGAATCAAAGCTACTTTTGTTAATTCAAAACCTCATAGTCTCACTCGTGATGTGTCTGCACTTCCTGTCATATTGTTCCTATGATATTCCCATAAAATTCCTTTCTGTTTACAGCAATACACACCCACTGTTTTACAGGTCTCTTCCTTTTTGAGGACAAGAAGGAAAAGGAGAATCCGAGGAGCCAACAAAAAAGAGAGCCCCATTTTCTTACTTACTTGAATCCTAACACGCGGATTTCTTTGAATCCTGGAAGTTTTTCAAATATTTTTTTCATCTATAGAAAACCATAAAAAAATTCAGCATAAGATCTATGACTAAAAGACAATCACAAGTTGACTACCTAGACAATATTTTTCATATTTCAGAAAGAGCTTTAGAAAACAGTCTCGACGGCGCTCTTTCAGGTATCATAATTGCTCAGCTCAAACACAATACTTGCTTTGCATATACTTGTTGTATTACCTGTTAATAGGCAAAATGAAGCACAGAATATTGCTTTTCTTAGTAATGTAATTATGCAAACAAGTGATAATCTGTTTCATAACACAGCAAGTAAAACAACATGAATCAAACGCTTTTTTCACTTTCAGTAGTTTTGGTTCATGAATAATTTTGTGATTCAGGTCACCTGTAAATTGTAAATTATTTAGAAATATTAAGCAACTGCAGATGCGTTTAGATTATCTGACAAATCATTTAGAAATGAAACAGTTTTAACTGTCTTGTACAAACAGAATAACAATACGTTTTCAATTCTAATGTTAACAATAGTACAATTACATGGTTTTGAACAGAAGAGGCATTACATGTGTACTACACAATGTCTGCAGGCACTTCTGTCTGAGGGTAATACTGAAAATCTTAAGAGAAACCATTTTTTTGCCAGCTCTGCCAATGCATCCTTCACCATTTTTCTACACATATCTGGAACTGAACCAGGAAAGTGAAATAGCTTCCACTAAGGAATGCGCATGAAACTGATGAGAGACTTTAGTTAATTTTACTAAGAAAACCTTTTGGGAACCTCAAGTCATTACCTGCTATCAGTTAAACTGATAGCTGAACATTCAGTTAATATTATTAACTGTATGAAAATATGTTCCAATTCTTACATAAACCATGGTAATGCACAATGAGTGTATGTCCTTTGAAGAATAGTTCAGACAACAGTAGCTAATTACTTCCAACATTTATATTACATTTCTCATTAGGTTTATTGTAGAAATTAAATTATGATAAAGTGCTGCCCATGAATTCCTGATTAAGCCTGAACAAAATTCCTAAAGTTATTCTGTTCATCCATTATCTGAGGCTTCTACTGTTGTCAAAGATGTTGGCTTGTTAGCTTACTGGGTGAATAGATGGCTTTAAATGAGGGGATAAGCTGATACTACACATGAAGGAAATGTGAAGGTCTTGAGAAAACAGGAATGACCTGTTTAAAGTGAGGGCAGTACATTCTAATACTATTTTGTGGTGAAGATAATTTCATGGTATGAACCTCAGCCAAGGTACAAAGTCAACATTTTTTTGCTTTCACTAAGCGTCCCTACCTGTAGCTGAAATTTGGCAGCTAGTTGTTGGTACTCTGGGGAGTTGGGGTCACTAAGCTCAGCTGTGTACTCCTGGTCAGTGAGAGTCACACTGAATTCCACCATTTGCTCCACAGGCAGTTCAGGGACTGCATTTGTTCCCAGCTCCTGAAAAAGAAAAGGCAAGGACAAAAAGGGGAGAAATAAAACTAAAGCATTTTTCCCCCTCCACAATTCAGTATTTAATAGGTAGAAATGTTCCCATTTAAGCCCATCCCCAAATTAACTTTCTGAACTATATTCCACAAAAAGTGAAAGTTCCTAGGTATATCTGTTGGCTTAATTCTTCTGTCTTTGCAAACAAGTTTCTATTACTTGAGAGGTAACTTGAGAGTTGCCTTTGATATGCATAAATGAACACGAAGAGAATCAAGCCTTTCTTGCACAGAGACTGTTACCAAGTCTTAGTTCCATCACCATCCAGTCACATAGCTGCTTCGTGTTCAGAGGTTTGCATTTGGTTTTTTGCTGATAATAAAATGGAATTATCCCTACCCATGATATACCTTTCTTATGCAGTTGACTTTGCTGCTATTAAAAGTTGTCGTATTTTGTTTACTGTTTCCCAACAGTATTTGCAGCTTTTTCCTCCACTGTGAGGCCAAACATCTGTGCTGAGACCACAGCAGCCAGGACAGGGAAAACAGTAGCCCATCCCAGCAGCCCTCCCCTCTCTCAGAGGTGTCTCTTCCAGCAGGTGCTGTTAGTGTGCAGAGGGGCAGTCCCCAGTGCCCTGCTGCATGGCTGCTCTGAGGGGACAGCAGTGGAGAACCCTCTGACAGCTGGCTGGGCAGGAAAAGGCAAGGAAGACCCGGTCCTATTTCCTGTGTTGTGGAAAGCCCAGCAGGTATTCTTTTTTGGCATTATTTAATGAAGAGCAATGTTACAAAATGATGCAAAATAGGCAACAGGCCCCTCCTTAAAAGAATGAAAACTGCCCAAAAGCTGGTTGCCATGCTTTTGTACTTCCTACTATATACTCAAAAAGCATCATGCCCTACTCCAGTATATAACAGAAGCTAATAAAACCCTCCAGTCCTGCTAGCTGAAACAGAGGGGAGCACTCATTGTTTTTAAGCACTGTTTAGAGGTTTCTCCCTCTTTTCTGTTAGTGGAGCTCAAAAGGAAAAAGTGAGTGAAAAAGTGGGTAGGAACACAGGCTGCTCTCACCTTCACAGGAGTCTTTGTGTCATTGAAAATTTCATTGAGCAATGTGCCATTAGGTGCATATGGAGAGAGGGGTGTGCCAGGAGAGCCTGCGAGGGGAAAGAAAGAAAAGTCAGGAAAGAACGGTTTGCACAGCAAAAGTCTTCTCCTTTGTGTGTTGGTCAGGTGTCAGCTCACTGGAGCAGCTTTCCCTCAGGAAGGTGTGCTTGAGCACAGGCCTGTGCCAGTGGAAGGTGGCCAGGACTTAGTGTGTGGTTAAAGCTGCTGCATTTTATACAATAGACAACCTTTCTTCCAGGTCAAACATCAGTGGTGTGGCATGTGTGTGACTGAAGGCAAAAAATGGCACTGACTAGGCATCAATGAAATTGTGTGAGTTAATAATATTTGGTCATTTCCTGTCATGCCACATCATATATCACCCAGTGACTTGGCTTAATTTTGCCAATTGAAATCTTTGTCCCTATGACAGCCACTTTTTTTTAGGGCTCAATTTAAGGTAACAAGAGATGTTGACAGAGTTTTCCACCTAGAGGCAAAAATTACAGTGCTGGAAGTCCTTACCAATAAGATTCTGTTATATTTCATAACAATGTATGTCCAGGATGGTTTTTCCTTGAACCAAAACGATCATATTTACAGATTTTTATCACTGTGTGAATTGCTAACATTATTTTAAAGAATTGAAGTACACAACAGGCCTAATTGTAATAATCTGATCAATTTATTGTCTTGGCGTCACTCTGACTTTCTTGCTTGTCAGTCTTTATTTGCCTTGCTTGTTCATTTTGGTTAACAAAATGCAGCAGTTGACATTCTAAATGGTATTTTTTAACTGAAGAAAAATTAATGCTATACTATCTAAGTTTGAAACTAGGTAAACACATACATTTGAAGGCAAACTTTGAATGCAACATTTGAGTAGCAAATAAAGAGATAAAAAATTTTTTTCTCCATAATTATTTTGTTAAACATTTTCACTCGACTGAACTTGTCATGCTTCTACAACATTCATTAAATTATGCTTCTATGACCTAAGAATCAATTTTATTTAACAGGCAGACACAGACCAAGCAGATTTGATTTTACCTGTAGAAACGGAGGGAATGTCTTCCACCTTTTTGCCTCCTGTTTTCTCTGCTGATATTTCTTCTTTCCTATCAATCAAATATAAATGAGTGATTTAGTTATCTGCATATTGTCCTGGCAATGACAAAAGTGTAAAAAACCCAAAAACATATAGAAATGATCCCTATATTAAGTGTAGTTTAAATGAG
Organism: Peucedramus taeniatus; assembly: GCA_013400575.1. NCBI lineage: Eukaryota > Metazoa > Chordata > Aves > Passeriformes > Fringillidae > Peucedramus > Peucedramus taeniatus. The sequence goes on from WBNO01029780.1 coordinate 71,818, forward strand.
AGAAGTTACCTCTATTAGAACATTTTGTGACCTGATTAAATGGGCAGTGGAACAGCATAAGGACTCCCAATCCTGTTGTGAATCTGCTCATGAGGTTTTGTGACAGGTTTTATCAAGGCCACCAGAGGGACAGGATCACAGAGATTAAATCAGTGCACTGAGTCTGTTTTTTTTACTCTTTGAAGTCATTGAAGGGTTGACCACTGTCTAAAATGGAAGCGAGGCTTCTTGTACATCACCTAAATCAGCCTTTGTCTTCTTTGCTATTTCTCATCCTATCAAGGTAGTTCAGTGAGAGCTTTGGGATTCTTCTAATTTTAGAGCCAATGGACATTTCAGGTGTGTTTCATATGGTGTGGTGTGAGAAAATAGTAGGCGGGCTTATTTTTCAGTTGTCAGCCTGCATTATAATACCACAAGGATGCTTCCAAATATTTATAATATCAAATCAGATTCCTGAATTCAGATTATTTTGAGATGTAGGAATGTTATTGTTTGCTTCTGGATGTAATATTCATAGGTTAATGCCTACCATGGTCCCAAAGGAGGACAGCTAAAAACTCAAGTAAGAATATAGTGTGTATGACGTATCACAGGATTTGGTGTGACAGGATTTTGTTCATAATCATTTTCTGATTTGAGTTTTACAGTCACGTGGTGATGAATACATTTTTAATAACTACTTTTAGCTTGCTTGAAAAACAACAAGTATCTATCTCTAAGTATATTTTAAAATAAATAGATGTATTAAAGATTCTTTTATTTGGAATAGAAATTATTCTGTAGCCTTAAAACCAAGCTGTTATTAATTTGTAACTCTTGGGGGAATTTACGTTCTTAGATAAGAATCTTCTAAGGGATATTTTGAGATTTTTCTCTCCTGAAATTGGGGAGTAAAGTATAATTCCTCAATTTTTCTACAGTGCATACAGATAGAGTATTTGTGAAAACTGGTATGAATGAAAGAAATAAGGGCACTGTAAATGTGGAGTGTGGTGTTAACTGAGACAGCATAAAGCTTGTAGCACAGACAGAAAATATGTCCCGAGCTACAGGAACAATATAAGTGCTTAATAACATAAATAAAGAACACGAATGAATGACAACTGATTTACCACATCCTTTGGATATCCTGTGTGGTGAGAACTAAAGTATTATTTGACATGTTTTCACAATGGTAACTAGTTATGTGTTGAATCTATACCTGGAGAATGATTTCTCTACATGATGTCTACAGAAGATACAAAATATTTTCTAGGCCACACAGAAGTAAAGATGAAGTCTAACCATGCATAATTATTGCTGTCTGTATTTCCAGCTAAAATATAAGCAATTTCATGGAATTAAATTCACCTTCAGTACTGTGTCTAGGGAAAACTACTGTTCACAGAGAACCTAAGAACTCTGAGATCAGTCACTTCACTTAAAGCCTTGCTGCTGCTGCTTGCACTGGGATGAATGAAAAGGCCTCCCTTTGGACTTCCAGGGGAGTTCAGTGAGGCCCTACATTATTAAAAATATGTCAGATCTCCCATGTCAGAATGAATTAAGGTACATAAGACCTCTGTGATCAGGAGGAAGTGTAACCTATAAATGGAAAAGATTATTTGCCTGAAAATCTCTTGAAAATCAGAGAAAACTTGAAGGCAAAAAACATCAGTCAGAAGTTGTGGACAATGATTTGTCTAGCTGCACTGTAGTATTTATATGCAGAGAACCAGAGTTCAGTATGGTGGCTTTAATCCTGCCATCCTCCAACTTCTGAGCATTGCCAGGAGCATACTTTTTCCAAAAAGTTTAGGATAAAGTATCACATTAATTAACACTGTCATGATGTATAAAAGTAGAGGAGAAATCTAAAGCGAAAGCATAGAGTTTTCATGTTATTCTTTAATGTAGGCTCTCAGCTGAACTTTTATTAAGCTGACTTTCCTTCTGAGAGTTACAGCAAGTTTTGTCACACTCCTAATCAACACCAGCCTAATGCAAAGCCATGTCTCTGTCAGGGTTTCATGCTCATATTAGTCTGAGAAAACATTCAGTGGTGTCTTGAAATGAGCAGGTAACTCAGCCATTTGGCCATACCCATTATCTGTGATTCCGTTACTGTGTCCTGTGACATATCCAGTGTACACATCTCTCACAGCACACACCAAATAAGCCACAGTGCTATCTGAATATCTGCTCACATGCACACACATCTACACATATCTTTACAAAGAAGGCAGCAACATCAAGTGGCAAGGTTCTACTTGTGCTACTTACCTTTCCTGGAAGGTTCTATGTTTTACTCGCTGCAAAAAGATTAAGAAAAACAGCATTTTACTAGTGGGTGTATCCAACCATTGAGCCTGTTAGTTCTTTTGTATACTATACTTTAATGTTTTCCTTCTAAGACAAGCCCCCTCCTTTTCCTGAGCAATGCTTTGCCCTTAAATATTCAGGTGGGGAGGGACTTGGAAGTCTCGCCCAGCTTCTAAAAAAATGTCAGTAATCCTTACCCGTTGAATTATTTCCAGGTGCTCTTGGGAATTGCTGAAGTTTTTCCCGATGTCAAATATGCAAAAGGTTTCTCTCTGGCAGGCAGTGACCCAGTTCTGATATTCAGAAGTATCGGGAATCCGATCCAGAAAAATACGAAAGGCTTCCCACACAGCTTCCTGGCAGACTGAGCAAGAAGAAAGGGGCTGGGGATAGATGCTTGGTACCAAACAGTAAACTTGAAAGCCTTTTAACAGTGACCTGGCATTTATGCATTCATCACTCAAGATGAAGGAACACACTTCTTCAAAATGTTATTTAAAAATTATTTTAGAGATGGGGATTTTCAAACTTACTAGAAAAACCATTTTAACCAAAACTTGCTAGTAATTTAAAAACTGTTGCCTCTAGCACTTTACTTTGCAAAGCTCATTACTGTGAGATGGGACATTTATTTTCAGTAGTACTTGATACCTACTTTGGCTTAGAGTGAGATCATTATCTGCATTATCTAAAATATGGGTGTCTCTGAAATTAGTGCAGTAAGTATACTCTAAACTTGCTGTAGGGATGTACTCACCTAGCTGTGTTAGGGCCCCTCAATAATACCTCAGGAACGACCTGCCCTCCCAGTAGAGCAGCTGCATGTGGAGCAGATGTGGTCAGGTTATTAAAAAGGAACAGGGTATCTTTTGAAGAGATTTATTTATTATGAGCTAGCAATTAAAGCTACTTTCTATCTCCCTTTTCTTGCAACTCTCTGGTATTTGTTTTTCTGAGCAGTTACTGCTGAATAAAGATATACTATCTGATGATAAGTAATCCAGTTACCAGATAAATGTGACACATGACCAGTTGAGGAGGCATTGTAGTGTGTTCTCCCAGTTTGCCCCACATAAGGGACTGTCCTCATGGTGACCTAAGCTATGATGTGTTACTTCAGAGTTGGTGTAAGGTCACAGGAGGCTGAAGTGTCCAACAGCAACTGTCTGAGCTCCTACATCTGAGATCCTACATTTGTGTTGTGTGCTCATCCCTGGAAACAATGAATATATATATATGTGAAAAAGAATAAAATAGTCTAAGTTTTCTTAGCAGAAGAATTCTCTAGAGGACTGATATGATCCACAGTGCTTTTTCAATTACAAGTGTGTCATGGGACTTGGAGGGGGGGAGGTAATCTCCTAGGTTTTAGACACAGAAAAGAAATTGAAAATATATATCTAAAACAAACTGAAGGTAAGACTGTCCCACAGATGGGTACAGGCTCTCAGGCTCCAGCATAGCTACTAGATTGTCTTTACACGAAGGATTGTACTGTGGTTACTGATTCAACGATGAGTCTTGCATCACCACATTTTCAAGTATACCTGTTTTTGTTTACATTTATCAGTTTTTCAGATAAATTAACATGCTCAGCTGGGAGGGCAGAAGTCTTTACCAGAAGTTCTGGTCTTTCCTGGAAGGAAAACTTTTTTGAGATTTTGATGAAAGACATTGTAACGGAAAATATGCACTTGTTCAAGGGAGCAGAAACACCTTTTTATGAATGAGTGTACGAATTATTCAGCTGCAGAATGTGTTTTGTTGCTTGCTTTTTGGGAAGTACTCCAGTTTCAGTTGAAGAACTGGATGACACGTGCTTAGAAAATTTTGTGAGTGCACAACGCTGCTGGGGAAAGGGAGTATATAATTTTAATCTTGCACTACAAGACTTAGAGAGTCCAGTATCCCAGCTGATGTGCTGCTCTCCAAAAAGCTGGTAGTATTGTCATATTCATTTTTTTTTAATGAAAGGGTCATAGTTATGGTTTTTTGAGTTCAGGCTGATACTTGTCTGTTTCAGGATAGCTTGTTTTCAGCCCAATCTGAGATGTAACCAGGGAGTTTCGGGGACTTTCAGGATTAACTTCTATTTAAGAAATGCTTTTTGGATCAGCCTCTGTGACACATTTCAAATTTCTGTCTAATGCCCATTGGATGCTACAATGGATATAAAATATGTTTATATCTATAGGAATAGCTACAGATATTAGTGTAGTTCTCCAGTGCTGCCTATAGCAAGTGGCTGCTGGAGTAAAATTTTTGGAGCTCTACATCCTGGTCTCATTTCAAAGAGAACTAGTTGTTTCCCTGAAAGAGAGCTGAGGAGCAGCCAGGTTACACAGATGAATGTGAATGGATTGTGTCTGATAAAGAGGAAAAAATAGATGAGGAAAGGTGATTTAGGGAGTAGATGTTGCCTTAGATACTTGTATCCCAGAAATGCTGACTAGGTTTTAGGATTAGCTTTGGACTGTCCAGCTGCAGTGCAAATACACACATTTTTTGAATACAAAATAGAACAGCTACAGAATGAAAGACTGGGAGGCGTAAATGAAGGAAGAGAGAAAATTGGACCAAAAATTGGAATGGTAACTTGACAGGCTTTCTGTAGGCAAGGGAGATTAAAAAAAAGAGCTGGGAAGTGACTGATCTAGTTGAGAAAGTCTTATTTTTAAAATGTCTCAAATATTTCTTCTTCCTTATGCTTTTTCCATGACTTGTTAGCAATTATCTCAGTCTTTATTGTATACCAATACTAGCATAGACTTAATATAACTACTGATACACCAACAAGATGGTGCAATGACCATTTAATAATTCTAATACTTGTCTTAAACTGGTGCTATTGATTTTGCATAGCAATGATGGTACCTGCTCTTTTGAGAAAGGTGGTACTTCTTTCAACACTAATGCAAGCACAATTTGTTCTTCATGTTCAGCCATGCTAGAACACTGTGCAATTACTCTGAGTTCATTAGTCCTTTGAGTGCATTTTATTTTCTTCTGGTAACTGTCTATCTTGAACTCTGCTGATGCACATGTAACATTTGATTATCTATGTAAAAATAAAGCATGAAGTCAATAGCACATACACTGCTTAAAGGTGAAGAACAAGATTCTGGAAAATTACTGTGTTTCTTCAGTTAAAGGAAAGACTTTGAAGGAGGAAGCACATACTACAATAATCATCTTACCTCTTAATCTATAGTAAGCTTGGTGACTGGCTAAAATCTGCTTCACTGATTCTTGTGGGCAAACTTTCACACCAGTTGAGAAAAAGGATGACCTCTTTGTTCGGTGTTTTGCCATGTCAAATATCCGCCTTATGGTTGATATCCTGGACCGCTTTGTTGTTCTTTCTGTTTTGTCTGACCCTGAGGTGACTGCAAGATGTTTGGCTTCAGCACGGTTTATTTTATCAGGGATTTCTGTAAAAAACAAAAAACAAGAAAGTACATAAACATAGTTTGCCTAGGCAGTAGGTAATCAATGCATGTTCATGTCTTGAAAATGGACATGAACTTGAGAATTCTTTTTGTTGCATTATAGTGGAGTCAAGGCACTGCTTGAATAATTGTGAGGAGAAGCAGCCTCTGACCACTCAGGGGATCTGAGGCTCAAGTGACTTGGTAACTAATTTCCTTGTATTTCAACACGTGACCCCAGGACACACAGGGTAAAAGTTTCAGAAGCTCTATATCCTGTTTTCAAAAGTGACTTTGGATTAGATCCACAAAAGACACTTAAGTGCTTGAACTTTGTGCTACAGCATCTCATTGTGAGCATATCGCCCCGTAGGGAAATTTACAGTACAGTGATAAGTAATGTCTACACTAGCAGATAAGTAAAATGAGAAGTAGCTGTACCTTAAGTCTTTAAAACCTTATCTTTCCTTTGGGTTTCAAGGAACATATCGCTTCAAATCAGGTTCATAACCTTGAAGCTATCCCAAGAACTAGACCCTGAAACTTTGAGAAGTTGAACAGAAGTTTTATTGCCATTGGGAAAAGAAAGACCTGTTTCCAGTCTCTCTTTTACTCCACAGTGCACTCCTCTATCCTTCCTTCATATAAACTGAAGTATTAACCAGAACAGACTTTGATTGTTTCTTTGCAACTGGATGATAGGTGTTGTGAATGCTCTGGCATCATATTTCAATAAATCTTTAAATGTTCTTGGCAAAGTGGAACACTTACAGTGGGAAAAAGTGAAATCAGTGACTAGGAATTGAAGACTTAGGATTAGAATTTACTTATGAAGCTATTCAGCTATAAAAAATGGAAAAGCTTCCAAACTGTCAAGATAACCTCAAGCACAGGAGCCCCCATCACAAAAATTAAGGACTTATCTGGTTCCACTTCCTAAGTATTTGTGTTGCAGTATTACATGAATAGCAGCTAAATTTAATGTGAAAAAGTAAATGTTAAAAGTAGCATATAAACTACGGGTTTAAATGAGCTGAAATACAGCCTTTTGCAGGATCATGTGACAAGAGCAATGAGTATATTTTAGGTTATCTTCCAAAATTTTGTACACATATTAATAAAGATGTTAAAGCAAATTTGAAAATACTTTTTTTTGCTGTAATTTGATACAGTAATTACAGATGAAAAATAAACAAAAATATAAGCAGAATAGAAGACAATTTGAAAGAATTAGAAAGTTTTAAGCAAGGTATGTGTGTTCCTGAATCCTGATGAATCAAGTGAAAAAAATTACTTTGAAAAATGGTTTTAAAGCTTCCAATGGAAGAATAAAGGGAAATAATAGGGTTAAAAAGGAGTAAGTTCAGTAGGAGTAGCACTAGCAAGAAAAATAAGAGTAAAAAATTATCAGTTTGCTGGAGAAAGAAGAGGTGTCATGCTGCATATAACAAACACTAATTATCCTGTTCTTAGGGAAATCAAGAGAAAATAAGGAAGGTTAAAAACACATTATCTTGACACTTTGGAGTAGTATTAATTAAATGTTTAAAGAAAAGTGGGCAGATAAATGATGAGAGAAAAATAATTGAAAAACATACTTTTATAAAAAGAACAGTATATGAAATGAAGAATGGGGACCATTCTACTATGTGTGTCAGTAGACATATATATTTATATCTATATATGTCTCAGTTCTTATTACATTCCAAAGGAATATCCATTCTTTACTGTGTAGAAAGCATAGTAGTAACATCTCTATTTTGAGATAGGTGCCACTCTGATATGGAAAAAACTAAACTGCTTGGTTGCGATGAATATTGTCTGAAAGAAAGGAAGTTACGAGACAAAGGCAGTAGGTCATTGTTATTTCTTTTTAATGCATGCCAGGGACAGTGACCTGCAGACCTATAACTGCCTAATTGTTGCAAGGTAATTGAAAATGATGATGCAGTCATATAATATTTGACATGAAATGAAATGGAAGTAATTTTTCCACATTAATGTCAGGTCACGAACCCTAAACTGCATAAAAGGAATTTCCCCTGTGGAAACACATCATTGGGTTCAACAGAATCCCCAAGTGGCCAAACAATGAGTCAGCTGAGACACAGAGTTATTTCAATGCTATATTCAAATAACTGAAATCCTCTAGAAGAGAGAATCAAAAACCCACATGGAAAGTAGCCAGTTGTAAGTCTATTTTCTTTCACAAGGTGTATTAACTGAGACAGACCAGCTGCCCAGGCAGCCCGACCAACTGGGGCAGAGGATTTTGTCACTAAGCTCTTTGATAGCTTTTGTATGGAGCAGGGCCTTTCTTGAAGGATTTGCTTCTTCTCCAGGATTTACCTCTAAGTCTTTAACTTGAATTAAGAATTATACTATTCGTAAAACTGACAAAGGAGATTCTTCTCAAATGATTGTTGTAATGATTTCAAAGCCTCTGTATTAGGGTCCCTATTTGGGCTTTTCATTCTGAGAAATGACCATTTTTTTCTGCTTTCAGTTTGCACTGTTCTGCCACCCTATTTAGGGCAGGTATAATTTTTTAAAATAATTTTGCTCTTCATTCTTTCTATTCAATGCTTTTTTTTTTTTTAGGGAACTGTTTCTAAAGTATATCTATTGCAATAGGCTTAATATACTTTTATCTTGTGGTTAGTAAATTTCTCTTTAATTTCTCCTTTTAACTTTTATTATCATAATTCTTTGAAATCACTTTTTTACTAAAGCAAAATTTGAATTGGAGAAAGCATCAGCCCTTCTGTATGCATGATTGACCAGTATGAATTTGCTAATATTTGCTTATTGTGAATGGATAAAAAATTGCCTTCTGGCACAAACATTTCCTCATAATTCTTCAGGTCTGTGTTTTCCCATGTGTCTGTGGAAATTCTGAACAGAGAAATTTTTACCTAAACCTCACAGCTGTTTCAGCCATATACTTTACTAAAATATTCCTCCATCTATACCTTTTTAGATGCCTTGATTTCAATGTCCTGGGTTGAAAAAAAAAATCAAAATGCACACATGTTTTTAGGAAATTGATTTCCATCGATATTAGTTGATCCCTTTTCTTTTTTGCTATGCAGCATAGTAATTGAAGAAACTGGAGTGATGCAAATTTTACAGGTACATCATTTGATCATGTAAATAATCCAAATACCACTAGGTTGGTTAACTTTTCTTAAAATACATAACATCTGCAATTTTTTCTAATTCTTTTTTTTTTTGATACAAGCACATGCAATTAAAATATTCAGTGTTTACTGCAAATATACCCTGCCCAATTTGACTTTTTATTGTTTAATGGTGTTGTTTCACAGAGGTGACTGTCTCAGTTTTATTTTTAGAAGGTATGTTTAAGTTTTTTATCTCTCTTTGATAGTTCTAGGGCAGAAGGACAGATAACTGTAGAAGTTTGATAATTCTTTACTCTACTTCAGCTAATCTCCAAGATTCCTTAAACAAAGGTCTAACTCTCCTTTATTTTCACATAATAGAAAGAATCTACACCATGTCCAAATTTTCCAGGTGACATACTTGCAGAAAAATAGAGGTAGTTTTACCAAGGTAATCTACAAACTCACTGTCAGCTGTTATTAAATTCTGGAGTTCCTGACATCTAGTCCTGAACTTAGATAAATATAACAAATTTTTGTTCAAAACACCATAAAGCAATTTTCCAAATATGATACAGCAATTGAATTCATATGGGATCTAATCAAAGTGCTTTGATATCCATATCAATCTCTCAAGTGCATAGTACTGCTCTTCAGGTTTTGGTTTCAGGCAGATAAATGGTATTTATTTCACATATTAAAAAACTGAAATTCTTGAAATTAGGCCAGGCCTCTCCTCTGTGTCTCTTGAGACCTGCATTAACAAATTTATACCCAAACTAGAACAACAAGGCAGGAGCAGTAGATTTCAAAAGTTTCTATATGTTTTTAATAATCTGCATTTCAAAAAAAGGAAAAGTTCATCACTCTTGAAATGGATTCTAGAGAAAAAGAGTTTATCATTATTCAGATAATTGGTCAGCTTAGTTTGTTTTGGTTTTTTTTTAAATTTTCTTTTATAAGCATAGGAGCAAGAGTAATACCTTTTTGTCTAAATGGAGTGGATACTTCTCTATATAGCTTTATTAATGTCTCTCTGTTAATAGTACTAGGTTTGGAAGGCCTCAAATTTTGGAGTTGGTAGTTAGAGTTGGAGTTGAAAATTGCATTTTTCAACAATGTAGATGATCTCTGGGTAGGAACACTTATCTACAGCATTATTTTGCAGGTAAATATTTATTTTTATTTGACTTGAGAAAATTTAGATGCCATTGAATACTAAGAGAAGAATTTAGAATATGGTAGCTAAAGATTTGACAGCAAAATTCAAGTGACAAAATTGTTGAAGTCTGAGTAATTAATCATTAAAAACATCAAAAAGCTTGAAATGTGTGAAAAAGCATATTAGTCTGAAAAAAAATCAGTGGATCTTCTTAGGATAGAGAGGAATGCTTGATTGATAAATGAGACATATTGCCTAAACAATAAAGTAATAATTAAAAGCAAGGCTTGTGTAAAGGGAAATGTCAAAATACAATGGGGAAAGTTTATCAGGAAGGTTAATTCATCAAAGATCCATAAACATGTTGAGGTTAAATTTATAGTAGGGCAAACATTTTGTTGATAATTGAGCCAGTAACAAAAGCATGGCTGACTAGTCCTGAAAAGTTGATCCTGAGATTTCTTAGTCAGCTGATCAATGTAAACACCAGATGGAGCATAGAAAGTACAAACAGAGGTAATACCTGGACTCTTCACCTAGAGGCACTGTCCTCATGGCAACAGTGAGGATTCCACTCTAATTCCATTCTAATGGCACTTGCCAGGGACAGACAGGGTGCCCAGGACATGTCCTCTCCTCATACTCTTTTTAAAATCTCTCTTTTCCATGGCTTGTTTCCTCAGGTCTGTTGCATGGGAAGAGTCTAAATGGATTTGAAGAGGCTTAGATGAGCAGGGACAGGTTAAAATATGGCATGGCTTTATCAACAAATGCTGCCTACATCCATTGTGCAGCCATCTATATATTCCCATGCAAATGTGAATGGGGAGGTTTTACTCTTGCTGATGTTCAGGGCTGCTTTGCCACTGCTTTGTCAGATACTGCTGCTTTGACTGTGTTTGCTTTGCATTTCCAAGTGTCTTTTCACAACCATAAAGGCTCAGAGTTTTGAAAAGTTCAGGGTATGGAATTCCATACTATAAAAATTAATGCTAATGTTTAATCTGCTCAGGTCTTGTCTGAGAGCTCAATGCCCTTAAACCCAAGGTTATATGGCTTGCTTGAACTTATCTTCACGTCCAATATGTTATTGGACTGTTTTTAAAGCACACAGGGAAAGAGCTTTGAAAGGAATTCCTGAGGGATTCAGCCATGATGATTATTGAATCCTGGTGGGGCTTACCTGGTCTGTAACTGGGGTAGCTGAGGCACAGGGGGGACTCACTTTGGATCTCACTTCTTCAGGCTTAGTGCACTTTGCCAGTGAACTGCTAAGTAAGAGGGCAGTGTCCGCTACTCTGGGGAAGTTTTGCTGATAGATAAGCTGCTGACATTGATGCTTAGCTTCAGTGGAAGAGGAACTGTGGCCAAGAATGCCTCCATTTCCAAAAAAAGGAAAGAGGGCTAAGACATGTTTATTAAAAGTAAGTAATTTTAATTTCTCAGAATGAATGTGTACAATGATGAGTTTGGTAATTCCTGTTTGGTATGCTGGCTTTGTAAATTCCATTCTTAAATGTAACTAAACAGTAACATTGCCTGTGGAATGAGGCCTGGATCTCTAATTGTGGCAATTCTATATATATGGGGGACAGGTCCAGGCTTCCAGTTTGGAAGATCCTGTGTCTAGCTGGCTAAAATTCACTCATCAACTTCCTGTACAAGAACCACAAAGAAGATGGCTACACACTCAGCACTATAAAACCCTTCCTGTACCTACTAATATCTCAAATTATGCAAGACTTCTCATCACCTTTACATGTCAGGGAGGTGCCAGTACATTGGAGGCTTTATACAAAAGACAAAATATGCCTGATCCCTGTATCTCTTGCTTGGGTTCAGCATGACAAAATATCATCTTCAAATATTCAGAAGCTGCACTCAAACTCTCTGTGACACAGGAGAGGAGTTTCAGGCTTCTGCTTAAAAGGTAAGTTCTATAATTTTCAACCTTTTAAAGGCTATGTGAATTTTAAAAATTAGATCTATACCAAGGGGTTTCCTTCTCACGGATCCAGGAGAATGGTGGGTTTTCATAAATCCTGTTTCTTGTCAGAAAAGCATGATAATTCTTCTTTAAATGTCTGTGAAAGGTGAAGAATCTGGTTCTGTTAACACAGTGCTCCAATAAGGCAAGTCTCCCATGAACCTTTGTGATACATTCCTACTGTAATCCTTATGTTAAAAATAAATGTTTGGTTATCTACATCTGAAGCAATCTACACCTCAGAACATGTATGGAAATAAATCTGAAGAAGAATGTGATAAATTATTCTGAAATATATGATATAAACAATGCCATTGGTAAATGTGCAAATTTTAATAAAAACCCCAGAATTTTTTGTTTTAATGGTTTTATGTTCAAAGCTAGGAGATGGAATTAAGTAATGGTTCTTTTACAGAACCCTTCAATTTAACCTGGATTTTCATTTTGGTACCGAAGATCATGTCTGTCATCAACCAGTGTGCTCTTGGATTTCAGTAAATATGGAGAATTTAATTTCTGCAAGTCAGTAACACTGGGAATCTAAAATAGATATCAGAATTTCTCAGCTGTTCCCTTCCTTCTCTGCTCATACATATCTGTGTGGTTTTCTATGCCAAGTGGAGAAATACAATTGAACACCAACTTCAGGAAGAAACAAAGAATTCAGAATAGTTGCTATGAAATTTATGAATGAGCCTTATAACAGACAAACAGTTTTGTCTCTCTTTCTAGAGAGATTTAATAACTTCTTTGAATTATACTAATTATACAATTAATTGGAAAATAATTGTAGTGAATATTCTACCTATTATAGATGAGAATAGAAAGCATAGCATGCAACTGGTAAGATTTTCCTGCTTTTGTGAATATAATTGTCATATACTAATGATGAAGCCACATTCACAATAAATTCTGTCTGTACACACCACAAATATTGAACAATATCTTTCAGTCAACATATGATTTTGGCACATTTTCTTGCAACCTGACAAAAAATATAGTAAGAAACTCATGTTTTCATAGATGTAATATGTCTCATTAAAGATAGAAATTTTTACATTCTCTTTCAGACAGAAAGGTGAAAATATTTATTCATCAGCTGCACTCACTTCTGCTGCTGGAATTTACAAAAAATATCAATATGCTTTCATTGCCAAATAGTGAATTTTGCAGCAGTCTGCTTAAAGCCCATAACCTGGACTAGAAACAGCATTGAGGAGTGACTGGTTTTAATGCCCATGTATGAAACATGTATCTATTTAGATTTCTTTGGCCATCTTAGAAGCAATTGAGCTGAAAGGCTGTTCTATTAATTGATACGGATATGATATCAAAGGATGCAAGAAAGTGCATTAAATTTTTGAGTAGTTCTTGGAGGGATGCATCCAATTGGCAGTGATGAAACACTCAATAGATCACCTCTGCTCTTAATTTTCTGATTAGTCATTCTCAAGAGGTACAGCCTTCTCTGAGAAAGTCAATGAGACAGCTTAAGTTCAAGTTCCACTGATGCTTTGCCACGTATGTCAACATTTCAACAGCTTTGATGGTATGAGTCAAAGAGTGGCAGTGCAGGTGGGTTTATTGAGGTAACTGTATTCACATATGATAACAGGATGTCTGGTGTATGAAAAGGTGCCAGAAGCCCCAGTGTCATCTCTTAACTTCAGCTTGTGTAATTGGAACTGGTCAATTTCCTCACAGTTTGGTGTCACTCATTTTGCAGTACAATCTACAGTCTCTGGCTAATTGACTCCACCTCATTTAGACAGAGCATGACTTGCACTTAACCTTACTTAACTTAGTTATATATCAAGCTGCATAGACCAAGTTTGGTTTGGAGGACACCTAATCCAGTTCTTGATCTAAGTAAGACAACTTACTCATCTAGTATTGAGGGACAAGAGGAAAGGGAAAAGAACTTGAATAGAAATGTTTTCATTTTGTGCCATCACCATGAAATCACAAAATTAAAGAGGAATGCATTGCTGTTTCCAGCCTGAAGCTGCTGGAGCATCTATGATCTGTGCTGAGTCATATGTATGAAAAGTATACCTGCAACACAGCCACTAAACCCAGTATTTCAGGTAACAGGGGTACCAAGATTGTCAGTATAAAGTTGGGTAAAGTCTGAGGGAGGTATTGAAACATTGGAGTGGCCAGAAGGAAGGTAATTTTGACTCTGCACTGAAACAGAACTTTAGAAGCCAGTAGAACCTCACCAATGAAAAGACAAGCATGGTGACCTAAGTACAATTAGTAATGCAGCTGTGAGCCTGGCTCCTACTGATTTGCAGATGCCTGTGTAACCAGAATCAGCCCAGCAACCTCTGCTGCTGTCCTGCTTTATGACTGCAATGCCTCTTACAAGCCAGGACTTCAGTTTGTTGTCACACCTCAGGCCCTCGTGCTTTTGTGAAATGAGGATGATAGTGTTACTCTGTCAGAGCAGGTGTTTGGTGAGGGTGAAGCTGGTGGTGTGCTTGCATACAATGATTAGGCAGGCTACAATTATGTAAGGGTATAGAAACACACCTACGCTGTGGCAGGTGCCAAATGATTGTTAATCTTATGTTTTTCAGCCAGGTTACTGTTCTGAAGTCTCTGTCTAGGAAATAGCAGCTGACAATGCCTAAATGCCAACAGACATGTATAGGAAAGCAGATTTTTCTTTCTTTTTAAGAAGTGTGTTATTCACTATCACACATTCTGAAGGGGAAGAAATTGAAACACAGTTGGGCATATAAAGTACAAACCTCATGGAATGTACAAGACAGTACACCTAATTCCTGATAACATGGAATAGTTATGTGACAGAGAATGATCAGATGACTAATTTTAATCCCAAAGGGACTAGGTTGGACAGAGGTAAGAAAAGAATGAAAACATATTTAAAATATTTCAAATCATCAAAATGCAGTCAAATGCGTACAGAATTTTCCTTTGGGGAAGAAAAACTGTCTCCTGAAAAGAAAACACCATGTTTGCTACGTGATGGGTGTTGGCCATGTCACTTAGTGCACTGCTTAAACCACAAAGACTCCAAAATTAGCTGAGAAATGAGCATGAACAATATGGATTTCTAGTAGGTTAAGACTCCCAGTTATTTTATTGTTGCCTGTAACTGAATGTCCTGTAGAAGGAGAAAACCTTTGATCATTAATATTGATCATCTTGTCCACGGGTGTTTTCTGAGAAAAATCCCACATATCTTGCTGTTCATTCACATGCAGTTCACCAATCCCTGTGGCACAGGTGTGACTATTCCTGGAATTAATCTTTAGGATTCAGTGACAATGGTCTAGTATTTATATTAAAGTTCGGCTTGTACCCAGAAAACAGAAAAGATCAAATCCCATATAAAATGCAGTGTTACTGCATTTTACAAATGTCTCATTTGTTTGAGAAAGGAGAGAAAAAAGGAAAAGTCTTACTTTTCATAAGTTTATAAGCCCAACAAGAAAAACCAACTTTAACATGGTAATTCTTATTTTATGGATGAGAGTAGAAGATAATCCTAGTGCAAAAGACTGATACATCTTTTCTTTCTTTGTTTGAAACTTTATATTCCTTGCTTTTCCTTTTTTATCACGAATTTGCTTAAAACTTTTTTTTTTTTTTTGAGGTCAATTATAGTAATGAAGACCTGAAACATTTATTGCAGAATTAGAACAGCCTAGCGGGAAGGGGTGAGTCAGAATGAATTAAAATGATTTCATAGAGCACACACAAAGCCTTTGTGTCCTAAGGAATGGCTGAGTAAATAGCAGATATTTGCTTGCTGAATAAAAAAATGCCACAAAACAGCCTTGAATACGCTCTGGCCCTCTATGTTCTCAGTATCAAGTGCTAGGATGTACCCAGCATCAAGGCATAGTTTTGAGAGTTCAGAGCTCCTCTGCATTTTGGCATTTAGTCTGCCTGCTCAGTAGTTTGCTGTTCAGATTCTTGCACAGATTTTTTGCTGTCACAAATTTTTATCCCTCTCACTTTCCTTTTCCATTGCTAGAGACATTTTTTGTCAGGACAGTGGCAAAATTATGTGGCCAAAGTTAAACACCATAACTCTTATTTTGCTCTCTCATAACTCTCATAAGAGTCTCATAACTCTTATTTTGCTCTCTCTGAGTTCCTGTTTGCTTACTGTGGAATTGGAGGTGCTCTTGGAGAGCCTCCAAATGGCTGGGAGAAGGACTCAATGGGCCCTTAAAGAGGGACAGGGAGGAAGGACCAAAAAACATTACTAAGCAATCTCTATATTTGTTAATTTGCCTTTTTTAAAATATAAATGTGAGCAAATAAAGAATTTAAATTTTAGTTTTTCATGAGGGAAAAAACCAACTGGCTAACCCTTTAAATATTTAGAAATTATCTCTATTTTTTTTTTGTTTAAGATGGACTCTGTCACAGTTTACATGTACTGCAAATTTGAACGACTGTAAAGGTCTCAAAGCACCTATGTTAGGAGCCCTAATGAGTGATTCATGTAAATATTCAAACTACTGGGAGAGCCTATAAACTTTTAAAAAATATCTTCTGTAAGTCTGTCCCTAATGCTAAGTCATAAAATAACAACTCTGGAAGCATCTCTGCTCTGAAAAAGAAGCTTCTTAACACAAGCATTAAGTGTTTTAAGATCTGTGTGCATATATTTGAAATCAAATAGTTTAAAAATATTGTGTATGGCATGACTAAATGTCAAAAAAAAGTTATTATTATGCATTTATGCACACCACATGCTCTTTATTGAACTGGCAGAAAGGAATATTTCTAGTTATTTAGTATTCCTCTCTGTCAAGATAGGCCCCCATCATTTTGCTGGTCTTTTGTGGAAAGTGTATTGTAGTATACAATTTGCAATTGGTGAAACTACTTTTACCACAATTTCTTTCTAATTATAAATAGGGGCTGCAACAATGCCACCAAACATGCGTGAACTGCCTGGAATTCATTCTGTCTCTTTCCATCACAGAATATGCAACTTAAACGCAAAAACAATGCATCTTGATAAAACTTGTTTTCTTGTCAGACATGAAATATCATCATTCTCTCATTTTTTGCTACATTTCCAAAATTTCATTAGTGATTAAATGAAACTATTTGCATAGAATCTAAAAGTAAAATTAAAGAGCCGCAAAACATAATTCTAGTGCTAACTATATATTTTCCCAAGGATTTATTCAGCACTTTGTCCACTACAGAAGATTTACATAATTTAACTGAGATACAAGAACTGTGGTTTGTATTTCTGTATTTCTTTAAGAAAAGCAGAAGTTTCTTAAAAAAAACCCAAATGTGTAATTAAAATTTTCCAATTAGTATTGACAGCAGGCTATATTTCATACTGTCTCCCTAACAAATATTTAGATAACGTTGAGGAGACTTATCTTTTATAATTTTACATTCTTTGCATTTAATTAACAGACCTGACATAAAAATAGAAGGTCATTGACTTGAGCACACATAGCAGTTGTAATGTTAGCTTTTAATTCAATTATGCAAATATCAAAGCATAGATGGAAAATTTAATGAGAAATCTACTCCAAAATTAAATGCATTCCCCAAAGCTCTAAATCTTTTGAATATGGGACTAACCAGGGCAAATCACATCACTGTCTTTTCTTTTTTGTTGTTGAGGTAGCTTTAGAAATGTTGTGAAGTTTAAAATGTTTTTAAATGGAGCAATAGTTAGCTGATGTACTAAGTACAGAGCTGTCCCCTGTACTCTGTTTTCTTACAAATAATTTTATAGTTATTATTACATTAATCCTTGGTGGTATTGCCATTTTTTGTATCTTTGCCAGTATGGTGTATTCTTCCAGAATTTGTCTATCTAGAAGTTTTAGAAGTTGTTTTTAAAAATCAGAATAATTGCCTTCACTAGCAAATGCAGATGTATTTTGCTACTTTCTCTTCATTTCAGTGATGAAAGACCATCTTTAACCACATCAACACTTAGATCATCTTTCAGCCTTTTTAAACTTTCCACATATTAGTCTCCCAGATAATATTTTTTTCATAACAGAACATGTTCAGGTAACATGAAGCTAAACGGCATCTCTTACGAATATTGTAAAATCTGCACAACACACATAAGATATAATGCCAACATTTCCTTTTTCAGCTTTATAGCAGTATCAGTAACCATAGTGTCTCTAGGTGAATTGTCAAAACATCACATTCTAAACTAAAGATTCTGTAATATGAAAGCCCTCGATCTTGCAAATATTTTGTTTCTCAACATATGCAATGTAAAATTCATCTAAACCTTTATAATATGAACTTACCTCTGCTTCCCTGAACTTGGAGAGCAAGGCAAATGATCAAAAATATTAATCCAGTTTTCAAATGCATGCTGTCTATTGATCATTCACAGTTTTCAAGACCAGTCATGCAGGAAACAGGAATATTTTGGTCAAGTAGAAGAATTCTGTTTTCTTAGAGAACTAAAATCCCCAAATGTCTTTATTTTTCAGGTGTCTCCAGCCTTGGACTGCATTGAATTGCAACTGGGCAGAGTGCAACGGGTGCCAGAGTGCCAGAGCTGGGCGAACCCCTCCGACGCCCACACTTCTAGCCCAGGGAACTGGAGGGGTAAGACAAGAGTGACGAAGTTTTAAAAAAAAGCAGTGTCTGTTTCTGGAATAATCTGTTTATCTGCTGCTCAGACATAATCCCTCTTACGGTCCAGCTGGAAGAGCTTTCTTCATCTTATTAACCTTCTGGAGCAGCATCTGTCAACCCCAGGAGACTTCAACAACACCATGATAAACAACGGAAGTCTCTTCTAGTTCCCATTGCCTTTGAGAGCTGATCCTTTGGGCATTCTGGAGGTATGGCATGTGAGCAGGGGGAGAAATAATTGTGCTGTTTCCACACCAGTGACCACAAACCCCAGGGAACTTCCTTAAGATAGTTTTTTCCCGAAAGAACGTTCAATGCTCAGCTCTTCCACCACCTACATCTTGCAATCCTCTCTCCCTTCTTGTACCACGGGCTTGCTGTTGCAATGTTCCTCTTGGAGCAGTGATGATGATGTTCTGTGACAGTGGTGAAGTGATGACTCAGCAGTAATTTGCAGCAGTGTTCAGGGCTGGCACAGTCTGATGCCAAACTGTGACTGGGGCAGGGAGAGTGCTGCATGGTGGGAGGAAAAGAGAAAGTGGTGGGAAATGCTGTTTCAAGCACATAGCTCTAACTAGGCCAAGAATTGGCAGTGGCTGAATACACTGTTCAAGCAGCTCTGCTCCAGTTTCACAGATAACTATTCCAGTTACATATTGGCAAGTGTGTTTCATACTTAGCCTTTTATTTTCCAATACCTTTTTTACTGTTGCAATACACCTGAAAATGCTACCAGTTAGGCATTTCTAGCGGTCTCTCCCCCTTAAAATTTTTTGTTCAAGTGCTTTAACATGAGAAGTATCTAGACTGGCAGCAAGAATCTGTAAGCACAAGTTACTTTAAGAACAACCTTCATTTGAACCCAATCAGTATTCTATTTTTACTTAGGATTTAAACAATGGTAACCTCCCTCCCTTTCCAAGATTGCCTGATTTTAACTACTCAGACCACCTACTGTACAGACTGGGCTGGGACCATACAAGATTTGCTTTTTTTTTAGTGTATAAACTTTCATGCACATTGTTTTATTGGTCCAATAAAGCAAATTAAGAATACCTTGCCGGCAGCACAATGCAAAGCAACAGTGGAGATGATTAGGATTTCTACTGAAGAAAAATGTATTATTATATAAGGATCATCCTTTAGCAGTACCAATATTTGTCTTTACATGTTTTACATATAATAATCATATTGTATATAGTGAAACCATAGAAGTATTACCTGTGTGAACCAGGTAAGCTTCAGCAAACATTTATATGGTATTATATTTGGAAGATGAAGCTCCCTCCATATGTTACCTTATTTTTAGTTACTTCAGCTTTCAATCTGCAACAATTGGAAGCAAAGAGAATTTTTCTCAGGGTGGTGTAATCTGCCATTTCTGGTGTCATCTGAGAATGTGGAATTGGTGAAAGGCAGATTATTTCCTAAGAGCACTCTGGGTACCAAACTCCATACGGAATTTGGTAGGAATGTGATCCTTTAATTCCATTAGGAATCTAATTTGTCAGACTACATTTTGAAAATGTGCAATAAAGAGATTTACTTAATTACTCTAGAAACTGGTTAGTGAAGCCTGGGCCAGGAATCAGAAATCCTATATCAAAGCTTTCATATAAAAGTTTATTTTTGAGCCATTCACATGTTGGAGAAAGCAGACATTTAATAACACATTCTTATCTTTCAGAGATAAAGGAACAAGAACAATCCTAAAATATGGCACTGTTTTTAGTGTCAAGATATGACTTAAGGAAAAGATTTAGCTCAATAGGTAAACTATGATTAAAAATTTGTAGGGCAGGAATTTGCACACTTTGAGATTATGTTTAAATCATGAATATTTCAAGCTGTTTTCTGCTAAGACAGTACCTTCTATGTAGTTCCATTTAATTAAGAAATTTTGTAACTAACCTTGATAACTGCCACAAGGGAAGCAAACAAGAATGATAAACACTCATTAAAACTAAAGTAATATTATCTAGGGACCACTCCATCTCTAAGTACTGCAGAGTTTAATTATAGGTCACTGTTAATTAATCTAGAAGTGTTTCTTCCAGTTGGTTTGCCATCAACAATAATTATATATTGTTAAAAAGGTGATTAAAAAAATTCTACTGAAATTCAATAATGCATTACAAATATACTACCAAGACATGGGAAGGGCAAAACTGGAAGCCAAAATATCCATTCACCCAGGATAAGTTCTTACAAGTGGGTTAAATTCAACTTGTTACTGGTCATCTGAGTGCATTGCTGCACATACCTAGAATAATCACTGATGTGCTGTTTAAATACAACTAAAGCTGTTTCCTTTGGTTGCAAAAATGGGGAAACCTGGATTCTTCTGGTCCCTACTCTGCTGTTGAATTTGGCCAAATCAGGCCTTTTCTCTCAGCCTCCTGATCTGCAGGGATAAAACGGAAAGGAAAACTTAAAAAAATGAAATGGTGTGTCATACTCTTGTCCTGCAATAGCAATATTGCCTAGTAAGACTAGAAATTTAAATGAGAGGATGGTGAAAGTTATCAGAAGAATGAAAGGGTTTCCCTATAAGGAAATATTACCAAGCCTTGAAATCTTTGGCCTGAAAGACAAATGATGTAAAGGTTGAGAGAATGATTAAATGACTCAGTTTTTCTTGTAAGACGGAAGAAAGAAGAGGAAAATACCCAATTTCATTTTCAGGCATCTATTGCCTACCTTTTTTCTGAGCATTTATATTTTTGGTTGTGGCAGCTTGCTGAGACAAAATAATTTCCAATTTAATTATGACATAGTAAAAAATTTTCTTCCTTTAGAATAAGAAGAAATTTGAGACATTTTTGAACAGTAAAACCATTTGGGAATGGGACACACAAGCTCTTCCAGTTGCAACAAAATCAGATTCCACAAATCAGTCAAATACACTGAAGGCAAGCTGGGAACTGGGTCACTTTTGCTTTCCTGTTTTTATGTTATTTCTTTATCCATTTTTTTGCCATAACCACAGACGAGATAGTAGATAGAGTCTTTGATCTCATCCATGACTACCTTTAGGGACTGAGCTGTAGTCCCTAATTCAGACTTTCCATTAAAGTCAAGCTTACTGCTCAGGCTGAAAGCAAATTCATCTATTTTCTGTGACACCTCTCTCCTCCAAAACAAGGAGCCTGATGATCTGCTGTTCTGCAGTTGCAGAGACTGTGGTGGAATTCTAGTCTGAACTCAAAATTGAAGCACGTGATGCATGAATGCTGTTCTTCATCACCTTTCAGGGACATAACCCTAGACTACTTCTGCAATCAAAAAATATCTCCAGGTTTCTCTGGGGCCTTCAAGAATCATTGCTGTTATGCTGTTGTTATCACAGTTGTGAAGTCCTAGAACCCCTTATCAGTTAGAACAGGAAAAAGTATCCTGTGCCTACATTTACACAATGAGTTACCAGTCAATATATCTCTCAGGACTGCTTGACCCCATTATCTCTGTTTTCTTCTGGAACTTTTTTAGACTGTACACTCTTAAAAGGATTAATGTATTAAGACGCTGTTTAGTGTGACAAGGTAGATTAAGGTATGAAAAAAAGCATGGTAGTAATTGAGCAATTCAGCATAATTATGAGGAAAATACCTCAGCCTGCTTTAACATGATCACTGATAAACAAATGATGCTCATGCTGATAGTGATATGACTTCTCTTTAGTATTTTCTAACATCTAAATGGAAATAAAATGATTTTTTTTCCAAGAAAGCAGCAAAACAGCAAGCTGACCACCAGCTTCCAGTCAATGGAGATAAAGACTACAGTGCATCTGTCCAAAGAGATTATTGCTCACCTGCTTGCATACCAATACACAGCCTTCTGTTACTGATGGAGCTGCCTTAAGCTTCTGTCATGGGGAGTAATAAGGAGCTGAAACATGTTTCTTCCTATGCTTGGCATGTTGCTTTTCTCTTGATGCTGGGAAAGTATCTTTCTAGATTTAGCTGATAGAGTAACTGGTAGATTTATTGTTCACAAGTCTGTCCTCAGCAGGGTAGCAACATTGTAGTTATCAGCTTTAAAAAATGAAGCTATCAAAGACGTCTCTTTATGTGAAGAAAGCCTGCAGAGATGGGATCTTTTGCAGTATATTTTCTCTAAACAAAAGAAGTAAGCTGGTAACTCAGTTTCTTTTAATGGTAATAGGAGATGTTTAGCAGTGAAAGAGAAGGCAAGAAGGGAGATGTCTAAAGTATCACATGTGCTTGTATCTTTACGCTAGCTTAGTTTTTCCCTCTTTGAGTGTAAAACAATAGTTACTCCTTCTTGCTTAGCCTAGCAATGTTCACTTTTTTTTTTTCTCAGTTTGCAGCTACCTTGTCATCCACAGCATCCGCATTTGTTCATCAGGGTTTTACTTTCTACATTTACCATGTCAGAGCGAAGTATGAAATGACTGTATTTCCTGTGCACAAGACTGATCTGGTAGGCAGGAGTTTCTGGAAAGGTCTTGCAACACACCCTATGTGTGCTCCAGGGTTCTGTGCCACTGAAGCTGTGGTTAGAGGGAGAGAAATGAAAAACGTACCTAGAGAGATAAAAATATATGCAAATGTATGGACATTTATCTTTATTGTGTAAACAGTATATATTTTTTACCTAAGAGTTTCTTTGTCTTCTTTTTCAGGAGGGTGTTGCTATTGTTTTCTGAAAGGGACAGGTGGCAGTCAGCAGGACACTTAAGGACCTGACCTGAGACTTCCTGATCCATATGTGTGGTGATAACTGTCATTAACAAAGCTAATGGCTGTCATAATTCATAGTCCAGCAAAAGTAAATATAAAAATTTAATTCCAATATTTTTAAACAAAATATAGGAAAGTAGGAAATATTGTGGAGATTGCCTTTAATTAGGCCTGGCAAGGCTTGGGAATTTTAAAATAATTTCAACACTACTATTATGTATAGTGTTGGTGTTTTTCCTTCAGTTGCTTTCAGTAATCTGCTGTGTTTGAACACAGAGAAATGCTGTGAAAAACCTCTTCTGACAGAGTTGCTTTGGGAAGCAGGTTGTCTGTCAACTGAACAAGTATTGACCTCTCATCTGACAAGATTGTTTCATGCTTTTGATGGAATCCTATATCTATGTGTCTGACAGTATCATGCTTGGCATTGTTTACATAATGGATTCTGTGTATGTGCAGAAGTTGGTTTTCCCAATACTGTTGCTGCTGATTCCCCCCATGGAATCTCACAAAATGAATTTTGTTGTTGTTGTTGTTACCACCAACAAACTCCCTTATGGTTAATCTATTATAACATTATAATAGTGTGACACTGCCATTACTCATATCATGTTTTGTGCCTTGTATCCCATGTTATCTTATCTTGTACTGTTAAATTTATTATTATTATTATTATTTCCATTATTTCTGAAGGGATCTGAGCCGACAGGGCTTTATCTGCATCTTGTAGATACTTTTAGCATTTTTTGTAGCTAAAATGCTTTGTAGCATTTTTAGAAATGTAGTTGATGCAAAATAAGGGTATGGAAACCATGCTTTAAAAGCATGCTATACTTTTTGGTTTTACTGCTCAGTTGCTCTTTCTCATTTTGATATTATGGTATTGAAAAGCTTTAAGGGAAATATCAATTAGATGAGTTCTTAGTCGGTGTCCCTTTCAAACAGAAAAATTTTCAATATTTTTTAGCTATTTTATGTGAGGATGGATGTCTTTTTATTGTCTAGTTATTGTAAAGTTGCTCCCATACATAAAAATTGCCTCTTCACTTTCATTAAGCAGCTTGAGAAGTCGTCATGTATAATTTAATAAGGTTGTGACCTTGTTTTTCTATGAAGATGTCAGTTACCTCTCACTTCCAGTTTTTTTTCCTTCTTGCAGATTTGTATGTCTGGAAGTGTTTCAGTTTCCATGTACTGTTCTACAAGGCCAAATGTATAATACATGTATTACTCTGCATGCTGAATACAGCTGGGATTGTTTTGCTTTCAGAAGAGATGACTCAGGGGGGAATCTTAACAACATTTAAAAATACCTGACGAGAGGGAGTAAAGAGGCAGATCCAGCTCCTCCGTGTTGCCAAGTGAAAGGACATGAGGCAATGGGTACAAACTGAAATAGAAAAAAAAAGTTATATTTGAACAGGCTTTTTTAATACAAGAATGATTGAACACTGGGACAGTGGTCTCCAGAGAGGCTGTAAAGTCTGCATTCTTGGAAAAACAGCTGAGCAGCCTGTTCTAGCTGACCCTGGCCTTCCTGGGGGTTGGACAGTGTGATCAGCACAGGCCCCTTGCTCACTCAGCCATTCTATGACACTCTCATAGCAAGCAGCACTTCAGATTACTGCAGGGCCTCTATAAAGATATATTCAGCTCCAAACAGTATTTTCAAAGGGATTCTTTGATGTGGCAAATACATTCATACACAAAGATTTCAGAGTATAATACAGACAGAGCAGGAAGAATTATTCCATGTACAATTAGGAGTCTAGGAAGCTGAATTACACTCCAAAGAAAGAAAAGTTTAGTCTGAATAGGAAGAAAAAAAATTATAGAATTTTTTCATTTCTGGAACGGAATTCTGTGACGAGGCAAAAGTTTGGGTATTGTTAAAAATGGTGTTAATAACCTGTTCAGATTTTTATTATCATCATTTTTTTCTGGGATTCCTAGAATAGGCTTCAAAATTTCAAAAAATATTGTACATACAAATTCTCAATTAAAGATGGCCCTTCCCCAGGAATTAATGCAATAATTTATCAAAGTAGTAGGATGGGAGTTCAAAGATATTTTGACAATATAGGATCAGTTGTGGTTAAGTTACTTCCAGTGTAAAACCTGCATCCTGAGATGCACTGATGGGGCATATGGTTGGCAGGAAGGGAGGAGCTGGGAAGAAAATCTGTTGTACACAAATCCTATTTTCTTTCCCTTCCAGTCCAGAATAAACCCTAAATTCTCAGTCTGTGATTGTTATTTTGTATCCATTTTTAAAAAATCACATTTTTCACCCAATTATTTGTCCAAGTACCATTTTTTGATTCTTTCCCCTGGTCACCATCTGGCCTCTGGTCTCGTTTCCCCATGTTGCATCTGCTTTCTCTGCTTTCTGACCTTCCTATTTCATTCCATCTCGTAATTTCATTCTGCTTCTTTCTGCAGTTTTCTCATCTCTTCTGTGTCTCAGCCTGAAGTTGCTTTCCAGCCCACTATGATATGTTATTTTGAAAGCTACGAGTGGAGTGAAGGATTGTTGTGTTTATTAGCTAACCTTGGTAGATAACAGCAAGGTAAGAAGTGAGGAACTACTTCTTTTATCTTATACAATACCACCATCCACTGGCAGTTCCTCCATCTTTCCCTCTGCATGTCACTGATGGCTACAGCAATGTACAAGTATCTCCTGTCTTCAAAATTTACTAGAGAATTACAATTTAAAAGGCCAAATAGCTTACCTTTTATTAGGAAAAAATAAACAACTGCACTGTACCTTCTTCCTAACTCCCAGCAAACTATGTTAACATGAGGGTTTATTTAGCTCCTTTTCAGACATCTTTTTAATTTCAATTTCTCATTCACCATCTCTACTTTCAGGTTCCCACAGTGGCCCCAGCTTCTTCACGCCTCAATGCAATGAGGGCCATCCCTGGAGGATGCAGGCTTCAGAAACCAGGCTCTGTTGTCAGCTGAGCTTGATGCTCTGCTCAATGCTGATGGAAGAGGATGTGTTATGTGGGTTCCTCTCACCTTACCCCTGAGATAACTGAGCAGTGAACTGGGATTCCTCATCATCCTGGTCTGAGACAGCAGAGAATAGCCCCTCTCTGGGATCCAGCAGCTTTTTGCATCCCATTGATGATCAGCCAGACAAATGGTTTTGGAGGGGCCAGTTCTGGCTGATTCTGCCACAGAGGAAGTTAAAACCAGTAACTTTTCAGCATCATACCTGTTGTATTGTGTTTTATATGCCTTTTTATAATTGTTCTGTACCTTGGTTTATCCCAGTTCTCCCCTATTTCAGTGGTTCTGCCCATGCTGCCTCCTTCATGTCAATCCCCTGCCTCCTCCCTCAACCCCTCCCTGGTGTCCTGTCCATCACTCAGCAGCCCATCCCTTCCCCTAGAAACTTCTGTTAAGGGCGTCCAGTGACTGGTTCAGGAACTGGGGTTCCTCCCACAGGTTACTCCCATTGGTCTCTCCAGAAGTCCATCTTCCCAATGTCCATACCCCCATGTTTCCCTATTGGCTCCCTATCAAACCCCGCCTCAGTTTTCTCCTCCCTTTATAAGATAATTTATGGTCGGGGCTTTCTCTTGAGAGCGAGGTCACTCTGGGCTCTGGGTCACCACCCTTAATAAACCTGGACTTCGGATACCTCCATTCGAAGTCCACTCCTTCTTCCACCGTCGTACCTTTGCCTCACCCGCCAAGGTGAGGGCCTTAGCCGCCCTCCTGACTTCCCAGAAGATTGGGAGAGTGTCCCCCGCAGTCGCTGTGCCACAGCCAGCCGGGACGCTCCGAGGGTCACTCGGAGAGGCACAGATGCAATACCTATGTGAGACACAGTGGCTGGCTGTGTGTTCTTGTTACCAGTTCAGGGCTGCCTCTGTGCTATGCATTTGTTAGAGGCGAGACAGGGTAGTGCAGTTCACAGTGTGTTTCCATGCAGTTCATACACAGACTGCTTTTTACAGCACCAGCTAGGAGCAGCACTGCCCTGTGCCATGCAGCCACTTTCTGCAACCCCCTGAGCTTCATTGCTTACAGGCTCTGAGCTCAGCCTCACTCCAGACTCCTTCTGTGTTCCTCTCTTCCCTCCCTCTGGCTGCCTTAATATCTGTCCCCTGTCCTCTGTCTTTTTGTCAAGTAATCCCTTACTAATTAAACTCTGCCCAAAGGGCAAATATACAAAAGTAGGTGAACTGACATGAAATTTGCCGGGTCTTACTCCTCTTTCTCTTTTTGTGTGCTTAGTCCTCTCTCTGGCTTTTATCTGCCTTTCTGTTTAGATAAGAAACTGTTGTGGAATAGGGATGTTGTGTGTGTATTGTACAAGCCCCACTTTCATAAACACTCTAGTAACAAATAAATGCTACTTTCACGCTATATTTGAAGGTCTCAAAGGTGTTAGTGTCAGCTGTTTTACTGTTGTCTGTCTGAGATCTGCTTGGGATTCTGCTCCTGCAAAAAGGTGTTTTTTGTGAAACTGCTCTCATTGTCACCAGGCTGAAAGCTTTTTTGGGCTCAGATGCTTTCTTGGATGCTAGATTCTATGAAAATGTTCGAGGAAAATTTTCTAGACCAGCACTTTAAAACAAACAGGTCTCTACCCTATCTTCACACATGAGGACTCTGCACTATCTCCAACTTATCCCCTCAAAGAGCTTGAATAACTTGGGATGAAAGAAAATGAACAGTGTCTTTGGAGGGATGTCACTGCCCTGTGTTTCCTCCATTTACCACAGATGCCTCTGTTTTCAGTTTGAATGTGCATTTTTGAGAACTTCTGTAACTTGTGTAGCAGTTCCAAAAGTCCATCTGTGTTTGTGTGTAGCTCATGTTGAAGCTGTAGCTGTAAACACTCAGCATTGCTCAGAAGAGAGAGTCAAGAAAAAAAAAAATTAAGCAGCCAGGAACTGCAAAGCTCCATATTAACCTTTTAGCAGTGATTAATTAACTAATTTGAAACAAGCATGGTCATCCTTATTTAATGAACAGAACCCATGAAATCCCAGGTTAGCTGTGGGTATATGAAGACATCAGCAGCCACTTTTGAGAAAAATGGCATATTTTTTTTTTAACTCTGTGCCTTAAAGTATAACTTATCTATCAATAAAATTTCCAAACAAATTTGGACTCATGAAGAAAAAGAGAAGTCAATTTACATAGATTAAAAGAATGAATTCTTTGAGTTATGGAAATGATTAGAAAAAGATCACACTCTGATTAACAAAAATGCCTCATGATGACTAGGTTTTCATTCAGAAGCATAATATAAAAGCAAGTGTAAAAACCCCAACAAACCTACAAAATAAAAAGAATTTGGAATGCAGATATTATGATGAAATAAAATGGATCATAAGGAAGAAGCAGAGACAGAAGAAATAGTAGGTCCAGCAGTAACAAACACTTCATAGCAACAATGAGAAAAATAGAAATGATAGAAAGCAATGGAATATGATTTTACTTATAAGGACTCAGGCAACAGATGTAATATTCACCTAAAATATCCTAGAACTTTGCAAAACCAGGAAAAAGGAATGCAGAGATGGACTGGGTTTAATCTTACATAAACTTTACAAATCCATGAATAGGATCACTGTCAGTATTCCTAGGTCAGCTATGAAAGGGAACTATGAAAGAACATGTACTCCATGTTCTTCCATAATGTAATTCTTTGAGTCTAGAAACTGGCTTCTGTTCTGCTATAGTATGACAATCATTTCAAATTTTTATCCTATATAATAGCCTGTTATCATTATTCAATTTTCTAATGCAGTAACAAAGTCTTACATGTGACAAGATTCCTGATAACGAAGGTAAGATAGATTAAGTACCATGTTAAAAAATTTCATATGCATTAGAATTCTCCCAGCAAGACTTTTGACCTGATTTCCTGATGTACCTTGGAAACAGGGCTTACCCAGCAAATTTCACAGCAAAACAAACAAATAAGAAAAACTGGGGAATAAAAACATTTCACTACTGGATTTGTAGAAGCTGTATTGGAGCCATGTGTGCTGCATGCCTCATGGGAGCAGACTGGATGAAAATGGAATTCACTGGGAGGAAGAATGCTGATTGCATATACCCATACCTAGGTATAAGTGATTTACCTGGCAGAAATAACACTTTTATGCAAGACAAAGTACTGGCTATCACCACGAGGATGATTGAGAAGCATAAAGCAAAGATACAGAACTTCTTATTCGATATCATAGAGCCTACCAAAAAGTACAGAAATGTTTCTGTAATGCATCATCATTACTTCAAAATTGGGTCTTTATTCACAATGGAGGAGAAATGTTTTCAAATTATATTTTGCTTTTCTGCGGGAAAGCAGTTAATGGCACATAAATTTAAATTGCTGTGAATTATGTTACATGCTTAATTTTATTGCATTCATTAAATTATATTACTTTCCACAAAGAACAGTGTGCTGTAGAATAGTTGTCAGTTTAAGTGTTTTGTAAAACTAACTGAAAATTCCCACATGTGACTTAATAATTTTCTT
This sequence comes from Peucedramus taeniatus, assembly GCA_013400575.1. Lineage (NCBI taxonomy): Eukaryota > Metazoa > Chordata > Aves > Passeriformes > Fringillidae > Peucedramus > Peucedramus taeniatus. The sequence goes on from WBNO01029780.1 coordinate 101,665, forward strand.
CTATAGAACTCAGATATGAGTGCAGACAGTTCTTTTGAAAACTTGCAGAGACCGAAGACAGAGCTTCTGCTGAAAGGGAAGAAAGCTTCTCCTTCCAGAAAATTGCACTGATCCAGCAAGAGGAGATAAGTATCTTATATTTGCATTACTGAGTCTTCTTGTAACCGTCTTAGTAGACTGGATTGTGCTTTTTTAGTGAAAGTGCATTGCCTTTCAGCTCTTAAATTAGCTTTATTCTAATTCCCATTAACACACAACAGATGGAGAGCTATAATCTGAAGGGTCTTGTAACTAAGTCTGCCAAGTGTACTCATGTACAAAGGACTTGATTCCATCATGTTTTTGGTTGATTTCTATAAAATGGTATATCATTGGCTTAAAGTAAAATTATCAGTTTCATAAAATCTACTCAATCAACTTTTGAGCAGAGTGTAGCTTACATGCATGTTTGTCTGACTGAAGCCCTGAGTACATTACTTTCTTACGTTTATAGTTTTCCACTTCAACATAATACATGTATTAGATTTTTTTAGATTTTCAGCTATGATTTACAGAGGTAGAAATCTTAAAATGATAAATAAGTGGGAAAGACGTAGTATAAATAGGATGCTAAGACAAACTAGCAATTTGTTTTGGATTCACGATTTGTATTTGTTCTGGATTGTGACTGGATTGTAAAAGTAGGTTGTACTTTCAGAGACATCTTAAATTTTTTTACACAAGAATCAGAATGTATCTGACCTTTAAAAAGGTTGGTGCAAATTTAGAATGAGAATGTATTATGACACTTACTCACTTTCTCAGAACCTCTTTTATAATATATAGTTTACTTATGTCATATTATACAGAATATAAAAATAGTGGAAAGAACAACAAAGGGGTTCACTAAAAATCTATTTGCTGAGGTGCGTGTTGAGGGTGAGGAAACCGACACAGTCCTACACGTTCACAATACATAAAACAATATAAGTGACAAAATAAGAGTGCACATATTTGTTAAATTGCAGAGGCTAACTTCCCATCAAAGTGCCATAATTTCTTTCAGTGCTATAGGAAAGCAATTAGAAAAGCTTCTACAGTTGTTGTTTTTGTTAAATTTACAGAGATTTCTTTACAGAGAAAAATGTTTAATATCAGGGAATTCTGATGCTTGTGAATATATTTCCATTTCATAATATGAAAGGACTTTGTGAAATTAAATGACAGCTACTGAAGCACTAGGGAATATAATAATATTGTACAGAACTCATTCAGTTTGCCACCTGATAGAGAAGAAAAGCACCTTTTCTCCCCTGTTTTTGTGAGACTTATTTCATGTCCACAGATACAGAATGGGTACTTTGATACTGATGGTCAATTCTGAAAATTCCTGTTTGTTGAGTGCATTACAAAAATGCATTCCTTCTGTTGATAGAACAGATAATATCAGTTCTTTTGATGTGATGCAAATGGGCCTGTTCTACTTTAACTGTGCAGTTGGTGCTCCTGTTGAAGTTATTTATAGTCTCAAGGGAATCCGTGTGTAGTTTTTTACGCCTGAGTTTGTATTTTAAGACTTGTTGCTTATTTCTTTAAGGCTTAACTAATTTGTAGTTAAATTTGAGAGGGGATTGCTTATAAAATTGCTGAGTCCAGAAATCCCATCTAATGAGAAACCACAACTTATGCAAAAATCAACAGGCTTTCATCCACTCAGAATCTACTTATGGGAAAACCGAAAGATTTTCTTCCCCACAGAAATTACTTCAGTATTCCAGAGACTGCATATTGCATAAGGAAGATGAGTAGAGAGCAAATGCCACAGCTGTACAAAGGCATAGGCTCAAGTGGAGAGGGAAAGTACAAACATGCATATGGAACATGAACAAGCCAATTGTATCTTTAATTGTCATTGGTAAAGTTGTTAGTCTAAACTGGACAGACTGCAAGACTTGACTTAAAGGACAGTCAACAGCATCTTGTCCTACTAAATAGAAGGAATGATGCTATTTAACTGGGATTAGCTAGTTGATATTTCTGGAAATGTAAACAGCTGGATTACATCTTCAAAATGGTAAACAACAGGCCTTCTTAAAGAGAAGACCTGTTAACAGGATAGTGTCAAGCATAAATACAGCAAGCAGACTTCCCAGAACTGACCTAGTTCAGCTTTATGTTGTTTACCACGGACTACACCTCGTGCAGAATCCTACCAAGCGTGCAGGGACATCTAATGACTGAATCAGAGACTGCAACCAAGCACACTTAGGCCACCTGAGCACACAAGAAATAAGAGGTGTACGCAGGAGAGGCTGTGGTGGGTGCAGACAATGAAGGTGTTCAAAAAATTGCCTCACATGCATGCAAATATATCCTTATAAAATAAAAAGAAAATCGTTATCTGAACAGGAATGCTGAATGAGGCTTTAATTGAAATAATCCAGACCAATGCAACATTAAAGCTAATTGAAACAAACTAAAACCAACCAGCTCCCATCCTCTGTAATTTTGCAACTGAGTGGAATGTAAAGTGACAGGATGTATCTATGAGTAAAAAGTCAGAGTACTGCTTATACAGAAAAATAGTCTCAGCAATCTACTTAAGGCATAAGGATTTGGGGAAGTGTAATTAGACTGGTATTCTGGGAATTTAGAGAGCTGGATTGAATTCTGTGTTCATCTACAGACAACTGTATGACCTTCAGCAGAGTCCTTGGGTCAGATCGCCAAGGCTGCACTGAGGGGGAGTTAGAGGCTTAGAAGCCTTTGATGATCTGGAGCTTTGTTGATCAGTCTAGCTCATTTTCATAAAACTTTCCTCTCTCAAGGCAGTACTGGGAGGATGAATGTGTTAAAACTGTGCTTTTATGGTAGTAGGAGAAGGACCACAAAGTTGAAAACTGGAAGGCTGTTCTTGTGCACAGTTACTGATCACAGCTCTGTCTGCAAAAGGTGCATGCTGGTATGTCTGGATTTAATCATAATGGTATAGATTTTCTTTCTTGCAAGGGAGAAGTACTTTTCTTGCATTTTGTATTTTTTCCCCCCTAGATAGGGGAAAAAGTTGTCCCCAAGACAACTTCAAGTGTTGGTTAATGATCTGAGTGAAAACACCAGCAAAGGAACTTTTAGCTGGTCAGTTCTCTTTTCATCAAGAGATGATGCTACAGTTAATGTGAATTGTTATAAAAAATTTAATGGTACTCTGATGTTATTAAGACTATCATTACCTGCTTAACTTAAATCTCTGTTGCTTTTTAGTCATTGGTGTTTCTCCATACATATTTCTACCTTTGAAGAGTCTCTCTGTATCTTCCTCTTATAAAGTGGATTTTCAGGAAACATCTCTATCATCTTTTCAGCAGTTCCTGAAGTATAAGTGATAACTTATTTGTAGAAAAGATAAGGACTGCTTTAATTTTGTTTTTGTAAGGCTAGAATAAGAATCTCACTTTTGGATTCAAAGAGATTGAATTATTTAACTGGGATCAATTGTCTGCAGAATTTTGTGAACCTCCTAAATTATGAGGTTCCGCTTT
>WBNO01029780.1:105204-165160 GCA_013400575.1 Peucedramus taeniatus
TTTTTTTTGTTTGAACAAATAGCTAAGGCTACTTTCACAGTTAAGCAAAGGATTCAGATTGACAGATCTGACACAGTGCCTCTGCTAGACCTGTGAGCTCCTGAATCACCAGGTGGAGGCCAGACAGATAATTTAATTCTGGGTCATTCCAGGCCTGAGACCTCAATGGTGTGGCAGAAGCATTCAGGAAACTGTGTGAAGCTTTGCTGAAGTGAAATACACTCAGTAGATTTCATGGATGTCGTTGCTTCTTTAAAATGACTCTCCTTGAGTCTGATTGCCCTGGAGAACTTCAAGGTCCTAGCCAAGGGCCGGCTTACTGCCCCTCCTTAAGGGAGCACTAACAGTGCCATGTCCCTTCCACTAGTTATCTTGTAGGCTGGCTTGTGGGCTAATTACCTCTCTTAAAAATATCTGGGAAATAAATGCCTCAGTTCCATCTGTTTTTCTGGGGATTAGCGTTGATTTAATTAAATTTGTTTACATTTCTAGCATTTCAGAGGCCACACCAGAGGGGAATTAAGACTTTGCTGCACTCTGGCTTCACTTGAGTTTCTCACAGAGATGTAACCCTCTGGAGCTACATTTCATCTGAATCATGTCTATGCCTATAATAAATTACTGGTTTTACAATCCACTGTAGCAGGGGAGTAGCTCTAGAAGCAGAAAGACTTTGAAGAAGTGCTTAGACACTTGTCCAACTGGGTTGCCTTGTTCCTGTTAAAGAAAGATTAGTCTGAGCTGTTGGAATGTTTAAGCAGTAATATGACTTGGAAGTAATTTTTCTGAGTATGTTATGGTAAACCTCTTTTAGATCTATAAAAAGTTTGCATATTTTTCTTGTAATCAGAGATTCTCAATAACATATACACAGGTTATATAAATACATTAGCTACTATTTTCATGCCATTGAAGGAAAATTCATTAGGTAAATGTTTCTATTCTAGCATGGGTAGATGTGATTTCAACAATTTTTAAAAATTGTTTCATGCCCTTGAAAAGTTTTTAGCTTCAGGCTGTTTATTTTCTTGCATTATACATTTCTTAGACATTCAAGGTAGACATTTGCACATTCTGGAAAAACTGGGAGTTGGGTGAAGTACTTACCCACATTTTGTGGCTTCAGAACTGCATTTAAAAGAATCTATTTGATAATTTTACAGCAAAAGTTCTATGAATAAAATTTCTTCATGCAGTTGTATATGGAAAGTGTAGTTTTTGTTAACGTAATTGCCTTGTTTAACCAACAAAGTAAATTATAATTCACTCTGATAAGTAAAAGAAACACAATTGGAATTTCCTTTTAAATTAAAAGATAACATTATGTTGTGGGTTGGATGTGAGATCTCTGTGTTGTGGAAGAAGAAATTTGTCAACTCTAGTTCATGCTTGTCTTATGTCTTTCTTATTTTCTTTTCAGAGCCAACACTTAAATCCTCAGATATGTAATTGAACGCTGAAATAGCACTGCTTAGGATTTCTTATGTTTGGGTGTTGTGAAAGATTGAGATGATTTCTCTATGTTATAGCAAGGACTCTGCCTATGAGATTCCAGATTGGTTGAGGCAATGATTTGGAAATTATTGTCCTTTTTCTGAAATCAAGTTTGTGAAATAAATGGAAGGGATGTAGATACTTACCATGTAGATACTCATCACATATGTGATGCATAAATGTGATAAAATTTTAGCAGTATGCAATTGCCTCAGAAAAAGAAATCATTTAACCTGATGCCTACTTATTTTGTATCACATTTGAAGTTGATTGTAGGTTTGCACTTTCAAACTGCAATTTTTATGCCATAAAAATTATTTTTAACCGCACAGAGACACAACTTAGCACTTAATACCTAAACTGGGAAAATGAATGATAGGCTGTAGAACTAAAATCTACTGTCCAATGTTTTTTCAGACATATAGGGTGTGTTTCTGAATGCTGACTCACACCTCTTAAAATTTACTTAAAAAAACTAGCTTTTGTAGGCCTGTTGGCTGGCATTTTAAAGTGATGTAATTCATAGTGCAAAGTCAATTAAAGTTTTTCTTATGAAAGAAGGAAAATTTAGATATTTTATAAAAATATTCTTTTGACTGATATTGGAAAGCTTTTATATTGCAGGTCATATATAAGACCAGCATCGAAAAACCTCCTCTGTGCCTTCTTTTCCTAGGGCTGTACAAGTCCATTTCTCTCGGTCATTTTTCATTGGCTCTTGTGCTCTGGCCCTTGACTACCCTGTTGGCTCTCACTGAACTTATTCCAGTGTATTGATGTTTTCCTTGTGCCCTGGGAGCCTATGACAGGACACAGGGTGCTGCATGTGGTCACACAAGCGCTGCACACAAGCAGAAATTCCAGTGCATCCAGTGGCAGATGGAGCTCACGTTTCCCTGTACAGGGGAGAACATCAGCCTGGAGGTGAACAGCCCTGCACATCCCACTTTTCATCCCCTGGTGCTGAAATATTTAATCAGCATCCAGCCTAGGTCAGTAACCTCATCAATCCATAGAAGTTTTGGAGAATATTCTTAACTTCAATAATTATTTTTTCCCTTTCTCTTTGCTAGCACGAAAGGAAGTCCAGCCACTGTCTAGTGAAAGGCCTTTTCTAAAGTCAGTATCACAAAGTGATAGTGGCAAAGTGCTTTACTACGGCCTGAACCTAACCACTGCCTAAGGAAGATAAACCTGTAAAAGAAATGAGCAAATTTTCTAAATTCAGAGTAAATACCTTGTTTTGTAGTGGTGGTTGCATTTTCTACACAAGGATCAATTTTATGTCTTCATCTTCATAGAATAAGCCTAAGTTTTAATTTTTTACTTGCCCTATTGGCTTTCATCTTCTAGTTAGGACTAGCCCCCATTTCTCGCAGTAATTTCAATTTTTTTAATTTATGCCTTTTGATTGAGCCTTGCTGTGGCCTTCTTTTCAAAGCCATCAGAGAAACTATTTGCTGAGGAATTAGTTCTGGGATGTAGCTAAAGAAAGGGATGAGATAGGCTGTGTCTTATAATTTTTTCAGTTCTAGGACAATAACATAGAATTCCTATTTTTCATTAGGACTCAATTTTTATTATTTGGTAATGAATTAATCTGTGTTTATCATATTTTCAAATGGTTATTTAATGACACAACTATAAAATATATTTGACTTTTCAGCAATCATGGGCATGTTAGAAGACATTCATATTGATATTCTGTGTGTCAAAATGACAGAAGCCACATTTCAAATATTTGCATAATCATGGAAGCTCATTGAAAAAGAGTAATAAATTTGTTGATCACTTAGTAACAACATGAGAACTCACAGAATCCTACTGTTATCCTCTGAAGATGATAAAAGCATAGATTTATTTCTCTCCAACAGTTATTTTATCCAAAGATATTTAAAAATGTTAAGAAGGGAGGAGGTCCTCAGTGGTTTCTTATGCTGGCATTGTGTCATATTTTTATTTTCAGGTCCTTGCACTCAGAATTATTTACCAGTTGAGAACTCTGGATAATAAGGATCAACCTGGGGGACATTCTTCTGTTCATGTGTAAACTGCTCTGTGTCAGGGTTTACAGCAGAAGCAGTGATGTTATTATCTGCTAGATACAAATGCATTCTGAACTTAAATGGACCTGCTTGAAAGTAATAGGAGGTCAACATGGCATTTAATACAACATTGTTTGAAAGCTTTTTGTTGAATATGTTTAACTTTGTCCAGAAGACACAGAGGCACATACCCCTCTCATCTCATAAAAAACCAGACACCTTCCATTTAATTTATAACATCAAGTTGTTTTTGAAGTTTTGTTCAATTTGTTAATCTGTGAAGATATTTATTAATAGTTAATTTACACATTTGTATTGAAGGTCAAGTGGTCACATGCTATTGAGTATTAACTGCCCCCCCTTTCTTTCTTTTGGTGAATTTATACATTAAAGTACTCTCACTTCAAGAAAAAGCTGTCAAAAAAAAAAAAGAAACTAGCTTTTTGTTGTCTCCCACTTGTGCTTATTGAAGAAATGTGTTTTTGAATGAGGAACCTTTCCTCCTAGATACAACTTAATGCAACTTGTCCTTTTGCTGTTGCTTGAAAGGACGATTCTTATATTTATAATATAACACTCTTCTACTAGGAAAGACTGTATCTTCTCAAATAACCTTGGATTGGCTAGGGACACTGCAGGATTAGTGAGAAAAAGATGCTGACAGAAAAATAAGGAAACACTAAAGCCTTATTCTGAAATTAATAGTTAAAAAAAGAACCATGAAAATCATAAGTATGTTTCTACAACAACTTGGGAGTAGGGAGAGAAGTGGATTTCCTTGTCTGTTATTTCATTATGAAGGTATTTCTCTGCCTTAAAATATGTTATTTATGCCCTTTATGTGGGACATTCATATTTAAGACCAGTTGTGGTGAGGGCTAGAATTAGGAAAATTGTTGCTTAGAAAAACGGATGAAACATCAATTCTGCTGTTTTGGGTTTGTTGTAACAGGGTGTACTTCATCTGCAGGGGCTGAGTGAAGCTCTGCTCACCCCAGATGTAAAAGAAAAGAATCAATGAGGGATAAAGAAATAGTCAGAAGTACAGGATTGTTGCTGTGAGAAAACACTAAACATGGTGATCTCACAGCCTGTAAAAACAATACCTTTCATGTAAGTGGGAAAAGGTATCCAGTGAAACCATCAGACACCATGCTCAAAACAAACAGAAAGAAGACCTGCAGTTCAAACTTAATTAAATTTTGGTATCTACTGCATTGGGTTGCTGTGCAGAACAAATATTTTACAGGTTACAGGTATCTGTTTAATAACAGATGAATTTATGGAGTAACTGTAAAATCTGATCATCTCTTTACAACTTCTGACTGAAGCAGCCCCTAACATGCTCTTTTCAGGAAGCTGGAGAATCCTCTAAGGAAAGGATCAATCTTTAATCACCTTCTATTCCTTTCTTAAGCATAGTCACTGCCCCATGGGCAGATAGAGCCTGTTGGGCTAAGGAGCTTTCCACTTAATTCTGTGTTCAAATGTGTGGTTTTTACCTAGCCAGGAATCCGTGTGGCTTTTCTGGCTGGCAGGATTGCTCCATACAGCTGCTTCTTTCAAGGACTTCCCTGCAGTAAACATAAAGCTGAGCTTAAATATTGGTAGAAAGATAATTAGATCTAGAAATAGCTATAGTGCAAAATATTAACATTTTTTTCTTATATTCTGCAGAAGTGTTTTCACAATTGCATTTAGGTGAGAAATTTCATATGGAAAGAAAATGTACTGCAGAATATTTAAAGATATTTTTGGTTTCTTCTTCTTTTCCTAATTTGTCCACCAACAATAGTTTAATATTGTCCTTTAATTAAAATTTAGTCTAGTTTTCTTTTGCCTTGGAGGAGATGCTGAACACCTTTGATAGCAAAGACAAAAAAAGAAATTATAAAACTGGATGGATATAAAAAAAGGGTCAGTGAAAAACGTTACAGCTTGGAGGTTTTTAACAACAGAGCGAAATATAGGAACAAATAATTGTACAGAAAATGCAATTGCAAGAAATTTATTGTTACTTATCTTCCCATCTTAATTGTTTTACCCAGGAATAAACAGACATATAGGGAGTCTTCTTTTCTGTAATACATTTGAATGACCTGTCTGACTGCATGACTTTTCCTTCTTAGGTCCTATTCTCCTGCTCTGAACTAGGTTAGGAGGCATGAAGCCATGTCAAAAGACAGTAGTTTATGTGTATTATTTACGTAATAATACCTGTACATCATACACCTGTATGTCTGTTATTTATATTTCTTTTTCCTTTCTTAAGCCTTTGCTGTCTACTAAAAATTCTTAGTAAAGCAACTGAACACTTCCTGATTGAGTTAATGCTCTTTCCTGTAACATGCCATGATAAACCATTCATCAGGCATCTGCTATTAGGTTGCAAAAATAATTCAGTGGCAATTATAAAAAAATTATCTGTGTTTCCCCAGGGTTCTCACCTAGCTATTAAGGATATTAAATACTTCCTTTTACTAAGATAGAAATTGAGTGGGGGGAAAAATCTACCTGCTTTATTATGACATAATAAGAGATGCTGTTTTGAGGGGCAGCTGCTTCTTTTAAAAATGTCAACATCTCTCTTGACTGAAAGGTCATCAGGAAAAGTATTATTACAGATATTTGCAGAGACCTGGATACTTTCATAAAATCTCATTTGAATGATGCAGAATTATAAAAGAGTGAAGGTGAGACCAGGTGAATTAAACGTGTGTGTGCCCATAGCACTCATTAAAAATGTACATATTTATTTAAAGCATTTTTTTGGCCTCATTTTCCTAATATCTGATTGTTCCTTAGCTAGAGATCATCTCTGGAGTTAATACAATATTTTGTTGACAAAGTACCTATGAAAAAAAGAGCTACGCCTAAACTTTGTCCTGCCTGCTGGAGTTACTCCTAAATACTGCAGTGCCTAAGAGCTAAGTTTTGAGCCCAGCAGCATCAACAGGTGGATAGGTTCCCTACTTGGGCAATGAGGAAATGATGGTTATTTTAGGTCAATCTCAGAAAGCCACAAATTGAGCTAGATGAATGCAAACACTGCATATAAAATATGAAAAATTTAATATAAAAATACTGGGTTTGAGTTTTTTGAACCTCATGTCTTACCTTCTTTAAAAGCTTAGAAGTGAGTAGGAATCCTGGTTGAATATGATAACCATACTCTAAGTGAATACTCTCTAACAGCATTGATGTGGTGCCTGTCCTGTTAAAGAACTGGCTGATGGTTGGACTTCTCCAGACAACTGGAAATGAGACTCAGTGCTCCCTTTTCTGAGGAAGGCCTGGCATTTTTAGGAGGACTTTGAAACATGGATCCAATATGCAGAATTTGGCCAGTCCATCTTAGCAGTGTTCAATTTTTTAATGTTATATTTTATTTATGGAATGATTTAGGTTGTGCTGAGTGATGTCAGTATTTTCTATTTGTATTATGAATAACATGCTCAATATATTAGACTGCTGTAATGATTAGTTGCTTCATCTCCACATTTTGTGATTTGTGTCACAGGCACTCCAGAACTGGTCATGAGGCTGGACTGTGCAGATTATCTTGCCCCTTGACCATACTTGAGGATATCATGAGGTATCCTGGTTGTAATTTTAAAGTAAAACTGAAAATAAAACTATCACCTATTTCTATTTTTTTCCCCCACTTGTGCAAGTTTCCTTTTAGCATTTAAACCTATTCAAACTACGTTCTATGACTGAGGTCATACAGGGAACTATTTTTATTTCTGTGGAGAATGAATGAGGGTGATATGAGATAAGCATTTGAGATTTTTTCCCCCCAAAATGTTACCTTCTATGTATATAAAAAAGACACACTTTTGCATAAAGTATTCCTTTCTTTCTTTACCTGGGAATCATTCTCTTTTTCTGCCAATGTCTGATTAAGCAGAGGGATATAATATCCAGTGAGCAAAAGAAATACATTTTTTAGTATAGCAGTGTTTGAGGTTTAAATATGCTCTAGCTGTTTGTCTAGATATTTTTTCATGACGCCCTTGGAGAATTTTAGCAACTGTAACATGTATGGCTAAGGAGAAACACCAAGGAATGACGAAGTAAAATACAGAGACACATAGAGAAGGATTGAAGGATCAGAGGTCATATAGTGGGAGCTATTGTTTATCACATTTACTTCTGGAATAATTTGAGATGGAAAGGAACCAGTAGCCAGCAGTTTTTATTATCTGCTAATCTCATTATTCAGATAGAACACCTCTGAGAAGCAAAAATTTCGACAGGGCTTCCACCCACTTTTTATATCATACATTAATCACTTCTCAATCAGAAAGGGTAATCTCCTACCCCTGGCCCTGGTACACTAAATCTCCTCTTTCAGCAAGTTCCTAATAAGAAAATATGCCTTTAGTGAGTCTCCAAGGTTAAGGTTTTCTTCCTCCTTTACTAGTGAATTTCTTGAAACAAGAGGGAAGAGGTGCTTATTGTTTTAAGTCAGGTTATTACATATGTACAGTTTCTTTGCCCGTGGTGTCTCTGACAGTACTCAGGGTTTAAAGTCCATTCTCTGCTTACACCTGTCCTACTACTGAGTTGTAACTAAATATAGACACTGTGACTCCAGAAAAAATTCTTGTGATACTTTTTCTACAGATAACGAATAAAATCATGCACTTTTGCATCTCTTTTTTTTAGAGATAAGCAGTCAGCTAGGATCTGATGCAATATTATTTGCTGAATGACGCCATTGTGTTGCAGACAGGTAGAGAAATTATAAAAGAAAGACCTCATAAAATCAGGCCTGCTCTGTTAAATCAATAGCTAGCCTATCATTTCTTCTGAGTGCAGCTAGTACTTTGCAAGTTCCCATGCGAAAACAATCTTGGTATGAATAGTTAATTAGCATATCAAACAATTTTTGGGTGAAAAATAAGTGCACCTACATAAACATTAGATCTGATCGATGAGAACCCACAAAACAAAAATGTAAACAACCTGAACCCTAGCATTCATTCATCCACAAATCACCTTCTGACCAATAAATGAAGTAGTAAGAAAACTACCAGCCAATAGATGTTGCACACAAGGTCTGTGAAAACTGTATAAAATAAGTTATGTGAGTAAAGATTTGGCTTTTCCCACATGAGGAAATGGAGTCTTGCTTGATTTATTCCAATATCATTGTGTTTAGTAAAATGTTAACACAGCAGGTCCGTCAGTGTTGGCCAGAGAATTTCAATTGGTCTGGTTCCATTAATATTCACCACTGCAGAATCAGGACAAACTCCATCCCTAGATCTAAATAAGACAATTAATATGGTTTTGAAAAAAAAAAAAAAAAGCAGATTCTTTCCTGTCTTTCTGACGTAGTCTTGCAAGTTAATAATGCAGAACCAGTGTGTCCTTAGGTCTGCACATGGGTTGGGAAGTCACTAAGTATGTTGCACAGAAGTCCTCTGAAAATAAATATGGGTGTCTTTGATCCCAGCAAAGAAGTGGTATCAATCTGTGCTGTGTAGCCCAGTAAAAAGAGCAAAGATACAAAAAATTTCTTGCATTGTTTTGTTGTCAGGGCCTACCGCAGCTTTTCTGGCTGAAGTCTGGCAATAAAATTTTTGATATTCAGGTTGTTCATGCGTGGGATTATACATCTTTCATTCCATTTCTCTCTGGATATGTAGAGGGGGATTGCCATAGTTTAGGTAGAATGGAACCTGGCAATCTAAGCAGAATTTAAATTACTTTATTGGTTATTCACTGCAAAATTATAGCACCTGCCTTTTCTGCGAGCAGAAAAGAATTCCCAGGATTAGACACAAAATATGCTTGTAATTTAAAATGGAGCTCTCAGAAATGTACCTGTTTGTGTCAGTTCTGACTAAATTCAATAACAACCATATATAGGGCAGTCTGCAACCAGAGTATAAAGTGCACTTCATTCCTGTGTACCTGTAACACTGGAATTTTCTTCATGTAAGGTGCCTGTTCAGTACCAGTTGGCATAACTGAAATAAATTCTTTGCATAGAGACTGACAAATACTACAGAAAATGTGACGAAATCCTGTCTTCCTTCTGTTGTGGGTCTTTGTCCATGCATATCTATGCATTTTTTCCTTGCAAATTTTTGCAGTGGACACCCTGGGATGCTGCCTAGAGCACCATAGTCGCTTCACTCCCTTTCCTACTGTGCAACAATCTCTCCTTGTCTTATCTTCACCTGTGGTTTTCCTGTCTTTTTTGTTTGCTCTTTGTTCTGTCATTTCATTGATCCACAATGTAGCAAGTTCCCACACAGAGAAACAGTCCTGCCAACACCTATCATCCCCATTCCAGAAAAAGCACCAAAGTGATAATATGATAGTTTCCCCTGTAAATTGCACCACTTTATTGTGCTTTTTGTAAGTATCAGCTGCTGAAGATCTGTTTATTCTGTTTTGTGAAATGGCCTGCATGGTAGGATCCCATATTAATATGACTTCTAAAATGGACCAAAATTTCATGTTTCATTCTTGAGATACTTAGGTGGGCTTGTTCTTAGCTGCATGATTTATTATGTAAGGTAAATAACTAAATTATAAATTAAACATGTATGCAGCTTTTAAATGTATGTAATTATTTAATTTGTTCATGTATTCTTTTAGAATTTCCAGTTAAACTATTATAATTAATACTATTTTAAGAGCAAATGAGTGTAAAATTGCAGATGTCTTTGAAGGAACAGACTTCACTTAGGAGGTGGTAATTGAAATAATTGAACTTCACATTGTAGTTAAATTTGCCTCCTGCTTCTTTCGTTTAACAGTCACAAAAGAATATGGAATTAAGCCCTTTAAACTCTCAGATGAGATTAATTTCATGTCAGTATACTTGAGACAAAGATAAAAGAAAGAACAGTGCTTCAAATGGGGCTTCCATGTTCTTCCTCACAAAACAACTCCTGTTATAACAAATCTTTCTGACAGGACTTTGGATATATAAAATGCAAGGCTGTGCAGTGTCAGAAACTGGCAGGCCTCAGGACTGGTTTTTCCATACATTTCAAAATGCATTTCATTTTCCATACACTTCAAAATGCTTATGCATCTGTAAGGCCCTTTCCTTGGAACAGGAGGCACACGGCCCTGAGAGCCAGACCTCCTTCCTGTGAATGCTCTTCCCAAAGCTGAGGGGGCAGCTCTGTGTGGGGGGAGGCTCAGGCTGTCATCTCCAGCCACTCCCCCATCCCTGATGTGCCTGCTCCAGAACAACTCCCAGGCAAGCTAGATAGGTATTTCCATCTGTCTCTGGCAGCAAAAACAGGTAAGGGGGCTTTGTTCTTGCCTTTTGTCCTGCTTCAATCCCATTCCTGTGCCTAACTCAGTCTCCATTGCTTTGCCAGGTGTGCTGGAGTAATCTGGGCTAAAGAAGTCTTCTAAAAGGGAGAGGTTTTCTCCCCTTCATAGCGTGCCATGCAGACCATTGCCCCTGGCTGACACATCTCAAAGCACTCCAGCATCACTCTCTGCCAGCTGGGAATAGTGGATTCAGTGGCTCAGGGTCCTGCTGAGGGTTTGTAGCGTGTGGCTGACCTCTCCTGCAGATGAAGCAGAAGTCACAAGCAATTGTGCAATCAATCATATCTGAGAGCACATGGCTGAGCCTGAACATGGAGAGGGAGGGGAGGGGAGCAAAGGTTGGCTGTGGGTGAGCAAACAGGTTTAGGAGAGTTAGGTTTTGGAATGAAGTGGGGAATATAGAGGTTACAGCAAAAGGAAATGAAAAATGAAGCGTGGGATCCACCATGAGATAGAAATGAGATCCATCAGACTAACAAGCATTAAGCACTGTTGTGCTCATTGAATAAGTTCCCATTTAAATAAGTCTCCATTTGGACAATACTGTTATCCATTTATCTTCTCTTTCTTATACTGGATGAGGTCTTCTTCAGTTTCTGACTATCTTAGGGTTACTTAAACCCTGTTCATGTAATGTTAGTTTATACTGTGCCATTTTGTGTAACACTTTGCTTGTCTAGTTCATACACCACACAGTTCTTGCAGTAGATACAAGACTCTGACAAGTTCCCAAAAGGATGAGTTCTCCAAAGTTATTGAGGTTTAAGTGTGAAACAAGAAATGGTACCTTACAAAGAAAATAATCCCATTATTTTCTGTTGCTTTTTATGACTGAAAGGCTGTTCCAAAGACAAAAGAAAATATTTTTTACTAAAATGAGATGAGAAGGAATGGTTATGGTAACTATGGTGACAGAGTTCACAGTAAATTCCAGTCAGTGTTTACACACAGGAGTATGCCTTATGACTGGTTTCATGAGGGATAACCAGCAACAACCCATTAGAATGTACATGGAATATATTTGTAACTGCCCCCAATATGAAACATCTCCTTTTGTTCATAGGATCCTTCAGATTAGTCATGCTGACCTAGACCCATACCAAGAGACCTTGCTCTGCTTCTGAGACCCCTTTGTGAGAGAAATTTTAAACAGTACAGTTTGTACCATTCTGTTTCACTCAGGCTTTGGCTGACTTCCATGAACCTATTCTCCTTAGTGGGGACAGATTTTCTTTTCTAATTTGAGAACTTAGGTGATCAGTCTTCTCATAACTACATTTTGCCTGTTTCCTAAAGGTAAGCAACATTTTGCCTACATTTCTGAAATCTTTAATTTAAACTTCTGGTTTAAAGTGTAGCTTTGGAGCTCATACTTAAAAATTATTTGAAAAGCTGGGAAATGTTTAGTAGAGAAACAGATTTGCCATCTGGGGGGTCCACGGCTGGATGCAGGACTCCAGGTGGGGATCTCATGAGAGTGAAGTCATAGGATCACTTCTGTCAACCTGCTGGTCACACTTCTTGTGATGCAGTCCAGGGTATGGTTGGCTTTTGGGCTGCAAATGCTCGTTGCCAGGTCATGTTGAGTCTCTCATTTATCCACAGCTCCAAGACCTTCTTCTTAAGGCTGCTTTTAAGCCCCTCTCCACCCAACCTGTACTTCTGCTTAAAATGGCCTGGACTCAGGTGCAGGATCCTGCACTTGGCCTTGTTTATCTTCATGAGGTTCATGTGAGCCCACCTTCCAAATCTTTCAAACCTTTGTGGCAGAGGCAGAAATGTGGCAAAGAAATAAGATTGAGCCTGAGATCTGGATGAATCAATGATTTCTTTTTGCTAAACTGACCTTAGCTCAATGAATCTGGAATGTAGAAAACCTGGTCGTGGAGAAAGAGCCTGAATCTTCTCCATATTTTTTCATATTTTCTGAATATTGTTTTATAAAATTGCAGGTTTTCATATGATATTTTTAATTATTTTATTTCAGTCAATGGAGAAGCAGAAAGAAGAACTCTCTGAAACCATATAGTGTGCTTTTCTTTGTTAAGGTCTGTAAGGGTATACTTCAGTGAGGTTCTGCATAGAAATAATGATCTGCTTGAAATTTAATGTATGCTAGAAAATTCAAACCAGAAATTATACTCATTAAATCAAACAAACAAATCCCCAAACCATTTCATGCACACACAGGTCCTTTTACCCACACCAGATAAATAAGCAAAGAATCTCCCTTGCTCATTGGAAGAATTAATTTATATGCCTCGTTTGGATAAGAGTTACTTGGCCTGAAGGCATTATAACTACAACAATACATATGTTTACATCAAGTTCCCTCTTAAAATTTTAGAATTCAGCTATAAAAGGGACTTCTGGGAATCTAGAAATTGGTAACTTCTGCCTACCCTGTAAGAGTCTGCAAATTCTTCTTGTCACACAATCCACACAGATTGTCTGCATCTAGCCCTGCATGACCCCAACAAAAGTTAATGCAAGTTTTCTCTTCTTGTAGTCTATCTGTTCAGCTAAGATAGTAATGAACTTACAGACTACCTAGCTTATCCAGCTAATGTATCAGTTCCTGGCAATTCTTTAAATTGTTAATGAGCATCATCTCTAATTCACCTGCTGAGATCTCATGCTGTCTGCTTGCCTCCTTTTCCCTTGTAGGCAGATATAAAACTTTGTGCAACCATTTGTAATTCAGCTTTAAAGCTCAGTAATATTGTTCCAGGGTCCTGATTTGGATACTGCTGACTTCCCTTTGCAACATGAACTTCAAAAGGGTCAGTCTTGGTTTGTACTATAGCTTCATAAACCTCATTGACAAGGTGTGCTCACATTATTAGGGTCCTGGTTTGGGCCAGGAGTGCTTTTCTGATGTGAGTGTCTCAGTTAGAGAGACCAGAGATGAATTAAATTCCTTCTGATAAAATCAAGTCAGAAGGTGCACAACAAGATCTCACCTGCTCTAGTCCAACAGTTCACTGGCTGTCCATGGGACCAGAGTAGGGTTTGACCATAGTAAAAACACCCAAAATATGTATATTTGTGTATTGCTGCCAAGAGTAGGTCCTCAGAACTAATTGTTTTACCTGTAAAACTGCTTCTCTTGGCACCTCTGCCTCTTGCTAATGGAAATGTAGCCTCAACAGCCCTCAGATGTTTTAATTTCTGTGCTATCTTTGCATGACTTATTGTAACTAAAATGGCTAGAGGCAAAATACTCAGATTGGTAAATTTAGCTGCAGTTAACATAAGCAGTTACTGCTTCTCTTTATATGTTGCTGATGTAAAAGGGATTTTTTAGGCTACTGATGATGTGAATGCCCATAATTGTAGTTCTAAGAGTGTGTAGGTGTAGGACGTGTAAAAAGGGTTATGTTAATCTGAGAAAATAGGTTTGAAAGAAAAGTTAGGAGAGCATGAATCCGTTCTCTTGTCCCAAATCAAGAATGACTGCATGCAAACCATTCCTGGTCAGTATTTGTGGAACCTAGAAACACATAGAGTTTCTTATTCTATAATTTAAATTTTAAACACACTATGCAAAATGTTAATATTTTTCCTAATAAATAATTTAATTTCCACAGAAGCACAGGAGGTAAAAGATACATAAGCAGAGTTATATAAATCCTTTTGCAGCATTTCCTTATAATAAGTGGAAATTGGAAACTTTTCTGAATAGGATGCCTTAATGGGTATGCAGCTTTTAAAATTTTTATTTTGCATGTTTGAATTTTCTTTTGGAAAATTTCAGCTAAAGTGATCCAGTAATTTTTTTCCAGTCATTTTCTTTCATCATTCTCTCTCCTTTGTTCCTCACAAACAGTAGTACCATCAGGGGAAGGATTTTTTTTTTGCCCATGCAATAATGTTCTGAGATTATAACTTTAAAAGTCCCTAGTCTTCAAAGATGTTTTAAAAGTTGTGGGGTCTTTTATTTGTTTGCTCGGGTTTTTTGTTTGGTTGGGTTTTTTTGTCATGGGCAACCTTTTTCAGTCTCTGTGAAAACTGAAATTGGTGAGTACTTGGTAGAGAATTTTAAAACTTCCATAGTGGCCAAAGAAATTGCCAAAGAAATTCAAATGCCATTTTTCTTCAAACTGGTTTTCCTCAGACAGATCCCAAAATGATGCTCAAGCTAAACATGTCCCATGACTATAGAATAATTGGATGTGGTTCTCATAGCTCAGAAATAACCATGCTGAATAACTGTTGCTGCTACAAATTACTTGAGTATGCTCGAGGTCAGAGTTACAGAGGCTTCAGTAGCCTTCCCTTAATTGATTTCTGGTGAGCCTGGTCTCTTGAAGAACAAGTAATCTTTTCTTGCTGTGGGGAGTGGAGTTAAAGCAGAAGGGGGAAATGGAATAAATTCAAAGTGTGGTTAGACAGAGACAGGGTGAGAGTCAGAAAACTGGAGAAGGACCTGGTGAAAGCATTTGGTAATGAATTAGAAAGAAAAGAAAGACAAAAAATACTGGATTTTGCTGTGATAGTTTGGTGAGGAACAATGGATACTCTGTTGTTTGGATTGGAGTAGGGGGAACAAACAGGAAACTGGAAATCAACTGTTCAAAAAGAGAATGATGAGAGCAGGAGTTAGAATTGAAGAGTTAAAGAATAATCTGGGCTGGTCATCAGTAACCAATTTACAGAGCAGGTTGGGCATCTCTTGAGTGAGGCAAAATCCTAGGCCTGGGTATCATGTGAAAAAAACTGATTTAACATCTGCCTCAGATTCAGCCATACATAACCAATGCCATTGACCTTTTTCACAGATGTTTTTTGGGAAGATGGCCCATGAAGTCTTCAAAAATTCTATTGAGGAGCTCTGTAGAAAGAAGTGTGAGAGAGAACTCATCATCATATACTGCCTATGTAAAAATGTTTTAAGAGTGTGCAGAAGAGAGGCAAGCCCCTTAACTGAGCCCAGTCCATTCTGCACATCAATCAGACAAGCTGAAAGAATGACGTGTGCCTCGTGTTTTTTTCCATCTCTGTGTTCTCAATACAATAAATCTGGACACTGTGACTTGAGGTGGGTGGCAGCGGTGAATCAGCAGGTGGCACATCACTTACCAGGTACAACTCCTATCCCAGTGCTTTGTCTGTGGGCAGCACACAGACTGACTGACTGACTGACTGACTTGGATCCATGTGCTCTGGGAGCCTGATGTGAAGTCACAAGGACAAGAGCAAGATCCCAGCTTGTGCTGAGAGGTGCAGAGCTGCAGTGGAGAGAATGGAATGTGAGCCCCTTGTGTACCTGTTACTCTGTGAGATTTGATCAGTCTGCACTCAGAGGATGATTATGCAACAAAATGTTGTGGTAGTTTATGTATTTCTGGAGAGGCTGAGAGGTGAATGATGATGTCTCTACTGACAGTTCTGTCATTTCCTAAGTCTGAATTCCAGCAGCTGAATGGCAGCTTTAATAATGCTCTTTTAACAAATTCTTCTGTGTATCATTAATTTGTAATTTTGCAGTCTAGCTGTAATTTGAGACACATATTTATCGAGTTTGCTTCAAGAGGATGGAACCTGCTTGCAGTTCATGTGGCATCTTTTGACTTCTTCATTCAGTGAGGAATATAATTTGCCCCAATTCTTTGTTTCTCTCTCTGCACCCATTCCAATACATTGCTATCTTTCTAGATATTGTGATGTGAGAATTAATCCTGTAGGAAGTATTCCCCCACTTTTCTCCAAACCCTCTGTCTTCCACAGCAGGCCCTGACAATACAGATAACCAAAATAGCACATTCATCTTTGTACGAGTAGATCAAAGGCTTGCAAGTAACACAGGTAGGAATATCTCAGATTCCTTTCTACTTCCTTATGTAACTTGCTCTCTTTCCTTAAGGTAACAACTCTTTGGTGTGGAAAGGAAAGAAATAAGAAGATTGGGCTGAACTCAATCTTGAAAAAAAATTACAATCCTCTTGAATTCAGAAATGTAGTTTTAAATTCTATACACATGGAGATTGTGAAAATACCATAGATAATGATGAAATGATAGTTTGAGCCATTCCCAAAGGCATTGGAGATGGGAAGCCCAGTGTTACAGGGTATGCTGAAGCTAGGGGGGAATTGTCTTAGTAGTGGTCCATGACAGAGTTTACTTTGGGCCTAATTAAGCTGGTACTATCAGGAACACCGGCTATTCAAGAAAATTGTAATAATCTTTTGGTCCAATTAAACAGGATTTTTCTCTCATATTCTTCACCTCTTTGGATCCCTGTGCTGAAGAGTTTATATCCTGTCCAGTGCTGCAAAACTCAAGTGCTTGGGAAGCTAAGTGCACATTCTCTGAATTGTCTTTATTAAACTTTGAGGAATGCTTTTAATTTGTTGTCTTTGAACACTGAGATTTTTAATAAAAGCTTTGAAGAAGCTTCACACATAGTGTTCACACATAGTGTTTCAGTCAAGATATCATGTAATTCTTTTTTTGAAGACATCATGGTTTGGTATCTGATCATACCCCATAAAAGAGAATCAGCGTAAAAAAATATGTGGCCATTTGAATTTCATAACCTTGAGAGACAGGATAAGTATTTTACATTATTTCTATTTTTTTTCCCTTGGTACACCTCCTAGACCCTTTGAAAGAAATGCCCAGTGAGCCACTGTAGTGATATACAGCAGCTGGTATAAAGAGGTTCCTTTACTGTATGCAATTAACAATGTGCAAATATGCTATTTTTACCCTTGTAAAAGTTCACGCAGTTCATCGGCCGTGAGTCGGTGCTGAGTCCAGGGATCTGATTTTAGAACAACATTCTTAGAACATGAGTTGCCATCTTTCATTCATTCTCTTTCCTTCAAACAGTGGTGGTTGCCTTCCAAAGGCAAGTAATAATTTGGCCTTCAGCTTGGGTCATAGGGGAGAGCCTGTGTTTTCATAAGAGACGTGACTTGCACCTGCAAGCACCCACTCTCAGACTGTCCTGTAATGCTGTTTCAGGGCTGAGAACTGATCCAACCAGTGTTTCCTTTTGAATTTATAACCTGATCTACCCCAGTGGGCTTCCATGACCAGTTCCTGAAATCACTTCTGCAGAGCTCTGTGTGGATGCTGTACAAAGCCTTTCTGTAGAGCAAAGGGTTTAGCTTCTTTGAAGGTCCAAGTTTATTCATATACTATATCCTTTGAAGTATTTGAGACAGAGGTGATCAACTCAGATTCTGATCTCTGTGAATTCTTAGAATATGGAATGTAACTTGGCCATTTAAAAATTGAATGTCTAATTTTTCCTCTGAATTTCTTCTTGATAAGTTTTCCAATATAATCTCTATTTTTGAGAACAAAAAGAGTGTTTTAGATAGTAAATGTAGATATAAATGTATGATTCTATATGGAAAATAGTATCTCAAAAGGTACAACATCTGATCAGCTGGCAGCTGCTAAGTCTGGCTGTTGCTTTGGAAGTGCTGTGGGTTTGCCAGCTGGCTGTCTTGATGACTTGCTGTGGGTTTTTTTGGGCTCCTTAGAATCATTTCAACAGGTACTGCTTACATTTTGGTTTTCTAATACTTGCTTCTGTTCTTTGGGAAGCATTCTTAAAAAGGGTGTGCATATGTGTTCCATCTAATGTGTTACCATAACAAAAAATTTTACTTTTAAGTCACGCCCACCTAGAAAACAAGGGCAGGCTTTGGGAACTCCACTGAAGGTTGTGGGGAGCTGTGTCCCTCAGCTCATCAGGCCTTGCCCATGTCAGACAGAGGAATCCAGCAGAGATATCCCTGAACTCCAACACATGCCAGGACTCCAACAAGTACTCACCTGACTCCTTCCACCAAACTGGAGCTGGAGGCAGTGCAGCAGAAGTGAGCTAAGCATTGTTCATTTGCTATTGAAGCACAGCTAATTCATTTAACCAAGTGTCGCTGGGATAAACCTGTACTTCTTTGGGACCACCAGCTGAAACCCCAGCACTGTGTCTGCCCTGTGCCATTTTGCCATACAGGGAGGCTTGGAGCTATTTCAGGGATTCCACTACCTCGGGTTATTCTGCCTTCACAGGCCTGCTTTGGCAGTTTGAAAACACTTTGACATCTGAGGTTTATCATGAGATTGAATTAGGGTTCACTTTGATATTTAAAATATTGCCTGCTAATTCATGCTGGTCGAAATAGCAGCTCTTTCAACACTTCACCAGAAAAATAGAAGTGATTATTTTTGGTTGCCTGTGTGGTTATACAATTGAGCTGGAGGTTCACTGCAATCTTTTCCTAGTTTGGTATGTAGACCAAGATTTGGGAATTTTTCTTGTTTTTGTTTTGTTTAATATGGGCCAACTAGGAAAAACAAACAAGAAAAAAATATAGCAGAACATAAGACAGACATCTGCAAATCCTTACAAGTTTTTTCAAGTGCAAAATTTAACTAAAACCCAGTGATATTTTCAGATATCAGAGCCAGTACTGAGACAACTTGCTATTTGAAGACAGTGAAACAGGCATTTCTTAAATCCACCTTTGTAAGTGTTTTGCTCCAACTGTCAGAATAATTTTTTTCCAGAAATGTCTGGGTGACCTTTCGATCCATGATATAAATAGCTTACGGCTATTTTATTTATCTAAGATATTAAAAATTATTTTAATGAAAAACAGTGTGAGTTTTGAACTGGATTTTCCTGATCGTTTAGAAGAAGAAATATTTCAGAAAAATTAGAAACAAACAGTTCTTTCCAGAACTTTTAAACCAAATACTCTTCTGTAGCCTATTTTTTGACCAAATTTTCCATAGGCAAATTGTGAGCATGTCATCCCTCATGGTCTGAACTGTGATTTCGCTTGCAGAAAATGCATTGTAGGCGAGGCACAGACTAAAAACTGGGGTTTGTAGTAAAAAAGAAAAGCCCAAACCAAGCCCCATTTGTTTCTACCAGCTGTATAATAGTTACTACTCCCTTTCTAATGCAATGTATAAAACATCTCTATAAAAAGTATTGGTGTCAAGAAGAGGGAATGTAAAGAATTTACTGAGTAATACACAGAAAAGTTAGTAAAGTTGCTGTCCTTGGATATAATGTTCAAACACCATCAAAAAAGAGCAGATGAGTGTTTGAACGCACATCTGAGTCTTACAGGTGACTGAAAAGCCCTACTTTTCAGCTGCTTGGAGAAAAAAAAAGAGAAGAGGCCACACCTTCCCAATCAATTCTATAATTTTCTTCTCAGTCTATTCCATAAATTGTAATTATTTAGGTGCTCAAAAAAAAAAGGGAGAAGAGAAACCCTTAATTCTTCCTGAAATAAAAAACTCTACTTCTTTCGCTTTGTTCAAAACCACAAAGATTTAAATTTCTGAATTGAATATATAATTTTTCCACCTGATTTTTAATTGTCATTGAAATTAAAAATAATTACCTTGAACAGAGAAGATCATGGATTTCCAAGTTTGTATGGGAAATTAATTGCTCAATAGGAAGAACAGATAGCACAACAGATAGCCTAGATGCCTGATCTCAGAATTAGCAGGAAGGAAAATATGGGAATGAAGCTTAAAAAGAACCATGCTTCTTCCTTCATTGAAATTTGCACTGTCCTTAGGATGGTCTGGGCAAAAAAAAATTCCCATCACATCCATCTACAGTAATATTTAAATTTAATAAAGTACATTTGCAACTCAGAAAATTCCTTTAGAACTGCATGAAACAAAACACATATCTCTACCACAGTTACAAATAATGCGAGATTATTCAATTCCTAATTCTTTTTCTGAAGGATTAATAGCACCAAAACCCATCAAATAAAAATGATTTAACCTGTTTGATACTGGAGATTTAATGAATTATTTATGGAAATAATGTCATCTAGACTGTGCTAAGTAGCAGAATTGTGTTTTGCTTTTTGTTTGTTTACTTATTTTTCTTCTCTTTTCATAGAATAGCTTATGTAAAGTAGTTCTAGAGGAAGTTTTAAAAGCAGTCTTGACTTTTTGCCACCATCCACTGATGAAAAGAATGGATGTGAGTATAAATAACAGGATTTTGACTTTAATACACTGGGAAAAGTTGGATAAAGACACATGTGATGTCAGGCACATTTGATGTCATAAATTATCCTTTTGGTCATAAACCTAAGGTCTGGATGGTCTTGGTTCTCAGAATTTGGTCCTAAAACTTGTACCAGAATTGAATTAACAAGGTGAAGAGCTCATGAGATATTATTTTGATTGTACATTCAGTATTTATTTCAAATGTATGCTAATACATTTTGATTTTAAAAAAAATTAACTAAACTCAGAATGATTGCTTTTTGCCTACTATTCCTTGATGATTATGGATAAAAAAATACCTCTGTTATTCTATGTGTTGTGCTTTTGTAGCACTATCAATTTACTCAAACCACATTTACAGTTATTTGCTGCACAATGAAGAGTGGAGTGTTGTTTCTCCTTGAAAACTTCTGTATCCTTTCAGTTTATCAGAGAAGAACCTTCCTTCCTCACAACAAGCCCATCTTGCTGAATGTTCCTCGTGAACAAATTAAAAGGGAGTCTGAAGTGCCCTCTATTTTTGTAAAACTTAATTGTAAAAATTAATTTTTGAAGCAATGTGAGGTTGTAGATGTTGTTAGCTGGACTCTCCTTCTCAGAACTGAAGGGAGATTTCTCAGTCCTGAAACATTCTTCTGTGGGCACCACAAGTGAAAGGACACTTAGTAGCTGGGGACAGCAGCAGTGGTGGATATGAACCAGTGACCTGTAGTTCATGTATACAGTTCAGTGTTTTGGAGATATGAAATTATTGCTATCTGCAGGGCTTTTGTCAATTAAATTTGATTTTGTCAATTAAATACAGCTGTATTAAGTTCTTAATTATTGCCAGTGAACATAGCTATGTCCTAGGGCTCTATTGGCCCAGGCCTGTACAGAGCTCAGGAAGAAGGCTGTCCTTGTTCCCAAAAGTATATGGTTTAACCAATGGGGTAAAATGGGGCTATCATAAATGAAGAGTATAGTATATTAGGACAAAACAGCTCAGCAAGAAAGGATATTTTTTACAGAGCATTAGCATCCTAAATGTCCTCAAGCTTTTTGTAAGCATCCCAGACATGCAGGTGCAATTTGAAAGAAGGCAGCAGAGTGGCTGTTGAGAGCTGCTACCCTGTACAGGGAAGAATTTACAGAACAAGCTTTGAAAATCAAACTGTGGATAGTAGCAGAAGACTTTATTCTTGGATGGTCAAACCAGATATGTTTTTTAGAGCATTTTAAGAGACTTCTTAATTAGAAACAGTCTGCTGGAACTCTCTCTGCCTGTGAGTGCTTTTCACCATGTGCTTCAGGTCTCACTGTTGTCTGTGGTTGTCTTTGGCAAGTCCTGATGCTGAGTTTTGTGCCTCTTACTATGTCTTTAGGAACTAATGTTTGAATACTGAATATGACAGATAAGTTCTGAATAAGCTGTAAAGAACTATGAAATTCAATCAGATACTGTTCTCGATGACATCTGCTTGAAATGTATGGGAAACTAAAGATATTTTTCCTGGGGACTCCCTTCCTTTAAGAAAAAAATTAACCATGTAATTTGAGGAATACTCAAAGTTCTATGAATTTGAAAATAAAAGGTGACTATTATGTTCATTTAGTGACAGTCCCTAAGCTGTGCATTATTTCTGCATAAGATATGGTATATGTTAAAAAAAAGGTATAACTCAGAAATACAGAAGTGACTGAATACACCTCTGTCCTAGTATTTTCCCAGTGATTCCTTAGGCTCGCAGCTGAAATGTAAACCTGAGCCTGAACTTCATCTTTCATTGTTTTCTCGTTACTGAATCTCATTATACATTTTAAAAATTATTATCTTACTGAGCTAAAAGCCATGAATATTTTACTTACATGTGTTTACAGAAGCTGAACAATATCTTAGCCTTCTAATTAATAAACTAATTAGAGCCTATTAACACTTTTACAGATGGATTTTTCAGGTTACAACTTATTTTGAAAACATTTTAAATCCCTTCTGACTTGTGACTCAATAATTTTTAAATTGGTACTGCACAGCATGACATAGTATTCCAGTAATGTTCTCACTAATGCTCTTTACAGAGATAAACACCAGCTCTTCAGTAATCTTAGCATGTGCTGGCTTAAGCATCCAGGAATCACAGTCATATTCTTCTCCACAGCACTTTGCTGATTGTTCATGCTTAATTAGCTCATTTACTGTGACCCCAGGATCTTTCTCAGTGTAAACATGTTTCAGAATGTGGTCTACATTTTCACAGAAAGTATTGTAGGATAGGTTGGATTGACAGAACCTTCAAGAAGGGCTCCAAACTCCCCTTCCATGCGAGGGATATCTTCTACTGGACCAGGTTGCTTTTACATCCCATTTTGCCCTTAGATTTCGTTTTTGTCTTTGCAAATTTCATAGTTTTCAAAACAAATACATTTGGAGCAATCAGATTTCTGTGAAGAGCATCTCTATACACTGTAACTTGGCACTCTACTGATTTTCATGTTATTTCAGACTGCATATTTATAGCATTTACCATTTGTTCATCTATTAGATATCTTCACTGTTTACAGCAGTAAGGGAGAATTTGTACACATTTATTGAGATATTAATGAAATGCAGACAAAACTAGATGGATTAAAGTTGCATGGCTGAAGCAGCTGGTGCTTTCTGTTGTTTGTTCTGTAGCAGATCTTGCTGCAACAAATGGCAGAACGAATTGAAGCAAACATGAACCAGTTCCTGAGCTGAAGCATTTACAGTCAAGCACAGTAAGGCAACTGAAAATGAGTATCAGAGTTTATGACAATGCTTCAGTGGGTTTGGTGCTATTCTACCTTCCTGTCTAGCAACAGCAGTCAAGGAGCATATGGTGAATATCTTGTGGCAGGAGCCTTTTTAGCTGCTAAGTTGAATACCAACATTCACAAGCCAGATCTGCAAAATATGGTAACGTAGGAATGATAATCTAAGGTGCATCCTTTGCTACAAATGCTCCTTTTATCTGGAAAGTTTGCAAGAGGGTAATAGTGTCTCATACAATTTTGTTCTGGATTTTGCTGTTGAGGTGTGCTGCAGAAAGAAAACTCTTTCTGTGAGGAGATGGCTGCTGTACAGTGGTAGAGCAAGAGCTAAGGGCATGGGATTGTTTTTGAGCTCTGTGGATGAAAATAACACGTTACTGTCAGTGCACCTGGTTTGAATGCTCTCTGCATATAAAAAGACTTTTTTTCTGTTTCATTTGAGGCAAAGTGTGTCTGCATGCCTGAAAAATAATGCATTATCTACCAGGTGCAAATATAGGATTTTGCTGCTTGAATGTTTTGTCATTCAGGTGCTAATGGACTGGGCCTCAAGGTTTTGTTCATTAAAGACTGTTTAATTGCTAGGTTGTAACATGGAGTTGCATAAGAAAATCATGGCCTTGGAAGGCTGGCCAGGAAAGCTACGTGATTGTGTGTGTCTGCATACAAATGCTTCTCACAGCCCGTGTGACCTATAGGCTGCATTTTTTGATACTCTGTGGACTAGCACTTGGAATATTAAATAGTGAACTTCAAAATAAGAAAATGAAGACTTTCTACTCACAAATAATATTTTGAAACTGTGCAGCTGGATAAAGTCCAATTTAGAACGCTGGTGACCAAAGTGGTGATAACCGATTGCAAATATATACATAAAAATATTAGAATTAGAATAAATGTGCCATATATTTCTGCATGCCTTCAGTGAATTCAGACTAATTTATTCCTATACCCATGTAAGTTATGATTTCGTGACATGATAAAGATGTCTCTTTAAAACAACGACTGAATAATGTCTAACATTATTACCATTTAGAGGACACTATTTGGTTTGCAAAACATTTTAAAGGTTCTTCTTAATGCAACACCTATCTGATGTAGTACTGATGTGGCAGTTTGTTTACAGCTGTTTTTATAAGATCTGAGTTTAAACCAAAATATTTTTGTTTACACTGGTAAATAAATGATCAACATCTTGTCTGGGGATTCTTGGTAAACAGGCTGAGTTTTTTTTTTTTTTTTTCCAATCCCAGGTGGTTTTCAGTAATAAAATGTAAACAATTAAAAAGTTATTTATGAAAAAGTAATTGCAATAATAAAAGGCTAAATAAAAGAAAAGATGTTAGGGAAATGTTTTGTTGGTTTGTTGGTTGTTTTAATGAGACAGTCTAGCAGTATACAGACTTTCATGGGTCTTCCATCTCTTACTGATGTGTTGCATCAACTTTTAGGAAAAATCACTTTTCACCAAACTACTGTTATCTGCTATAGCATCTACTTGCCTTATCCACTGATACAGCTTTTTCTCCTGACTATTAAAATGGATCAAGTAGAATGCTGACATATACACATTCTTCCCAGAGGAAAAACCTTCACATTCCCTTATTTAGGAATGAGCTTTTAAAACTCATTCAATCTGTAAATGACCTATCTCAAACTAAATGGAAAACAATACCCTTCCTGGACTAGCACACTTGAGTTTTCAAGGATAAATTTATCTTGTGCTTTTTCATGTAGTACTTTATTGTCTTATTTACAATCCCATTTGCCAGATATTTTCATGCTGACTATTGCAAGATCTCAGTGGCTCAGCAGTGGAAAGAGCTAAGCTGAGAGTCCTTCCTCTGGAGAACATTTGTCTTGTGGTACCCTTTGTTTAAAAGCGCAGCACTTGCAGTTGAAATACAAATTTTCATACTGAATAAGTACAAGACTTTGACCCACCATCCTCCTTATGTGGGAAAGCTGACTGTGCTTTGCAAGAGGAGAAAAAAGGTCACGAATGTGTGAAGTGCCATGCAATGCAAAACATTTTGTACTGGGTTTATGAATACTTCATATGGCGTTGGCTGTGAAGTGAAATTATTGAACATGAGATTACATTTTCTTTTATGAAATCAAAGAGAGAAGAAAAGCAACAGTATGTGAGAGGCCAAATAACAGAAGGAGACATATTTTCAAACTAATCTGCAAGTCTGGAGGTTGGGAAAGCTAAATAGTTGAAAATTCTCTGTAGAAGAAGGAAAAGGGAAGTTTCTCACACACCCTTGCAGAGACTTGATGCAGTTGGTAATGATGGCAAGGAGCTGCAGGAGCTGGTAAGCCTCAAAGAATTAAAAATGCATATAGACTGCATAGTCTTTGTTGTTGTTTTTTTTTTTTGGTTTTTTTTTTTTTTTTTTTTTTTTTTTTTTAAGTTTTTTTTTTTTTAATTTTTTTTTTTTTTTTTTTTGTTTTTTTTTTTTTTTTTTTTTTTTTTTAATTAAACGTTATGGTTCTTAACATATTGTTTAGCTTTAAGAAGGCCTTTATGGAAATTTGTTGTTTGCTGCTCGCCCAGACAAGTCCTCTTAAAGTGGTTTGACAGCCTTGTGTTTTGCTGTCAGGATGCTAACAGCTTTCATTCCACTCTTGCATGGCATGAGACAGGCAGGGTTGCCTTGTGCAGAACACACACTGGAAAAAGCTATTGGCCCATAAATAACATCACTTCTGTAGCAGGGGCATATTTCAAGTGAACTGTGTTACTGTGTTACTGCCTGTGTTCCTGTTAAATAAGAAATGTTAAATATAAATTTGTTTAGAGATAGGCATGGTAAATATCAATAGATGTTGTGCATCAGCTGGAACTCTGCATATAGACATAAAGCAAGTAAAACAATTAAAATCATCTGAACAAACTTAAATTTGAATTTTGCTATACTACTCAAAAGACATTACCTTTTTTTAGGGTTCCTGCGGTGCCACAATAGGGGGCAGGAAAATGGAGCTCTTAGAAAGAAGCTGAAATTCAAGCTCAATTCCTGCCAACAGAATGCTTATTTTTCATGTTTTCAGATGGCAGCTGCCCTGAGTGCATAGCCTCTATTTTCTGCTCTTACAGGTTGTAGCTGTCCTTTCTTTTCCCCAGCTGACTCCTGTCCACTCTCTTCACTGCCTTGTTCCCAGCAGCTTTTTTAGCACTGTGGGAGGCGTCTCTTCTGCTGTTCTTTTCCCAACACTGCTGTGTTTTTCATTTTAACTGATCTTTGATGAGGCAAAAATGGGCATAGGTGTATGGGAAGAGATTTTTGGAGTACTTCAGAATTATAGAACTAAGTTTACTCTATTTAAATGAATAATATAAAAGAACATAGAGGAAGGTTTGAAGGCAATTTTGAAGAGCCTTTCAATGTGGTGTTTTCTTTGGTTTTCTTCTGTTTTAGTAATCTTTTGCTATATCTTATTTTCTCTTTCAAATGCTGTGTTCATTCCCTTTTTAATCTCCTGATCAGCATTTCCAATAATGAATATGTCATCAACTAAGATTGTGGAGGTTGCCTGGTCTTTATTTCAGCAGGAGAAATGGGAATCAGTGGATTTTTGTGGCATGTTTTTGGTAGTGGGGAGCTACAGGGATGACTCCTCTGTAGAGAAGAATCTCCCAGAAGCTTTCCCCATGCTTGGTGGAGCCAGTGCCAGCTGGCTCCAAGACAAGCTGCTGGCCAAGGTGGTAGAGCCTCTGGTATAACAGATTTGAGAAGGAAAAGAGAGAGGAGTGAGACCATGTGAGAGGAACAGCCTGTGGACACCGAAGTCAGTGCAGAAGGAAGGGAAGGAGCTGCTCCAGGTGCCAGAGCAGAGATTCCCTGGCAGCCCATGGGGAAGATTGTGGTGAGGCAGCTGTGCCCCTGCAGCCCATGGACATCCACAGTGGAGCAGAATCCACCTGCAGCCCCTAGAGAGTCTCATTCCAGAGAAGTTGGATGTCCAAAAGATGCTGTGGCCCTGTGGGAAGCCTGCACTGGAGCAGGCTCTTGGCAGGACCTGTGGACTCATGGAGAGAGAAGTCCACACTGGAACAAGTTTTCTGGCGAGACTTGTGATCCCATGGGGGATCCCAAACTGGAGCAGTTTGTTCCCCAAGGATTTCACCCTGTGGAAGGGATCCACAGGGGAGCAGGAGAAGAATGTGAGAGTGGAAAAGACAATCTGATAAACTGACCACAGCCCCCATTCCCCTGTTTTCCTTCTTTCCCTGGGGAAGAGGGTAGAAAAAATTAAGGAGTGAAGTTGAGCCTGGGAAGAACGAAAGGGTGGGGAGTTGATGTTTTGAGGTTTGGTTTTATTTCTCATTATCCTACTCTGATTTTATTGGTAATAAATTAATTTGTCCACAAGGCCAGTCTTTTTCGCCTGTGTCAGTAACTGGAGTGATCTCTCCCTGTACTTATTTCAATCCACAAGCAATTTGTTGTATTTTCTCTCCTCTGATCAGCTGAGAATGGGAAGGATAGTGTAGTTTGTTTTTGGTGGGCACCTGGCATCCAGTGAGGGTTAGCAGATGTTCTTTTAAAAACTACAAATATACAGTGAATATTGGCAAAGTAATAAATACATCATAAATTGCAGGATCAGATCATTAATTGCAATTTTTATGTCTCTAATATGTTATCTACTTCTTCAGTCTTCTGTCTACAAACCTAAGAACCTTGGCTAGAAAAAAGTTAATGCTCCAAGCCTCTAAGCTTTAAAAATCTGCCTATATAAATTCTTTCAATATCTGCCTTATCTTTATAAAATGAAACTAGATTGTTCCTCAGCTAAGGAATTTTACCTCCAAAGCAAGCTGGTCTTAGTACAGGGGGACATTGTTCAGTCATGCATAAGGGATGACTTAAAACCTATTTGTTAGCACTGCAGGGTAAAAAATGTGCACTTCATATCTCTTGACAATATAATGTCCTGGATGTCCAGCAGGGTCATGCAACTCAGCTTCCTATTCTTTAGCTGCCTAAAAGATGGAAAAGTAAGCAGTGTTGTTTTTGATAGGAAAATACCAATTGAGTGCCATTTTTTTTAAGAAATACGTGAAATAAATCTTCTGTAATTTTCTTTTCCTCAAACCTCCTTTCAGTTAGAAGAAAAGCCTAATAATTTTGATGAAAAAATTTTTCTCCAAAATATTCCAGCACTTGAGCATGCATTTACTTCCCCTCCCCACCAAAACATAAAATACTGCAGTACAAGAATTTTTAATACTTTCTGGGATGGTCTGCAGAATTCCCAAGCAGATAATGATCCTCTCAAAAAATTATAGTGATGACATATTTGATCAAAATCCTCTACTTTTTTACCTTAAGGGTATATTTGTATGTGTATTACAACATACATACATACATACATACATATCTATATCTATATATATGTATGTATGTATACATATATATAAAATGCACACACACGCATAAAACAGTATAAAACAGGCTGAAATTATTACTGGAAACAAATTTCCATAGCTTTGAACTTGCATATTGATAATGCAAATTAACATATATTATTTACTCTATGCTAATGAAACTCATAAAATTTAAAAAAAAAATCATTTTTCTCAGTGCCTTTATGGTTTGTCATATACAATCTGAGTGTTTAATGAGTATTTTGTATTGACATCACTCCAGAAAGTGAACATATCTATTTTATAGGAAAATGATGTGATCCAGAAGACTATATTATATTAAATTTTTCTCCCACTTTGTGGTTCCCATGTGGCTTCAATTTTAGTGGTTTATGTTAAATTAAACTTCTTTTCACAGTGAATTCAGATGTTGCTGTGAGTCATAAGGATTTTTAAAAAATCTGTGCTGAAGATCAATGCAAGTCAGAAACATTTCCAAATTGCTGTAGTTTATCTTGCTTCTTTGCTTCTTTCCCTGGATGATGTTCATAGGTACATGGATTGAAGCAGGAATGCTATGGTAAAAACTGAAACCTCCATCACCAGGAGATAGGAAAGTAGAAGACGCTGAATGATGAGAGAGGTTTTGTAAAGGGAACTTGTTCATGGTGTTGGAGCTGGAGTTCAGAGCAATGCCTTTTATTTCAATAAAAAAAATAAAAAAGAGTCAAATTCAGGTGCAGTTGGAGGTGGGCATCAGAGTAGGTAGGTGAGACAATAGGAATAAGGGTGAGCTGTTCTACTGCAGCTGAAAACCTTGAATTTCTCCAAATAGATTTCCCATCTTGATACTGAGAGGTGAGTAAACTTACGTCAGAGGAAAGATTCAAGATATTTTGAGGGTATTGAACTGAAGAAAGTAACAGAAAATCTCAGGACATTTCACTACTAGCTTACATATCCTATATTAATTTCGCTTTGCAAACCTAATATTCAAAAAGTTAGAGTTCAGTTTAAATGTGAAACTACCTTTTTTTTAACTTAAAAAGGAGTCTTTTGTTTGAGATGTCACTGCAGTATAATTTATCCTGCATTTATTATAATGTGCATTCAGTCACATTTCATTTTTTACTTCCGAGAGTTAATTAGTGTTTTAAAGTCTTTTGTATACTTACTCCCCCATGGCTGCATAATTACAGTTTATAATGAATAATCTCTGAGTTTTGATTGGCTACTCTGGCTTTCATAGTTTAACAGATAAACCTGAAAATAGAAAGTACACTATTCCCACACTGTTTAGGAAAAAATTAGTTTTGCCTAGTTTAGCCATCTGAAAGCTAAGTGTCTTATCTGCCCTTCTTGGCAAGGCACCTGCTGTGACTGAGGAAAGGTAGGTAATGGATGGAAGAGTTTGCCTCCATCATCATCACCTATCACACCTGAATCAGAGCATCACAGGAGAGAAGATCCTGATGTCTAATGGAGAAACATCAGTAGTCTTCAATATCTTTTATCTTCAAAATCATATAATTGTACTTCAATTTGACCCACTAGTCATGAAATGGACCTTTAGCTTCTTCAGAGTAGATCTGTTGACTACAGGTCCAGGTATTCTCTGTTGTACTGAAAAGACTGAAACCTTTAGGTGTCTGTGTATATCTTGAGCACATAGTTAAATACTTGCTAGAATATCTTCCTAAAATAAGGACATTCAAGCATGTATTTAAGTGTGGGGTTTTTCTGGTTTAACGTCCAAAGTGGAAGTGATGTGTTTTTTGCAGAGCTCCTTCTCAGAACTAGAGAACAGTTTAATATTCATGCCCAAAGAAAGGAAGCCTGATTTAGGGAACATCTCAAGAGGCAACCATGCAGGGGTCAGTGCTCTGCACAGTTCTGCAGTTGAGAGGTGCTGTGATAAATGTTATATATTATTCCAATTTGTGTGAGGTAGACATAGTTCCTGGCCTGAGACTGGCCAAGGCTTTTAGTGGCCTTTTGCTCTTATCAGAGTAGTGGTGGATGGACTGTGATCTCAGTCTGTCTGGAAATGGGGTTGATTATATTAAAGTACTTCAAGGAGAATTTATAAATAGGTTTAGGCAAACCAACAGCAGTTTTTCTTCAATGTTACTGCTTTTATTCACATGAAGGCTATAGGTCTCATCGAGCACTGTTATTGCCTTTGTATGATCCATGGAACTTATTGAAAATATTGCTGTCTGAAAATGATTTAAATGAATGGGTTGAGACAGGAATTTGTAATTTGTTTCATTGTGAAAGCATTTTATCATTGTTAAAATGTTAAGTATAAATTTCTTTTTTGATGGAAATGCTTAGGCATTTATTTAAATTTTTTTCCTAGAGAAAATTAAATTATTAATCTAATTTAATTAATGAAGTTTCTTTTTAACATATTTTTATAGGAGGTTTAAAAAATAAAATTGAATAATTAGGACGAAAATGTTTTTAAAAAGGTTTACAAATCTGAGTGATATCCTTATCTTAAACATAAGAGAACCATGCAAAGAGAACCAACTACTTCAGCCTTCACTTTGGAGTTGTTTTGTGTTCTCAGAGTTGTGGAGAAGGTCCAGCTTATTTCACATTACAGTTTATGCTCTAGAGGGATGATGAAGTTTTACATTTAGTTGCTTCACCTATTTTTTTCTTCTTTTAAAAATTGTTTTAGTGGATGATTGTTTAATTAATTGTTAATTAAAAAGCAATATATTAACAATACTGCTTATTCAAGTTTTATATTTTACTTTTTATTAGTAAACTGTGAAGAAATTTAAAAAGGACTGTATTGTGGGTTTTGGGTTTAATTATTGATAACCACGTATTAAACTGACAGCTGTAAAGTGATGAAGACCTTGAGGAGGGATTGTGAGGCTGGAAGACCCTTACTTTTACAAAATATGCCAGTTTGTGTCATAAAAAAAAATACTTGTGGAAAAAGTACTTCTGAACCTTGTTTTTACTTAAACTTGTATCACCATAGATACAAAAATATTACATGGCAGAATATGTTTACACACAAAAGGGATAAAACTAATAAAGAAAAAAAAATTAATCAGTATGGAGATCTCTGCCTCTGTTGAAGCCAAACATCAAATTGTTCTCAACAGGAAGGATATGCTCCTCTGTTTCCAGTGCTTCATCAAGGGTCCTTTAAGCATTGAAAGTCCACATAGATTTTCAAGCAGGAACTGCGAAAAATGTTCATGTTCACAAAAGTACTACACTGTGAATAACAAGGTCTTGACAGAATTGACTCCTAGAATAATATGGTAGATTATCCTCAAAGATAGTGCATGCGTTTCTCCCATACACGTTTATTTTCTTCAGATGGGAGTGGAATTATTTTACCTTCTTAAAATTTCACCCTCTTATTTTATTACTTTCAAATACCAATTATATGCATAGTTCCTGTATAAAAAAAAATTCTGACATGACTTTTACCCGTAGTACACAAGAGCTTTTCCTTTGCTGAAACTTATTCTCTTTGCATAATGAAAAACAACTGCAGTCTTTTTAAAATAATGATCTCTTGTACTGAAGAAAATGTAGTGAATATGGTTCTGGCTTATTCTAAATTAAAAGCTATTTTAAGCTATTTCAAACTTATATCTTAAAACTTTAGTACTTGGCCAAAAAGATACCCAAGCAAAATTACAATTTTTTACTACCTATTCTCTGGCACATAATTTTTCATGTTTATTGATTCTTAATCTGCTTTAAAATTGTTATAGCTTCCATCATCCATGCTATTTTATAGGGAAAAAACAGGTTTTTTTTGTATCTCAACCCACTTATGGGTCTTTTTTTATCAATTAACTTTTGATGATGCTTGATTAACTTTTGAATGATGCTTATTGTGTTTGCATAATAACATACAGTCTGTTTTTTTTTTCTTGAGCAGAGAGAGTGTAGGGATCTTCAGAGGAGATCTGAGGGCATTTACACTGTTCCAGAGCACATAAAGTGTTCAGTCTCATGAACAAAGTGAAATGTTTTAAAAAGGACATTTTTAGTGTGATGCTCTTTTTGCTGATCATTACTGCCACAGTAATGATCAGCAAAAAACCTCACACATATGACAGTGTCTCTGGAAAGAGCCTCAGCACTTTGTGCCAATTCATCTGAATATGAACATGTTCATATCTGACACACAATGGGACTGGGACCTCCTTGCCAAAACAGGCAATCAGAAGCTGGGTCCAAAGTGGGTTTCTCACACCTCAGTGAGTGCAGTAACCAGGGTAATCCCCACAAAGGTCCAGTGCTGGCTCTGCAAAGAGCAGTGCTGGAATGTTTTATTTTAAGAAGTTGTCTGCTTCTTGCTGGAAGGACTAGAAATCCATGAAACAAAGATTCTGCTTTTCGTTTTGTTCATGATTTCAACATAGTGGGCTTTATCACCTTTCTGCCAGCTTTGCTATGAGGCTGCTAAAAGTTCTAGTCAGAATTGCGCAGGAGTGACACAATGCCTTTCTGCTGCTTGCTTCAGAGAGACTGCAATGGAAACTTCCTATGTAAAATCAGCTCTAACATAGAAATCAAGAGCTGAAATATGAAAAGCCTGTTACTTTTTTGCTCATTGCAGGGGGATTGGACTAGATGAACTAAAAGACGTTTAAAGGTCACTTCTAATTCAAATTATTCTATGATTCTATGATTTTAAAATTTTATGTACTGAGTGAGGTATTTGGGATTTTTTTTTTGCTTTTAATTTAGATAAATAATGGTCTTCTTTTTTTTTCCATAGGGGTAGAAGGACAGAAAGAGCTGCTTATTTTTTTATGTTTAAACAATAAAAATGGTTATTCATTATTTCTGAGCTTTTGTTCTTCTTTTACTAGTCCAGCTCATCTGAGCACCCACTGGATTAAAATCTTAAAATAATTGCTAAGACTCTTGAGAAATGTTGTGTTCCAAAGCAAATTCTAGAAAGCTATTATATCAAAGCCAAACAAATAATTAAATGAATCATTACTTCCCACCTAGCACTCATTGCAGTGTTATTGCATAATAAAACCATCTGAGTGGAAGGAGAAAGAATAAATCCAGAGAGAAATCAAGTCTATATGCCTGAAATGACTAGAATTCATTTGAATAGAAACAAAACCAAGAAGGAATGATGGTGGCGATCAATATCAGCCTAGAAAATGTCTTTTATTACCTATCCTTGCGGCTGTATTACCTTTCCACAGCAATTCATGATCTGAGCCTGCACAAATCCAGTAGGTGGACTCCTCCAGGAGATCATTTTCTTCTACTGCTGCTGCTGAAATCACTGCCTTGATATCAGAAGGAAGAGAGTATTACCATGTAAAAGAGGCATGAGATGGGGAGTTACAGCACCTGAACTCTGAATCCTTCTTCCTAACATGGTTGCTCTTAAGACCAACTTTTTATTTTGTCCATCTGTACTATCAAGGCCATCTGAAGTGGGGTAGGGTAATGGTCACAGCTCTTAATGACTTGGTGGGACTAAGGGTGCTTGATGTCTTCCAAACCAGGTTCATGGATGCTGGAAATTACTGCCCCTGAGCACAAGAAGAGAAAAATTCCTGATGCTATAAGGCACTCTGTAGTCCTGGTCATGGAGCAGGATGAGGCCATAGTTCCACTCCCTCAACTTCAACCTTGTAGCTGTACAGCAATGCAGCAGGAGGCTTACAAATGCTGCTTTGGTAGCAGATGTTGGAAAACATTGCCTCTGACCTGCACTGGCCCTATCACAGCCTCCTTATTTCCCATCACCTTATTTCCCATCTCCAGGAGAGGCAGGGCTGGACCTTGCAGTAGGAGAACAGCAGTTCCAGCAGCACCTGGTGGGAGGGAGGGAGAAGTGAAGGGTCACCAGGGCAAATACCAAAAGAGTAGACAGGACCTGAAAATAAAGTGTGGCATGAATCTCTGCAGTGCAGGTGAGAGTTCTCTTGCTTTGCATCAGGCTGATAAATAGGAATTTTCAGTTGGCTAATCCTCAGTTCATAATGGAAGGAGATACATTGAGACTGAACAGAGCTGAAATTAAAAATTAGGTACTTGAATGTGTAATAATGGCAAGGAGGTTTCTAGGTATCTGAAATGATGCTTTGCATTTGTAAATTATCTTTCCAAACACCGACATTTTTTTCTCAGAGTGGAAATCTGAACTAGTGCAACCATGCAAGAGCCATAATTTCCATACAAATAACTGCCATAAGCAGTCCTTCCAACGAGAGAAAATCAAGGCATGTATGGCTGAGGTTTGCACAAGGTCAAGCAAAAGCTGAGTGCCTAAGTTTTCAATGGTTTCATTTTAACAGAATGGTGCAAAATGGCACATCAAAACATATAACATTATGTACTCTATTGAGTTATAAGTGGTATTTCTTAGCCCTATAGCTGTCACAACCATTCCCATAGCCCCAAGCTACAGACCTATTAGCTTAGAGTTCCAAGAATGGATAAGACATGTTGCACAGCTCCAACATGATTTGTGGAATAGAAGTACCACAGGGATAGCATGTACATTGCCATACTACTTATCAATAAAAGAAAACATTTGTCCATTTTGACAGAGGTGACTGGAAAGACATGGGAATAAACAGTATGTGGCAGGAGGTAAAGAGTGGATGCACTCTGAAATTAATTAGCAACATAATTATTTTGATCAGCCATTAAACTGGAAACATATATAAGAAAAAAGATTGTACACATCCAAGCCTTAATTTTTGGCTGCTCTAATTTTACACAATAACTATCTGTATAATAAGAAGGACTGTAATATTCTGGATATTTCAATTGCAAAGTAAGAACCATTTCATAATATCAGGAATGGAATATAATTTTAATAATAGAAAAAAACCAGAAATATGAATAAAAGAGAGGTTTGCCGCATTATTTGCCAGTGACTCTCAGTGAAGTACAGGAAACATTTGTATGTAGAAACAAAATGAACCATTTCCAGCGTATTTCTGTTCTGGATAATGTCACATTTGCCTGAATAAGTTATTATTAGGCTCCCTCTGGTTTGAAAAATGTGTTTCAGCTGTCAGATTGTATCTAAAGGCAGCCATTCAATTCTTTGTTTTTAGTCCCAAATTACACTTGACATTTATTGTTAAACTCAAGGTGCCTCCTTACAAAACCGATTCCGTCTTTGTAATTGTGCATTTTCTACTAAATAATCAATAGATAAGCAGTTTACATGGCCTTTGGCTTCTAGTTCAGTCACTAGCTTTTAACAAAAATTACTGCCTTGGAAGCAACAAAGACCTTTAAAAGGATTGAAACAGTCATACATAATTAAGCTTTTTTGCCTGTGTATTTATGCTTTGATACCAGTACACAGAGAAAAAAAATAAAATCTGCAGGGATTTTGCCTCTTTCATTTAAAAATCCCACCTGTTCTCAGTTTATGTATTTTCTTTACTCATGGACAAAGAGTTCCTATGCTATTTGGCAAGTGAGAGCTAGGAAAAAGACAGAAATCAGTGGAACACTTGTAGAAAATGCAGTAGTGATAACACCTCTTTGTAGTTCTCTAGACATTTTGGAAGTTAATCCTTGCTGAGAATTAATGGGTTTTGCACTGGGAGGTTGGCTCGTATCCATTGGCTGCAGATGCAAAGAGTTGATGACCACTTCCTATCTCTTGTTTGTGGCCCCTGGGAAATTGCTGTGCAAGAGTGCATCAAAATCCTAAAGATATATCCTTGATAAGAGTGGAGGAAGAGAGACAAAAGATGATTCACATTCTCATGTTTTGTATTTCCATTTGCTGACAGAAGACCAAAGAAATTTGTCTTTCATACTTAGTGAAGATTGCAGAACACTGTACTGCTGGTAAGCTGTACCATGTCATATTCATGATATTTTCAAATAAAAATATTATTTCTCACGCACTGAAGTTAGGTGAGATGTCCACCTACAATGTATTTGCTATCTACCGGAATTACTGACTTTAAAGAGAGCCTTCTGCATGAATTTTGGAGTAGCAACATTTAATAATTTCCTTAGTGTGAGAGTGGAAATAGTTTCCATGAGTCAACAAATATGTATTATTGCACACTTCAGAAACACAAAATGCTTGAAAATATCTGCTTGAGATCAGTAGAAAGCTGGAGCTTTCATACACATGAGATGAATAAAAGCAGGTGGGTAAAGGGAGACATTGAATTAAAGAGTTGACTCACTTTGTGAAGAGAATACTTAGATGTCCTGTTTCAGGTCTGAGAAGCCTCAAGTATCTACTGCCTGGAGAGATCCAGAATTAGTGGAACACATGCTTTTATGTTTCAGTCTCTGTGGCTCCCTTCCTGTGATAAAATTTAGAGTGTATCTTCATTGCATCTGCAGATTTGTCTGCAAAGGCAGTGTTGTAAGTTGAACATTGGAGCAGTGAACACTGCACAATTCACAAAAGTTCTTTCTGTGTGCTCTTCCTTTCCCCATTGCTTTGCAGTGTTGTCCAGGCTCATTCATTCAGTGGTCCAATTTAGGACCTTTTTTTCTTTTTATTAAAATCTTCAAAGATTTTCCTGCCTTGCAGTCTGTACCCTTGACACGTTACACATAATATAAGGAGCTCTTGGAGACCAAAGGCTCCATGCTCCATAAATCCTTTTAAGACTTGTTACCATCTGTCAATCATGAGCCTGATAAATCTTTCTACTTAAGGCAGTTTAGAACTTTTCAGTTGGACACTTGAGCTTACAGCATCTTTTAAAAAACTGTCTGAAAGGAAAAAACGTTGATGAAAAGCAGAAGACAAATAACTCTCATTCCAGTGGGTGTTTTTTAAGTAGTTTTTTTCTGTCCCAGTTTCTGTCTTGAAGCCACTGGGCATATGTTTCTTAATAACTAATGTGGACACTGTTTTTCACTGTCTTGTTTTGCAAGCTGCCAAATTCTGCACTCTAAGTGTGGTCTAACAAAGAAGGCAAATGTTGATTTAAGATGGACTGACAAACCAGAATGTCTCCAAAACACATTGGAGACAATGTCTCCAAAAATAGATTTTACATTATTTAACAGAAGCATCAAGTCTCCACCCTATTGAGTTAAGGAAAAGCTAAGCCATGTTAAGCAAGAAACTAAGGGTAATTAATGTCACTCAGTAAAGTGTTTTTATCCTTTTTCCAGCCAGATGTTGAAGGTGACAGGTAATTGTGCGCATAATTTTTACTGGTGAAAACTGACTACGTGGAGATTAATGTGACTGCAAGATATATTTCGTCTTTAACCATCAAAGCTTTTGACAAATATGTAACCGGTTTTCTGTCTGTTAGTTGTATAAAACATTGGACATGCACTGAGTGAGAGTAAAACCTGATATTTATGCATTACAAAAGCAGAAACAAACACTTTAATCTTTGACTTGCTCAGAATACTACAGAAATGATAC
This sequence comes from Peucedramus taeniatus, assembly GCA_013400575.1. Lineage (NCBI taxonomy): Eukaryota > Metazoa > Chordata > Aves > Passeriformes > Fringillidae > Peucedramus > Peucedramus taeniatus. The sequence goes on from WBNO01029780.1 coordinate 143,616, forward strand.
AATGTAAAATACAATTGAAAACCTGGAATCACTGAGAACAAATAGTGAATAATTTCTGTCTGAAGTGATTTCAGGTGATGACTACCAAAACAAGAGCCTGACACAGCACAGATTGCTGTAGTGTCACAAAAAACCTAAAAAATGTCTGCAGTGGAAGCAATCATCATCTAATAAAGACGATGTGTTAAATTTTATGTAGAAAAATGTGTATAAAAGCTCAGGATAATTATTAACAAAATGACTGACAAGTGCTTTTTATCTTTTCTTCCCTCCTGGAACCACAGTCACACTGTGTCATTGGTTAGAGGTGAAAACCAAATGGCTAGAACAAAGTATGAAGGAAATATAAGTACCTTTGGCTACTTCTATCATTCAAAAAACCCTGACTAATTACACAACCAAATGATTCAGTTGAATATCCACAAGAAAATACAGACCTTTCTTTTATCTGGGAGGTGGTTGAGAGTGTGCACAGCATCACATCAGAGTACCTCTGGGGCTTCCACATAATGGCTTGCAAGTTAGCAAGGATCCTTTCTGAGCTCAAGAAATCCTAGAAACTAATCAAAATCCTCTTGCTTTGAGGTAAAAAACGTATCCATATTTATTTTTTCTAAGTATTTTGGTAATTAATTTTAAGAAAATCTAACCTGCAACAATAATTCATTTGTATTTCAGGAATATTGTATGTAGTTGCAATGATTCAGAATGAATCTTTTGCTCTGCAAAACAATTAGATATTATAAGACTTTGTTTTGCCTTAGAAATGTAAATTTTGTAGAAATATGTTGACATACTTAGCATTGTAACAATGTGTTTCTTAGTTTTGATTTGGAAAATTATTTGAGCAATGAAAAAAAACAAATGAAAAAATGGAAATTGGCATATAGAGCAACAAGAGCTGAAAATTATATTAATTTTGTTGAAAGGACAAAATAAGTCTCCTGTAGCTTTACATCATTCTAAGCCTTGGAGTGTGGGGTTTTTTGTAATACTTAAGGAAATATTCATCTGCAAATAGGAATGTCATTACACTGTTTTCCCACTAAGAAATGGAAATGTGTATGGGAGTTATGAGCTCCCCTAAAAGTTGGGATAATGTGTTATATATGCGTGGAGGTGGTGGAATCACCATCCCTGGATGTGTTTAAAAAGAGACTGGATGTGGCACTCAGTGCCATGGTTTAGTTGAGGTGTTAGGGCATGGGTTGGGCTTGATGATCTTGAAGGTCTCTTCCAACCTAGTGATTGTGTGAAAGAGTGTGGATTTAGGCCAAATATCCATGAAATGTTGCATCCCTGTGGTTCCTAGAGAAGGAGTTGTGCTATCTTTTCTTTGTACCTTGTCTCAGTTCAGATGACTAATGCTTTGTTGTAAAAGTGCTGCTTGCTCTTATATCCTTTCCCTTCTTCCAAACTCTCAGCTCAGCTGCAGGACTGGTTGGACAGAGCTTTTTCGGTGGTTTTGGACTGTGGCAGCTAATCTTCCAGCCATTGGTATGGGTTGAGTCTCTGTCATCTCTCAGCTGTGGCATATACTGCTGACCTGAAGGGCTTGGAATTGACTATTGGATTCACAGAGGAAGGTATTGCCATGAGTACCAGTCTTGTCTTTTCAGCAGGGTGGTGTTTGTGGTCTGGTGTGCTGTTGTTGCTGATGACTGGGATTCTTTGACTTGTGATTTTCTTGAAAAAAACCCACTATTAATCAGGTAAAAAAACCATCAAAGTTTTTTGCGTATGAAGGTGAGGCATCGTGGTGTGCATTTAACCCTCTGCATTAGAGGGTACACATCATTCACCCTCATTAAGACTCTCCCAGTGTTTGCTAAGAGTGAATACAAGAACCAAAGCTTGGTCCTTCTCCAGCTGTATGCTGACATTAAATGTTCTCAAGACAAGCTCAAAGGTTAGACAACATTTCTGCCTACTGTGATGTATTGATCTTGTTCTTATGTTGTTAAAGTAATTAAAATTATGTCTGTGACAGTTTGTAAAGTCTCTCAGTTATAGAAATGAACTGCCTTTAGAGAAATGAACAGTCCTGTAAGAAGCAGAGGCAGTGAAAAACAACATGAGCCAGAAAGAAAATTATATTCATTTTCACAAATTGAATTATCTGAAATAACTGCTAACAATTATACGCAGCCATTCTTCATTCCAAATGGCAGCAAAGGTACTGAGGTAAACTAACATACTTCTGCATTTTTGGATGACTATTTGGCATACTCATAAATAAAAGACATTTCACATGCTGGATTATGATATCTTGCAGTGTCCAGAAACTCACCAGTGGGAGGGGAGGAGGGGCAGGTTAATTGCAGGATTTGGAGGAACTGAAAAGCTGCACTGCTGGGATGGACAAGATGATTTAGCAAATATTTTTTCAAATAGTTATCTGGTAGCTTAACTATTTACTATTATCCTTCAAAATTACCATACAATTTTACTGTACTTTTGGAATATCCAAGTCATGCTTTCAGATATTTCTGTGCTCAAAAAATAAATTCAGATGGAAGCAAAAGCTCTGTTTGTATAAATTGCAAATGCGAATACTACCATGTTTGTTGGGTTATATGTCAGGTGACTGCTACAGTTATCTCATGCAGTTACTGGACTTATTCATCAAACCTAGTAGATAAATTTCTGTATTACCATATAGCAATGTGCTGTTCAGATTGCAAAATCAAAGAAATATAAATAAAAAAATTCTACCCTGTTTTTTTTTCATGAGTTTGAATGCTTTACGTACGTACAATATATTTCAATCTTGCATTCCGTGATTATCAGAAATTTATATTACAGTTTTTTGCAAGCATAATATGTTCCTCAGTATGAGACAGACATAGAGCTCCTGGAGTGGGTCCAGTGGGGAGCTTCAATGATTATATCAGGTCTGGGTGAGCTGAAGTCCATTTTCTCCTTGCAGCCCTTTCTGTGCTGAGTTTTGCATTGATAACTGGAAAGGTGTTGATAACCCTTCAGTGTTTGGGCTACTGCTGAGCAGTGCTGGCACAGCATCAGGGCTCTCTCTCCAACTTTCCTTTCCCCCCATCAAGAGGCTGGGGGTGGGCAAGATCCTGGGAGGGGACACAACCAGGCCAGCTGACCAAAACTGTCCAAAGGGCTATTCCATACCCATGTCCATATGACATCAGCTGGGATATGGAAGAAAAGGAAAGGAGGATGAAGGGGAAGCATTCATTATTCACAACATTTGCCTTCTGGAAAAACTGCTATATGTGCTGAGGCCCTTCTTCCTGGGAAGTAGCCAGACATGACTTGCCAATGGGAAGTTTTACAAGAAGAGAGAATTTTGGCATTCTCCCCGCATAGTAAAAATTTTATTAAAAAAAAAGACAAAATAATCCCTCCCCCCACACATGTAGGAGGGGTAGAGTGAATGCAAATGTTCTGATTAAGAAATAGGACCCTTAGAAGCAAACCAATTATCAGGTACTGCTAGGTGCTACAAGAATCTTCTTTTTCAATGTCTTTGTTTTTGGTTACAAATAGAAAACTCACATTTATCAAATGAAAGTATAAATGAGCAAACTAGAAGTAAAATTTATGACTGCCTGATTGTTCTTCCTAAAATGTTCTTTATTCCAAGAGAAAAGTAAATCACTATATTAAATACAGGTATAGGAAATAATTAATATCTGGTAACATTGTGGAAGAAAAATGTTCTGTCAGATCAAAAGGAAGACAGGTATCTGACTGTCATTAAAAACAGAAAAGATGTCTGAGGCACAAGGACACATCCAGTAGTATTCATGAGCAGCAAAAATCATCAGTGAAAGGTGAAAAAGTTTTCAAATGTTCAAATGATTATGAAAAATATTTGATCTTTGAAAGCAATGCATATGATGACTGTAATGAAAATGATATTTCTTTTTCTGACATAAAATCCTTAATCAAGAAAGTTTTCCTGGTAAAGAAAGTGCTCGTTTCACTTTTCAGCTCCAGGATACTCTTAAAAATAGTGAGTCTTACTACAACTATTGATCACACTTTCTCAGTCCATGATAGTTGTGCATTACCTTATTGCAGTTAAAAATAATAACAATAATAAAGGTAGATCACTGTTATTTTCAATGTTGCTTCCTACTTCCTGTTTCTGGGAGAATTCCTCCCTATTACCTATCCCGTTTTACCATGTGTCTCAATTTCTTTTCTTAACTTGGGTGTCACAATTTGTTTTCCTCAAGAAGCTTGTTTATCTTATTAATGGCTTCCCTGTTTTTAGAAGAGTTCAGCTAAGCCTCAAAATGCAGCATCTCCTGAAGAGCCAGGGATTTATCAATTGAGCCAGGCTTTCAGGGTATGGAGGGTACAACCTCCTGAAGCCAGGGAGTGTGCTGAATGTGAGCCTGCATTGAAGTGCTGACAAGGCAGGGGAAACTCAGACCTAGGATAGTCACATCATAAGGATCTAGATTCAAAAGACATTCTGTGTATGATTTAAATGAAGCCTCAGTCTTTGGATCACTAGGTAAATTGAATTATGTCTTTCAGTTACGCCTTGGTAATAATGTCTTGCAAGAGAATAGACTGTATGGTGGAGAAAAACAAACAAAAAAAATCTTTATCCTCTTCAGCCTACGTTCACTGCATATTGTTGGGAAAGATGTGAACATGCCTTTCTGAAAACAAGAGAGATTTCCTGCCAGGAAACTTAGTGATGAGTTGAAGTCCTTAATACAAGGAATAGCAGTTTTAATTAATATGTAATGCAGTGTTAGGAAATCTGTTGCTGTGATAAGCATCTGTTGCAAATGATAAGATTTTTCTTCTCTGCTGATCAGCATTCACCAAAACCCACCAGTTTCAATTTTGTGGTTGCAAGACTTTTTTGTTTATTATCAGATGGCCACAACCATTGAGTATTTAAAGAAACTCTTTAAAGTGTCTATTCCTCTCTGTACTGTTGTTTTATTTTACTTTGAGCCTCTTTCCATTACTGTAAAACAACATCTCTTTTAACAGACTAGCAATTGATGCTGCTGCATTGCAAGCTGCCTGTCAGGTGATTCTGCAGCTGCATTGTGGTTCACCTTGGAGACCATAGATAAACAATGCTTCTGGAATCCAAAACCAGTGACACTGCTGCAGAGAAGGAATACAAATTTGATTATTTTCATTATACTCTTGTTTTCAGTATTATAATTGCCTAGACCCAATTAAGACAGACTAGATTTTTTCTAACCAAATTTAGTTCACCCTTGCTTCTGTCTGTGTTTATGATATGCATGCAAACACCTCTCCATTCAGGATAAAAAAATTGACTTTATTCTTTTCAGGTTCTTGTTTGACACTAGTGCATTCACTGGAATGTACCCATCTAGTGAAGGGGGAAATTAAACCTATGGATAAGCAGTTAAAAACAATTATTAACACAAAACTAAACAGCTTTACTTTAGTACTTGCATTATTTTAGGAGCAAGTGTATGGAAGAAAGAAGATTCTGCCAGTGAATAGCTTAATGGTACATGACATGAAGTTGAGGATTTTATGGAGCTATTCTCTATGTCTTATGAGTGATAGAGAATAAAATCAAGATGTCACAGGAAAGTCAAAGTTTTGATGGTCCTGAAGGGAAGACATTTTTTATTTTCTTGCTTACAATTATGAAAAAAACCCTTAATCATTAAACAGAGAGGGAGTTAATATTGTGTTAGCATAAAATGGATTCTATTAACTATCACTAAATGGTTGAACATTGCTTGAATATAACTTGAAATTTCTAAAACTTTTCTGATAAGGAATTCATAGACAAGAGAGAAGACAGAAGAGGCACTTAATGTCAAAACAGCATTTTCTTTTTTGGAATTGCAGGCAATTCAAAGCAAATAATCTCAGAAGTTCGTAGATCAATATGTTAATATATTAAGCACAAACTGGAAAACAGGAAGATTAATCATTTAAATACCCACCTACAAGAAGCAGGAAAAAATACCTGGTATTAGGGAGGACATTAATCTGGCCAACATATTCAGGAGGCTTTATGTTGCCAGTATTCAGAGTTTTCTAGAAAGTAAAACAAAGGAAAAAAATTAAAAGACAAGTTTTACAGGCAAGAACTTTGCCCTCAATTTCTGTTCAGATGAAAATAATAATTTTCACAGAACTAATAAAACGTGATAATTTAAGTGCAAACAATCAAGACTTGATTAAATTTATTAAAACAATTACAAACAAACAAAATTAATGCTCAGAGTTTTAAAGGTCAAACTTCACAGAGCAGAAAGCAGTATACCAAATCATTTGGGAAAAGAATTCAAACAGAAAAATGGGAAATAAATCAGTTGTAGCTATTTTTTTGCATTGTCTACCAAGATAATTTCAACTCCATGTACCACTTGTGTGTGCTGACAACCTGCTCGACTGTTGGCAGTGGATTTTGTCTACAACAGGTCATATATATTTAAAGGAAATAATTTTTGTCTGCTCTCCATGGCATCCCTTTTCTTAAATGGCAAGAGACAAATTACCAGAAAAATCTCCAAGATCTTTATTACAGACATCAGAAAATAAAGAAAAGCACTTCCAAAATTGGTTTTAAAACAGTATATTAATGCTCACTGTGGATCATGCCAGTTGATTTCAGCAAGAGTAAAATTTGGTTTCCTTCCTTGAATATCTTATGAAGAAGAGTCATAGAAAAACAGACTAAAGACTTTTAAGCTGATACTTCTGTCAGTTCCAAAGATAACATTTCTCACCAACTGTGTGAATGTTTGGACACTATTTAGAGGCAGACAAGAAACCTGAAAATTACCTAGCCCATTGTGTGCTTTCTTTTCAAACAGACAAGACAGAATTTGTGAAAAAGTTGGTACAGCTGTATTTCACAATAAAATGTATGCTAGCATATAATGGTTATCTCACATTTTTCTTTTTATAGCTTGAATGTCAAGACTGCAAGCTGTTTTCCCCAACCTGTAAGAGATTGATCAGGAAAAACTGTATAAACAATGTTTTTTAAGCATTCATTAAAACCAATAAAGAACAAAAATATTTCTTAGAGATTTTTCATGGAGGGCAGTGCTACCAGCAAGATTTTCAAAACAGGAATCTATGGCAAATGGGTACGCATGGATAGTGTTGGAAAATCAAGTGGTCACAAATCCAAGGCAGATCACACAAGAGGCAGGCTGGAGCTAAAACTGTGCCTGCAGAGAACAGGCCTGCTTTCAGTCACATTGCAGTTGAACTTAGATAAGGGAATAAAGAAGCTTACCCAGCAGGGGACCGTGTTATCTCTTCCATGCAAAGTTTTTTCCACTTTCTCTGCAATGCTTGTCCTTACTCCTGTGTCCTTGCACTCCTGATTTCAGTGGCCAAAGCTACTTGCTGCAATTGCCTGAAAATCAATCAGCAATTGCCGAAATTGCCTTCTACATAGGTGGAAAAATACTGTAAACCTCAATGACTTAAAAGTTTTTTATTTTTCCCTGTACCCTCGCCAGTGCCCACAAGGAAGTAGTACTTACTTATGTTGCCACCTCCAGGGAAAATCTACACCATGAAATGGAAAGTGGTGCAGAGACCCCTATCTAGCAGAGACCTTTGATGGGGAAATACTGCATGGAGTCATGTTTGTGCATGGAAAGGTTGTGTTAGACATTGCTGCATCTGGGCTAACTGATCATAACTGATGTGCACTCTTGTAGTTACTGTTATTATGCTCTTTGGGAAGGAGCCATGCATGACACAGAGTAGAAAATTTGCTTGTTCGTTTATTCCTCTAGAAATTAATCCTGAGAACTCCTTTGGGAGTAATAAGTTTGGAAGGGCTTCCTGACACTAAGGCTTCAAAAAACAGAGGTGGACAATGAACCATATCTTGAAGAATCAAGACCAGTGTTGATTACCCAAGTTCCCCTTATCATTTAAAGTACTTGTCTCATTAGGGAGTAACTGCTGAGAACTTCACCTGGTGACTGATGGAGGAAGGCTGGCTCTTGCATTAGAAAAGAGACCACAATATTAGAAATACAGACTATTCAGCAAACCAAATCCTGGTTTGGAATTTTTGCTGTTTTCATACTAGGATTACAAGGTAGATATTAAAGTCTCCATCCAGGTGATGTGTCAGTGTGCTCCTTGGTTTGGGTTCGTCTTTTGCCTTCTAATATCTTCACAAAGGATATCTAGGCATTTCCTGGGGAGTAGTGTAGTGCTTTTAATTGTTCATGTAGATGAAACCATGATATGCTGGGTTGGAGAAAGGTTCAGTTTCAGGGTACCAGCTCTGCTGTGCCAATTGGCCTCAGCATCAGAAGATAATCACCAGCTCACTTTACTTACTACTATATACCTGTGTTGCCTTTGTGCACTGTTATAGTATCACCTATAGCTGAGTTAGGTTACCAGCATCTTTGGGATAAGACAGTTCAGTAAATTATTTTCTTTTTTGGGAAAAACCTCTCCTTTCCTATTTTTGGATAGATGTTTCCTAGTGTTCATCAAATATCTCTCCAGATATATTCAGCCATCCTAACTTATTCAATAACACAGGAATTGAGTGTTTATTTTAAATCTTCCTCTCAAGCAAAACCTAAATAATGTGGTGTCAGACTTTAAACCAGTGGTTTTCCTATTGCTAGTGTTTCCCAGTAAACTTTAATAAGGATAATATATTATGCCTGCCTCCCAAAGAAGGAACTGGAAAACTGTATTTGGTTCTTGTTTTCTCCATCTTCTACCCTGGCAGAAAGCAGACTGACAGCAGATGTATACTTTACAGTACTGAGAAACTTGCAAGTTTCTTTCTGTAAAAGTTGCCAATTGCAACAAATTATGCTCAGGTTTATGAGCAGTGGCCGCTGGAGACTGAACTAAATTGGATTTGCACTCAAATCCCATAGCCCATGCCTTCTTAGGAGCAGCTGCTGCTTGGATGATGGTAGGATTTAAAAATGTTTATTTATGATATGCTAGAAATCTACTTCTGTAAACAAAAGTATTTTTATTTGGAAGAGGAAAAAGAGGATGCCAAGAAGAAAAGCTACAGGGACTGATGGTTGCTGCTGCACAGTATCCATATTTTCTAAATAATTGTATTATTAATTTAATAGAGCTTCACAAAATTCTGACAGTTTCACAAGATAATGTTCAGATTGTATGAATTGATTAAGCTGATGATCAATAGAAACCCATGTCTTTCCAACTAAATTAAGAATTCAGAGTAGGTATCCTGCAGAAAATGGAACACTTAGGAGGCAGAGAAGTAGTGCTGAAGCAAAAGTTGTTACCTCTTTTCACTCCTGTTTGGCCAACATTCAGGGATTTTTTCTGTTTGGATGAAAAGTTCCATCTTTCTTTGATGTGAATTTGTTGGTTCACAAAGAAAGTGAAATGTCTTCTTTGTCTGAACACAGAGAATCTAGTTTCTTTTAGCTCCAGGGATCTTTCAAGCCCTCTTAGTTAAGATGCATCTTCAGAAACTTTTGCTTTTAAACCTCAGAAATGTTGGCAAATTTCTGTTGGACTCACTAAGCAAACCCTGACTTGGCAGAGGTACTAACTGAAGCCATGTGGGGTGATTTTCAGCAGAGTGGCAAAAGGCATATTCTTGCTAAAAAAGTTCAGCCCTGAAAAATGTCATGGTCTTTTTGCAGAGGCAGTGGCCAATGGAACTTCTGTAAGAAAGGGTAAAAGCTTTTAACATTTAAATATTTTTTTTTTTCTGGATGGGTTCCTAGCTGAAATATTCTGGAATTTCTCCATTAAAATGTGATCTTAGGCAAACATCCGGGCTGAAAAAATTCTGCTCAGTTAGTTTAGCAACTTAAAAATATTAGTAAGCAAGGTGTTACATTGGTAAGACACTGACATCATTAGGAATGTGTGGTGTCAACCACCCATTGTGGTTGACAACACCCCAATGTGCATAAGGGTCAATAATAATTCTATAATGTATGCATACACAAATGAAGCTCAGTGGCTGAGTAACCACATGGTTTGTGGTTTACTCCCAAATGGAGTAACGACATGGTTTGTAGGAACTCCTGAGCAAGCCTAATGGGAAGCCTTGCTATTCGAATAAGTCAAATTGAGAGCTTTTGCCACTATGTGCATATTTGCTGGTGAAGGGTTTCTCTGCAGCTTGCTGTCTGCATTGGCCTACAGAGCTCTCTAAATTACTCATTCACTGCTGTTAAGATGACAGTCTTCATATCCTAAAGGAGGAATTTTTTTTTTTTTTTTGTTTTGCTCATGTTACTGGCCTTGGAGACATAAAACTATGTTAAGTAAAGCTATGGCAAATTACATTTCTGTCCTTTACATGGTTTTTGGTTTATTTTGATAACATTATCTATGTAACTGGTTCTCAGAAGCAAAAAAATCACAGAATATGCTGAATTGGGAGGGATCCACAAGGATTATCATGCTCTTAGCCCTTCACAGGACCTGCCCAAGACTCACACCATGTGCCTGAGAGCACCGTCCAAATGCTTCTTCAACTCTCTCCAGCTTAGTGCTGTGACCCCTTCCCTGGGGAGCCTGTTCCAGTGCCCAGCCACCTTCTAGGTGAAGAACCTTTTACTAATGTCCAATCTAAACCTTCCCTGAGACAATTTCAGGCCATTTCCTTGGATCCTGTCACTGTCACCACAGAGAAGAGATCTTCCCCTCCCAAGGAATTTGTGAGTGCAATGAGGTCTCCCCTCAGTCTCCTCTTCTCCAGGATGAGCATATTTCCAGTTGTCTTACAGTTTTTTCTCCTTCATTGTCAGCCTGGCAATAAAACTGAACAAGTTCTACTTCATGACCAAACCTCTATCTTTCACAAATCTATTTACCACTTCATTTGAATCTAAACTTTGGTTTGAGAGTTGTGACAAGGGATTAGGAATAACTTCACCTCCTATGCAACTTCTCTTGTCTGAAAGAAAGAGGTGAGATGAGAGGAGACAAAAGAAGCCTTTTACATGACTTCATCTAAATTGGTACTTGTCCTCTGGCTGTCTTGATCAAAGGGTTTTAGTACAGTACATGGGATTCCATTACTTGGGGCTATGGTCATGTTTTAGACTCTTAAAAGCTGTTCAGGAAGGCTGAATACATAAAAGTCTCTTCTAAATTTGCATGGGCTTGTTAATGGAAAATGACCAGATGTAACCAAGGTGAGGGCACTGCTATATATCTTCATCAGAAGACAACAAATTTAGGAACGATAACTTAATGAACTTCAGTTTAAACTTTATAATTTCTTTGCTCAATATAAAAATAATCACCTCTTAACTACAAAGTCCATTTCACAGTATCAAAGTCTGATTTTGTGACATATTGTTTCCTACAAAACAGGCCAGTAGAACCTGATGATTCTCTGCTGAGGGCTGTACCTGTAAGATATGTTACTCTGACATTCTCTTCTCCTGAAAGAAGCTTCCCAACTTTATTCAGAAAATCTTGTTTATGTATACATATAAAATGTTTCCATTTCTACTGAAGACTTGCTTATATGGTGATCTCACAGAAAGCGGGTCTTGGCAATTTTATGAAACATTGTGTGCATACCTATGTTCCTACACATTTTTTCCTCATGTTTATACTATTTTCTAGTTAATTTTTTCCACCTATTTAATAAATTCATGTCAGTTAGATTTTAGATATACTGGACTGGAGACTGAAGTCTGTAATTTCTTGTTTGAAATCCTGAATATATATGTATGTATGTATGTATGTATGTATGTATGTATCCATCTATCTATCTATCTATCTATCTATCTATCTATCTATCTATCTCTAAACAGAAACACAACAAATGGTGATAAACCTAAACTGTAAAGTGGAGATTGGGTTTCTTTTCAAGGCCTTCTAGTAGAAAACAAGATGCTTGAGTCCAAATCCTGGAATTATCTCAGATTTACTGTGTGACCTTGGAAAGGTCAGCAGGGCCCTGAATTAACACAAAGGGCTGTAGACCTTCCTTTTGGCAGTAATGCCATCCTGAGCAGCAGTTGGATTACTCATACATGTGCTTAAGGGTTTTGCTGAACAATGCCCTTAATCTCTCTGTGCATTAATTCCTTGCCCACACCAGCATGTACAGATAACACTGCCTCTTCCCAGCCAGCCCCACCCTCTGATTTAGGTTTCCATTTTTTTATGGCCTGGACTGGTTATGCAATGCCTTTTTGAGTATAACACTATAATCAAGCATGAACAAGGGAAAGTGCTGATTTCTGCCCCTGGGATGGGCAGCCTTGGATGTACAGACAGACTGGGAATGAGGTTCTGGAAAGCAGTGACAGGGAAAGAGACTTGAGGGTCTTGGTCAATGGCAAGTTGAACATGAGCCAGCAGTGCCCTGGAGCCAGGAGGGCCAACCCTGTCCTGGGGGCATCAGGCACAGCATCACCAGCCGGGCAAGGGAGGGGATTGTCCTGCTCTGCTCTGCACTGGGGCAGCCTCACCTCGAGTGCTGGGGCAGTTTTGGGCACCACAATGTAAGAAAGGCATTAAACTATTGGAGAGTGTCCAAAGGAGGGGAATGAAGATGGTGAAGGGCCTTGAGGGGAAGCCGTGTGAGGAGCAGCTGAGGGCACTGGGTCTGTTCAGCCTGGAGGAGACTGAGGGGAAACCTCAGTGCAGTTACAGCTTCCTTGTGAGGGGAAGGGGAGGGGCAGGCACTGATCTCTGCTCTGGGGTGACAGTGACAGGACCAAAGGAATGGCCTGAAGTTGTGTCAGGGGAGCTTTAGGTTGGATAAGCCGTGTGAGGAGCAGCTGAGGGCACTGGGTCTGTTCAGCCTGGAGGAGACTGAGGGGAAACCTCACTGCAGTTACAGCTTCCTTGTGAGGGGAAGAGGAGGGGCAGGCACTGATCTCTGCTCTGGGGTGACAATGACAGGATCCAAGGGAATGGCCTGAAGTTGTGTCAGGGGAGCTTTAGGTTGGATATTAAGAGAAAGGTTTTTCACCCAGAGGGTGGTTGGGCACTGGAACAGGCTCCCAGGGAAGGGGTCACAGCACTAAGCCTGAGAGAGTTCAAGAAGCATTTGGACTGTGAAGTCAGACACATGGGGATGTGCCTTTTGGGGATCAGTCTTGGGGATGGTGCTTAAGGGCCAGGATTTGGACTTGATGATTGTTGTGGGACCCTTCCAACTCAGCATATTCTGTGATTTTGTGATTTATTGAATTTTTTTTCTGCTTTTAAATGTCACTATTGTCTAGCAGGTTGGTAACATCTTGTTTGGAAGCATCAAGGAAAGGAATGCTTACAAAACAGTGTAAAATATAGCCATCAAGAAATTTTTTATGAAGTCTTTCTGTTGAAAATGTTAAATAGTCAAACCTGTAGCCATTTCAGGGAAGTGTTTTGTTCAGTGTAATTGCTCAATGACATTCTCTTACTTTTGCTTGCAAATTCTTTATTCCTCATTGTTTTGATAATAAAAAATAAACTTTTAAAATTGATTTCAAAAATATATTCTAATTTATATATATTTTATAAAAAAAAGTAATCAAAGTCAACCATAACAAAATAAAAAACTTAATTGGTCTAAAGCTCTGTGTCTCGGGTTTTGTTTGTCAACATTTCTGGAAATTAATTTTAGAAGCTGATTTAAGATGTAGAGATTCTTCCAGAGGTCACTTTAGTTTGAAACTCTTTTTCCAGTAACCTACCTAGGGATGCTAGGAAAGCTAAGCTCTTCCAGTAGAACTTAACTAGGAACTGGTGATGCACCTGCAAGTAAGAAGTGCCTGTCTAATCTGGGTTAGCATCGCTGTTAAAAAGGAAAGGTACTGCTGAGAAAAATGAGAAAAGAAGCATGATAAGTCTCAAGAATTATATCTGAGAGATTTACAAGTGACAGAGAGCAGGAAAGGAACTAGATCCTATGTTTCTTTGTGTGACCATGAGCCTTAGGCAGGCCTTGGTGTATGAATTTCTGAAGGGTGAAAGATGAGATGTATTTGGAGTTCAGCCCCATTAGGAAGATATCCTTGAAAAAGTTACTAAAACAACATCAGAATAAAAATTAATTTTTTTGCTTAAAGTTTTTTCTTTGTTCACCATGACCTGAGTGTAATACATCTAAACCAGATAAGAATCAAGTCATGTTTTAAACATTATGCAGAATTTAACTGCAGGATCAAAAGTCTCCCATCATTAATTACCTACTAAAAAGGGGTTAAGTTGGATTGCTCACTTACTGATTAAACAGCATCTGATTTAGCTCTTCGCTAATTTAACACAAATGCATGTCCTTCTTTTTCTCTTGGGTTATTTCTACAGTCATATGGTCTTTCCTACCATATGCTGCACCTATATTCTCTTTTTATATGCTCTTTTTGGATGCTGCTGTAGTATGCATATACTTGAGCAATTTACTGGCAAAATCAGCTGCTGATTTACTGGTGGGGAAAAGCAGAGTGCTAACTGAGTTTTTGTTTCTCCTCATTGCCCTGGCTCAATTACAGTCTGGTACTATGAAATATTGCAGCCTCTGCTTTGCAGCTGCACTGCACATTTCCATTTTCCATTCAATGAGGGTTGCAAAGTTTAGCAGCCAACTAAGCTTGTACCACCCTTTTGTAGGTTCTCCAAGTGGGACAGTAAAGTAGTCCTTTAGTAGTCTCAATGTCTTTTTGCTGGGGTGCTCAAGTAACAGAATTTCAGGTTTGTCACTAAAAATACTATATTTTAGACAAAGGTCTGATTCACAGTGTGCTGAGCGTAATGTCTCTCCTTTGTCCTTGAACTGACCCAAACTAAAACAGAGTAAAAAATTCTGTGCTCAAAGCACCTCAGTGCCTGAACCTGGGAATCTCCAAGCCCGCACATGAAGCTCTGCTTCTTAAGCTAAGCAAGCAGCTATGCCAGATGGTAGTTGGAATAAACTGCTCTTCTGTGGAGTACTCAGAACACAGGAATGAGACACAGAGTTAGAGCCTCCTATCTCACAAGCATATTACAAAGACAGGAGATTAATATACACAACTTTTGAAGGCCTCACTGGATACACCTTTGCTGTTCTTCAGTTGTGGAATCAAGAGAAATGCAGAAGTGTGTGCAGTGTTACAAGGCTGCTGCACGCAGCTCACATACCACCGTGAGCCCAGGGGAGCCTCAGACCACAGCAGGGGCAGTGCTCCTATTGTTGCCATCTAATGGTTGATCAAGCTGTTCTTGAGTGCCACCGTGTGCAGACTAGAATATGTGATATTCCCTCCCTCTCTCTGAAAAACCTTCATGTATGGAAACAGTTACATAATGCAAAGAAAGGCCCCAGCAATTCTTTCAATCCATGGAAGTGCATCAGCTGCAAGAAGGAAATAATGCTTCAAAGACATAGGACATCTGAGAAAATGATTCTTGATTTGTTTGGATCAATTTGGCCTTGAAGTGAAATTGCTCCTTATTCAACTGACAAGAAAACACCAAGGAGATTGCTGCAGTGTTTTTGTGCTCTTGGTGTCAGCTGACACTATATGATTTTCAGAAACACTGGCAGCTGTTTTAATGGAAGAAGTGAACAAGTGAACTGAAATGACATCACAATTACAAATAAATCTGAGTGAAAACAGTGCTATTCTTTCCTATCTCACAGGCATTTAATTTCTGGAGGAAGAAGTAGTGTGCTTTTCTTTGTGTGTCGAACAATGCATTCTTTGTATTGATTGATCAATTTGTACAGGATGCCACAGCTTTCTCAAGCTGATCTGGAGAGTGTTTGTTCTCCTAAATCTGTGCCTAGAAAGTTTTTTTCTAAAATTCATTGAGATTTCTAAAACATAGTAGGTCTAGCATGAATAATTAAAAGAATGTGGCTTTATGCAAGACAAAGTCCATTAAACATTTTGTGTATGTGCTTGTGTCATTTAGAACTTCAGAACCCTATCCACTTTAGAAGTTCTTGCATTAACTGTCCTGATAACAGTAGGAAGCAAAGCTGCAAAACAAGAACTAAAAGCTAAACCACTGTTTATTTGTCATGTTAATGTTTTGTTTTGTGTTGTTATTTTTTGTGTAGATTAGCTGCTTTCTGTGATAGTGTTAAAGTGCTACCAGATTTCTTACCTTATTCTTTTCTAAAATGTGTTCCTGGTATGTCATAGATACTGCTGGCTCTGCATTGTATTTTGGCTCATGTGCACCACTGCATGTGAAACTGTGTAGGTCACTGCTTGTCTGTACAGACACCACAGCAATCTGTGTGAATCTGCAAGGGTTTGAAGCCTAGCTCTGTGAATAAATTCAGGTGAAGAATTCTGACAGAGCTCACTGGTTTTACAGTGATGAGCCCATGAGTTTGGGGTAAGAAGTTTCTGTTTAGATTTACATACAGCAGGAATGCTTTGAATCGAAAAGACTATATCCTGAAATAATAAATAGTCATATGAATTTTATGAAAGACAACTGAAATAGCAGTGCACTGAGTGTCTTAAAAGTAGATCCAATGAGACTGTTTGCCCAGGGTTCAGTTTTGGGGGCTGGGCTTGCTTCAACAGCAGTTGGAATGGGTGATTTCCATCCATAGGTCTCTCCCAGCCTACAGATTCTATGACATAAATAACAACAAGTTAGATAGTTCAGTCACGAAACACTTACTAAAAACATGTTGTTATTGCTGTAGTCATCTCTGCACTTCTGTGGGAGATAGGATTCCTTGGGTAACAGGAAGGCTGGTTCCTCTAGAGCTGCCACGTGGGCTGCATTATTGCACCATCCTGCAGGCTGCCCCTAAAAAGTCACTTGGGCATCTCTGCATCATGCTCCAGACAAGCACACGGAGCCATTGTAAGCTTGGCATCACATTCAAGCCAATGCACCCCACTGGAATCTGCAGCAATGTGAGTGTGTGGCACAGCCTTCGCCATAGGGCTCTGCCCAGAACTGTCTGGATGTACTCAGCCTTACAGAGTGGAAACTGACTCTGCAGAGATGCTTACCGGCCTCCCTGCACACAATTTTCTCCAGCAGATCTGGGGACAGCACGAATAGAAATGCCAGTCTGTGCCGTGGCGCAGAGCCAGCCTTGGTCTTCAAGGTTTATTGGCACTGGACCTGCTCTGGGCAAACATGGCAATACAGTTCATCAGATGTGGCTGGCAGTGGAAGCAAGGTAGCTGTGTTCAGCACTGAGCAGGAGTCTGCAGAGAGCCAGGTTGTGACGTTTGTGGCATAGTGAGTCAGTTATCATTGCCCATGATAATTAGCTGCCATGACCTGCCCATGATAATTAGCTGCCAATGATAAAAACCTCAACTTTTCATTTAATGTTTGTGAAAAAAGGAACCCAGGCTTGCTGTTCATCCACAGTGCCCCCATGCTGGCTGGTCTTGTGGCTCAAGTCTAGTTC
The DNA here is from genome assembly GCA_013400575.1 of Peucedramus taeniatus. Taxonomy (NCBI): domain Eukaryota; kingdom Metazoa; phylum Chordata; class Aves; order Passeriformes; family Fringillidae; genus Peucedramus; species Peucedramus taeniatus. The sequence goes on from WBNO01029780.1 coordinate 160,939, forward strand.
CAGTTGACTTCAGACAAAAGAACTTGGGTGTGGGGCATGCAGAAGGCTTGCATTGCATTAAGCTGTGGCCTCTGCAAACATCACAAACTGACTTGGAAAGGCAGAAATTTCCAAATAGATGAATGAATTGAGATAAGAGAGGTGGTACCTAGTTGAATTAAAATCTTGAATTACACGTATATGAGAATAAATTAGTTATACTCCTTAACAGAAAGTGATGGGGCATTGGAATGGGCTGCCCAGGGAGGTGATAGAGTCCCCATCCCTGGAGTGTTTCAGGGAGGACTGGATGTGGTACTCAGTGCCATGGTCTAGTTGACAAGTCAGTGTTGGGTCATAGGTGAGACTTGATGATCTCAGAGGTCTGTTCTAACCTAGTTAATTCTGGCATTTCGTGTAATTACAGTGAATACATTCCTAGTTAGAAAACTGGCTTCAGGTCTAAAATTTGTCCTGATCAACAGAAAAATTCTTTTAAGAGTAAAAGTGCAATTCCAATTCAGCTTCAAATGGAATTTGACATAAATCACAAATTGATCACTTCTTTCTAATTAAGTTGTTCATCATTTCCAATCATTGGACTGAACAAAAGCAAATGGTTTGAATAAATGTCACATAATCACATAATTATATTAGCATATTTGCCATGAGAAATAAATACAAGATTTAAGATAATTAAGTGATAGCATTTTTTATTGATACTTTAAACTACGCTTGAATCATTATAATTGCAGCCAATCTTCTCTGATTCCTTTTATACAGGGATAGTAACAAGTTTTTAATTTTCAGCTTCTGTAGAACTTTCATGTTGCAACAAAGGTAGAATTTTAAAACATATAAAAGTTACTGTAAAATCCCCAGAGCTCATGGAGGAGCTCAGAAATGAAAAGGCAGTTACAGGCTTTAAAACTAACTTTGTGTTAGATAATAATTTTGGTTTCAAAGTGCCAGCAGTCTTTTCAATTTGCATTTATTGGATTTCACTTCTGTTTGAATGCCTGTGTCTGAGGAGTCTAAGTAACAAATCTTGTTTGCTTTTAGTAATTTTATTGCCAGATTGCCAGATGTTCAAGAATAAAAATTAATGAATATTCTGGAATGTGTTATAATGACATTAATCCTGAATAATCTGAATGTGATTAAATATAGAAAAAAAGTAATGATTTTATAAAACAAAATACCTTTGAAAGCATTTCTATGGCAGTAGTAATTTGAAGGAACACTTCTTCTATGATGTAGGGAAAATATAATAACATAAAATTAGGATATTCATATTCAAATGTGAAACAACCAGTGAAAACCAGAATCTTAAATAATAACACTATGTTTATGAAAACTAATCAGTAATTTTGATCTGGATCTTAATCTCTGGAGATGTTAACCCTCATTTTCCTACTCAAAAGTCAATTGACATGTAAATAAAGAGTGCAATCTCTGTTGTATTGATTATTCTAATACTATTGTTCAGCATAATACAGCTTTCTCTGTAAAGAAAACTGTGTAAGTACTCATGGGTCCTGTGTTTACTGACTTTACACCAGACTGATAAAAGGAGTCAGAGTGACTCCACAAGGAGTTTTTGCAACTGTAAATATGGGCTGGGAGTTTATTTGTTCCTGTTTGTAAGTAGGCGCGGTGAGGCAGACCTGACCCAAAGCTTCTCAGAAGCATGAGGAAACTTGAAATCTGTCACCTCAAGGATGACAAAGATAAGGCTTTTTTCCTCATCATAAAGGGCAGCAAAATCAACTGTTATGTTGATGGCATGGTTTAGGGAAGCTGGGAAAAGGCAATGGTGTAGTCAGAGCAGAGCCAGCACCTGGGTAATGAGGAAAAATCTCAAAGCAGTCTGCTACCAGAGGCAGCCATCTACCCTGTGTCTGTCTAGGGGAGGCCCTATCTGTGTGACTTTAATGTTTATTTGAAACAGATTCATTCAGACCAGTGCAATACAGATGTGCACATACATAAAAAAAAAAAAAAAGTAGCAAGTAATTTGATAGATATTTTCCTTACACTGTGTTTTGAAACAGGAAAAGAAAAATACTGAACAATTTCAAGAATTATATTTAAAGTTATCAGTCATGCTAACTGCACTTTTCTACTGTGAGTGCCTAGACATATTTCTGTGAAATACAGTAGCCAGAGCTGTTCAGCATTTCCAGTAATATTCTTCCATCATTCTGCAGAAAAAAAAATATAAAGGAAGGAGAATTTTTTTCTTCTTTGAATTCCTAATTTTTCTTCCTTTAACTCCTATTTTTCCCTCCATTATTTCCTAGGTGATAAATATGTCAAAATAATTTAAAGAAAATAAGATGGGAACTGATGGCTAGAATTTATTTTTCTGTTTTATCTTGGATGTAGGACAGTAACAAGCAAAGAAGATGGCAGCAAAAATATTTAGCAATCTCTTTTTTTCCTTTGCCAAAGTATTGCTCTTTTCCCCTATTGATTTTCTGTCCCAGTCACTGCTGCTAACCTCATTTGCATGAAAAGAATTTTCTTGTTTAAATAAATATACCCAAAATGGTCAGTGTTAACAATGATGGGGGTAAAAATTGATACAAAAGGAAGAAATATACTTTTTATTATTAGTATTTGAGCTTTGCATCAAAAAGATGAAAGGTTTGTTTTTTCCCTTTGCTTAGGGAAGCAACAGATAAAGCATACGCATTCATTTGTAGGTGAAAATAACACTGAGAAGTCTCAGACATTGTGCCTCTTCAGCTGCTCATTTCCCCAGCCTTGGGAACCCCTGGGAGAGGACAAAACAGAATATGTCCTCTACTAATAAGACTCTTGAAAGTACATCACTGACTAAAGAAATCTTTCAGGCATCTTAGACCCAAAAAAATTACCGAGCTCATCACTCTTTCTAAAATCCAAAGAGATTGTATCCATTGAGATACAGAAATAAAAGTATAAGGGTCCTTAAAAACTTATGTAAGACAGTGTAATTATTTCCTTACTAGTGTACAATATATACAGAAATAAATAATAAACATTGTTGTGATGAACCTCAACTTTCTCCTGATTAAATTATGTATTTAACCTTAAAAGTTTTGAATTACACTGTAGCCTTTTATACTTCCTTTTCTTTCTTTTGTTTTCCCCTTTTTGCCAATTTAATTGCTTGTTTGTAACTTTTCTTTTCTGATTAGTTCATCCTTTTTCCCATTGCTCCATCATTTTTTTCTGTTTTGGTGCATTCAGGCATGCTATTATCCTAGAGGCGTTATCTGTTTTTGCAGAGTTGAGTGTATTTTACCACTCTGCATTAAAAAAAAGTACACTGTTGGGAAACTTGCAGCATTTTAGATCTTCACATTCTCTCATTAGTTTGAAGTTATGTTTATTTGTTGGTATTGAGGTAGTTCATTTCATATTGTGTTGTCAATAAGCACAATAACTAGTGTGGGGTAGGTGCAATGCAAGAATATTAGGCAAATACTAGTGAAAATAAGGCTGAAATCTCATTAAAACTGGCTATGCATGTCTTGTTCTTTTCATGCACAGGCTATGGAGGTGACAGCTGCTGCACCTTCATTTTCATGCACAGGTTTCTGCTCTTTTCACACCAAAATGAGTTTCAGGAACAGGGCTAGGGGAAAAGATAACTCTGTGGTAATGCTGGAATAGTGGATAAAAAAAATAAAAGAAGTTGAACAACTTGTAATGCAGAGTAAGGGATGGAATAATTTTCTAATGTTAAACTTGAAAGCCATCAGAGAGAGTCCAATGCCAATAGAAAGCAGAATGAGGACTTCCGTTCTGACAAATTCTTTTGAAATATGAAATTCTGTACAAGCTTTCCAGGGTGTTATTTTTCCTGAGAGTAAGATAACTCCAGCTGCAGGTATATGAGTGCAAACCAGTTTAGTGTTAGCATTACTTGCAGCCATAGCTACAGCTTTACAGTGCATGAGACTTACCGAAAACCAAATAATCTAGAACAAAAGTGCTTTTGGAAAATACAACAGTTTGTTGTGGACTAAGGGGTAGGCAGAGTGCAAGCTCACCATTTTATCACAGCCAGAACTGAACAGTTTGTGTTTGCAAATGCCTGGAGTTCTGATGATTCCATACATTTTCTGAATAGTTCATATACCTCTGCGTTGGTGAGTGCAGATTACTGAACGGAATCCTTAATATAACAATGTAATTTTAAAAATAGAAACATGCAATATTTATCAATAAAATTGTAATGAAATATGGGGTT
>WBNO01029781.1:0-17655 GCA_013400575.1 Peucedramus taeniatus
ACAGCATAATTTCTTCAGCCATAATAGAAAACATTGGCTCACAATAGCTGATATTTTATTCATTCTCTGTTTTCAGGTTTTGCAAAGGTTACTGGAAACCCTACTCAGTTTAGTTTATACAAAATTATCATGCATGTGGAAATATAATAAAAGGACCATGGTTCTGTGAATAAACATGATCACATTCTAAACTCGAACCTAGACTGTCCTAATAAGAAAAAAATACTCATCTTTGTAAGGATTTAGCTGACTAAAACTAATCACACACATATCTTACTATACTTAATGCAGCATTTATATATCAGCTACTGCAGTGAGGTAAACAACATATTAGCAACCTTGCACAGAACCAGAACTTCTACAAGGGAAAATAAACCACCCTTCTCCATCAAGAAATGTCTTTCTGCTTCCCCAAGAAAAGAGAAGTGATGCTGAAGCCACCTACAGCAGGTGACAATTGCATTGCTTAGCCATAGCTGTGCTGAAGTTTTCAAATAAAGAAAAGCTTGACAGAGAGCTTCTTCACAATCAGCTGAGTATACCCTTAAGCAATCCTCCTCCATGTTATTTCATTAATTTATTTCCTATCCTTGCAGAATGAAACAGTACTTACTCTACATAGTGCAACAGCCCACAGACCTCTTCTCAAAAGACTTATTTCTGCTGTTCTGCTGCATTGGAACACCCACTTGTCAGAGAACAGAAAATATAGATGAGTGAGAGCAATGAAGAAGCAAAGGAAATTATGTCCTGTGAATAAACTTACTTTACATAAGAGAAAGATAGCAACTTTTTTTGCTTCTTTTTAAATAAACACCCTTATAATCTCATCTGAATGACCCATGTGATGCTGAATAATGCATCCATCTAACAAAAGAGGAATGTATTTCGCCCCTAAATTCACACAAATTAAAAGCTCAGTTTTATAAGATAACACTGGGTATTTCTGAATTCTTATAATTTAAGCTTATGGGGGAAAAAAAAACCCAAATTAAGGATCTTGTGATTAAAAATCTAGTGCGCCACAGAAGGCGATGCAAATTAAAGGGAAAAAAAGTAGAATCAGCACAAAGACTATAAATGTATTTTATAGCTTCTTCTTTAGTGCCATCTTGCTACCCAATGATTCCCTTGTGCCAAAAGAGGAATGTAAAGGAAGATGTGACATCTGTCCTTCAACTTACTTTTCTATGAAAGTGGTAAAATTTTAGTAACAATACCATTATCTCTTAAAAATCCATGCATTTGTTTTTGAGGCAATTGATATCGTTCCAAAAATAAATGTGGGAAAAAATGCTACAGTTTTTCCTTCCCTTACTGTCTTTTGGTACCATCAACACATAAAGGTAAGAAGGCAATAAACCCATTATTTCATAAGAAATTTATAGTATTTTTGTGCACAGTTGTTGATTTATATAAGTGAACTATGTGCTGCTAAGAAACACAATTAATGTACCAGGAAATAAGGTTAAAAGTAGGTCAGTGATATAGAAAGCGTTCTTAACACAACTTGCATCCCAACCTCCAGCTTGAAGCATAATGTTCATTCCTCATATTCTAGTGTTAAATAACACTGTAACTAGATGCTGAAGACAAGAATCATTTGACATTATCCACCCTTGATCTTTACACAAAATTCCCATGACATCCTTAGAACTTCCACAGCTGTACAAACTAGAATAAGGTCCACGGCAAACACAGCTTTCAGGATTTGCTCTACAATAAATATCACAAGTGAAAGAGAGACAGCAAATGTTAATTCTTTATTTCTTTTGAACATATAAAGGTTATACGAAACATTTGAAACTATTTTTATTTATGAAACAATTCTTTTAGAGCCATCTTGTGGGGAAAATAAGCAATTTAAAATAATGCATGTACTTTAATAGCTTTTCTACTGAAAAGATCAGTGGTTAGTATGACATCTTCTAGTACTCTTAAAAAAATAAATGTCTCAGGCACACTGTAAACTTTATACAACATTTTTTAATCCCCTAGAACATGAAGGAAGTGCCTTTATGAATAATCACATTAAAAGATTATTTCTAGATAGAAAAAATATATATCATTATGTTAAAGATGCTATTTTTCTGAAGAATGTTTTTAGACCAGATTCTATTCAAACTCCACCCAACTACAGACCACAAAAAAAGCACAAAAACCCAGAGAAGCTAAACCTTCTTTCAGAGCCCTCTTGAGTAAATTGGATAGAATTATTCAATCTAACTAAACTGGGGGTAAAACAAAGCAAAATAAATCTAAACATATTAGTAGATTTAGCACTCGAACCGGAAGTTTTCATTATTAAACATCCTTAGTATTTCCAATTTAAAGCTTTGGTAATATTCTCAAGTTCTGAAGGAGTTTACACTAGTTGTTTATAAAGAACTCATTACACAACAGTCTTCTGTTTGTATACACTTAAGGAAAGTACAGCCTTGGGCAGTCAATTTCAGTATAATCAAAAGTCATGATGCAGACTTCAGCTACCTAGGGCAATCAAACATCAGCTCTGCTTGATTTATGTGTCTTGTCTATGAAGCAAAGTGCTTAAATTTTATCCTAGAGAACAGAAGCGCACATATAGGTCATATATCTTACTCAGTTTTAATTTATGCCCTAATAAAATACTTCATTTATATAGAACATTAAAGTGTATCACATCACATTTAGCCAATAAGCAATTATCTTCTATTAATACAAAAGTAAAACAGGACATCACAGAACAATTGCAAAGCACACAATCAAGGGGTGTCACAGAAATATGCATTTTTTTGAGCTGTTACAATCAGTGTATAGTATGGACTAGCAGGCACCTCTGTTAATTTTTTTTTTTTTAACAAAGAAATTTGACAACAAAAGGGTCCTATGATACCCAAACTTCTGGCAGCTGTAACTAAACAGAACACACTGGCACCTAGACATATAACCAGACAATTTTGCTAAGGCAAGCACAAGTATGTCAATTTTTATTTTTACACTCCTACCAAACTTTGAGCAAAAGAAGGTGTACATGTGCGCTTATCGCTTTCCTTCCTCTGTAAAGAGGACAGTGAGATCTGCTTCCTCCATGCCTGCTTTAAACTTTGGAAAGGAGCCCTGACTCAGGGGCACTTGCCTTAATGAGATTTTGAATTTCTTTGAATTTCGGATGCTCTTTATCAGCTACCAGCTGCAGCAATATCGCTTCGCTAGTAGTAACTATAATTCCAGTACGTGCAAGACGCTGAAAAATAAAAGAGCAGAGAGGAAATCATGTAAGGTATTTGCAAATGTGAATGAATGAATTTTGAAAGAAAAGACTGATAGCATTTTTAAAAACATCTCCTATTAACAAAAGTACTCCCAATTCCACTCCAGCACTTTTTAGTGATATAATTTATAAAGCTAGGGTGAAAAATTGACAGGGTTTAGACTTTCCTGTGGCAAAAGGCTGCTCTGGATTACAAATAAGGCTTTCTACTTGAACTAGATTCATTCCCCAAGTCAGATTTAATAGGCAACAGCCCCACACATCTTAATAACAATCCTTTCCCCTTGAATAACCCAGAGGACAGCTTTCTTCACTCTCATGCAGATGAAAGGCCTGAGGAAAAAATAAAATAGCAAGGTCCAACCTAACAGCATTAAGCAAAAAATTATAACAATTTCTCTTTCAGTCCTTGTTATGCACTTCAGCTTTTGGACTACAGAGTGCACTAGTAGCAATAACCTCTGGAGAAAGAGGGAAAATCTCTTCTACAGACATTATAAATCATACTGGCACAACAGCAACTCTTTTTAAATGATGTTTTATTACAGACTAGCTTCAGAGTCAGTTCTCACAGGCTACAGGATAAAATGTATAGCTGCAGAGAAAGCAAAACCAAAAGAGGTCTGCTAGATCTTTGAAGTGTGCAACTCAACAGGGCTTGGGCTTCACGAAGCCCAAGGCACAGGACTTATTGTAAAGTTATTGGACTTTTAAAACTGTGGCTGCTGCTTACAAAGTTACCTTCAGCAAAGGCTGACCAACTCATGTCCCCCATCGTCTTCCCAGCCATCATACAGATGCTTCGGCAGTAAAACTCTTCACAGAGTCAGCTTTCCTTCCCTTATCCTCTACTCAGCTGCACACTGCACCAAATCTAATGGGATCCTGAATGTGTTAAGGGAGGGCAAGTGGCAGAGAATAGAGATATGTACATACTCGTTTCAACTGTAATCATTACAGCAAAGACAAGCTCCAAACTCTCCAGCTCTTCAATTACAAAGCAACTGGTGGATGAAAGTTACTAACTTTAAGGGACCAACCAGTAAAGTGTACATAACTACAGTCTACAAAGTAAGAACATTGGAATTACTGAATTCAATACTTCCTGCTTGCCATTACAGCAACAAGCCTCGCAATACTCTTATGCTGAAACAAAGCAACCACCTTCCTCAGCTCTCCTACTCTGTATAACCATATTTGTTAAACTTCATATGCATACAAAAAAGAAGAAAAACAGAAAAATTAATATGAAATATTATGGCAATTTTTTCCACATTAGCGTCTCCAAGAATATAAAGGTTTTGGTTTTAACTAGTATGGATGAGAAAAAAAATCATTTCCATCTGTGAAATGTTGACTGAAAAGAGAGAGCATCTTCTCTTTAAAAACAAAACACACCATAACATGTAAAAAGAAGCTTTTCTAGGACCAGACATAATTTTTATAGATTTCAGATTAGCAGAAAATAAGAGATGAATTTGCTAAGTATATTGGATGATTTCCAAGGAAATCACAAGTTTTCTTAGAATGCTATCTTTGAGAAGAAGGAAAATATTGACAGTATGTTGCATCCACACTGGAGAAATAAGAACAAAAAAGAAATCCAGCAGACTAAGCTGTCTCAATCCAAGACCAAGCACTGGCATAAGACATCTTCATCAGACAGGGCAGAGATTCAGAATAGTCACAACCTTGAACTTTTGGGATGAGTTATTTCACCAATGAAAATATCGAGATTTTTTTGGTTTCTGAGGGTTTTTTTAACTAGAAGTTGTTGCCTGCTGTCATTTTTAAGCACACAACAGAAGTGGAGACAACCTGTTACCTAAGCAGACATGAAAGCTTTCGTTATCAATTAAGTCAAATTGCACTTCCTAGTACACCCGCTCAGATATTTACATATTCATCACCAGCACAATCAAAACACATACTATGTGATGGGAAATGTGGAGAACTGAAGGGGCAGGAGGGACCAGACGGGAGTTATTTGGGGTTGCTGAGGAAGCTATCAGTGCAAGGTTCATTATTCTTCATTATTCTTCATTTTTCTTGAAGGCTCACTGTGATCAGAGAAGGGCTGTGTTATTGTGAAAAGGCAAATGTTACACTCATCTTCCCAGAAAGGTAAGGAAAAGGGTCCAGGAACCCTGGTTAATAAAACTCACCTCAGCTCACCAGCTTGCACAGATTTGCACAAAAGACAATGTTAGATTCACTCATTAAAAGAATGTGACTAGGAACTGTGTGCTGTATGGTGAAACTAAAGCAGGATTGCCCAAGATTTTGGTATGTTGCCCACTTCCCCTATAATGCCACAGTCAATCAGGATTAAGGACACGTCCAATACATGTCCGTTTCTCCCGGTCTCCTCCTCCCAAGCAGGACCATGTCTTGCTTGCTCTAGCCCACACCCCTCAGCAGCACTTTTATATGAGGCTCTGTAATGCAAGAAGAGGACAATGTTGGTGTGTGCTGCCATGTGCAGCAGAGAAGGTGTTACTGCTGGCTCAACTCCACACGGCAACTACTGGCTCAGTATTATTGTAATGACTGACTCCATAAGTGACCACAGAAAAACATCTTCTTTTGCTTACTGAGAAAGCGTTGCAAAGGTGCACCAAAAAGTTACCTAAAACTGAAACATTTACAGCTTTTGCAAGCAATCGCACTTCTAAGATCAATCCCTTTTTGCTAGAAAATAAAGCAAAGCTCTGTCACTGTTCTAGCCTTTATTACATTGGCCCAACTTCTATGCTTACAGACATGCTGTAAGTAATAAATGTACAAAAACATACACAATAATGCCAACAGATTTCAGGTTTTCTATATTTGTTTTGTCTCCGACTGCTGCTGCACCACATTGATTTGGGAAGTCCATGACTTCAGTCACTCCTGTACTCTGTGTGTGTCCCTATGCTCTATGTGACAGTTGACATTAGGTTTCCACTTAATCAAAGTCACGGGTTTCATCAATCACTGTATGCTGGGGATTTCTCTTTAGCCTTTAAGAAATTAAGTCTTCTCAAAATCTATGAAAAAATATAACATGCTGAGGTTATCATCAGTTCTACTTCAAATAACTGTTAGGGCCTGAGGCAAAAAATTGCAATACTTCATGTATGTATTGGGTTTTGACTTTCAACAGTGATGCCTGTAGGCAAGTTAGGAGTACACCATCAAAAAATCATTTGCATGAATTTGCTACCACGTAGTTGTATGCGCTTTTAAATCTTCTTGTTACATTTATCTCCACTTTCTCAACATTTAGTTTGCCTAAGCTTCTAAAAGCGGGGGGGATGGGAATCTTTACTATAATCAGGGTCTTGCGATTAAGCTTAAATTTGCACTGATGAGGAAAAGCAGAAGGAGGAACAGAGGTACAAGGAGATTTGAACAGGATCACATACTGTATTTCACTGCACTTCAAGAATTTCAACACCTGAATAAATACTCTTTGGAACCACAAAGCCAAAAGCTTTACAGCACTTTTACTCTGCTGTAGAGTTAACACTGCATAAAGGGATATGCTAAAATACTAATGTTTATATAGAGTAATCTGTATTGTATGAAACAATGACTTTTAAATTCCAAGCATCCCAAACTGAGTTGTGCATATTAAATCATAATTTAAGGAGAAAAAAGCCAGTACTTCTTCTCCATTTTCAATGCTATTTTAAGAATGAGAGTGCTCATCTCTTCTCAAATCTACATTTATCCACTGCTTTGTCCATAGAAATTCCTAGTTAGCTTACAATAAGCAGAGAACTTAACATACAAACCCAAGGTGGAGAAAGCCCTGACTAAGAAACTTACTTCAAGAGCAAACATTCTGTCCATCATACTTCTTGACGAGGTGGCATCAGCTACAATATGAACTTCCAGACCTCTGCCAATTAATTCCAATGCTGTTTGCTGGATACAGACATGAGTCTACAGGGGAGAAATCAAAGGCAGAAAAGCCACCAACAAACCATTATTATGAAACGAATGTAACATAATCACAAATTCGAGTTCATAATTAATTAGAGTTCAAATACATGTTTTTCTACCCCTGGCAGTACAAGGGAACTCAATATGCATTTTAAATGCCAGTTAAGATTGAGATAAGTGCCTGTAGTTTACAAGTATCTCATCTCAAATTTTATTATGAGATAATATTAAAGACAACACAAAAATAATTTACTCTGCAGAGGATATCTAAGCTCTAAGGAATATAAATTGAGCTGTTTTTTTTAATTACAGAAAGTGATGCTCCCTTTGACGGCCAACAGACATTACCATAAACCAGTATCAGAATGGCAAGGTACCTACTTCGACTCCAAAGAGGACAATACTCCGGACGCCAGGGATCTCTGCTAATGCTGCTTCAACTTCTGGCAACACCATTGAAAATTTTGTCTTGGGAAGCACAAGTTTAGCTCCTGTTAAATCAATTTCTTGCACAGTGCTGCCAAGACCTTTGGGATACTGTTCAGTGACAATCACTGGAATTCCCAAGAGCCGTGCACCTTGGAGCTGTAAAAGGAGAGAGAGGAAAACATTAAAAGGACAAAAAACATAAAAAAATCCAAAGACATTGTTATTACCTAATACTAAGTAATCATTAGACTGTATGTAAAATAATAGTTTACAATGAGTGATCAAAACTCACTAGAAGAAAAAAAAAAAGCAAACATACCAGTCGTTGGCCCACACTGATGATATCACCAAAGTATTTGATGGCAGGCCGGAATCGTTCTTGCATGTCACAACAGAAAAAAACAGTGCTTGAGGGTGTCAGGTTGCCCAAAGTAGTAATCTGAAAAAAAAAAATAAAGGCAATGTTTTCATGGCAGTGGACATCCTTTCAGAAATGCAGCAGAATGAGGAAGAGTTTGCAATACCTCTGCTAGTTTATGGATTTATGTTACTTTGAGTTAAAAGAGGAGAAAAGTTTTTCAAGTCTGATTTTGGTGTGTTTCTGAATTCAAACGAATAGCTGATTCTGAACAGTACAGTATAGTCATCAATATGTAATCAAGATTTTATTAGGTGGGAAGCACCAGTCAACATAAATGTACATGGGTATTTCTGAACTCTGAAGGGGGCAGAGGAACATACTGCCTAAATTATAGCTAAAAAAAAAGAAAAAAGTACCAAAAGCTAAATTACATTCTTCAAATTCATTTTTAAATCCACAATTTTTGGAACTGATATAGACTTAGATTAAATTAAAGTTTAAAAAAATTCAGACTTCTACTTGCTTTCAAGTATTTTACGTACATATATTTTCAATACTTCCATTGTGTAGTCAATTTGATTTGTCTATGACATCTTTTAGCACAAGTCTGATGAAATTTCAAAGGCTAGAATGAAAGTAGGTAAGAATGTACATATTAGAAACTAAACTGAATACGTTTTAATGACAAAAGTAATCTCCTAGAGCTTCCCTGATACAAGGTACCAAGTGGGGTAGAAGGGAGGGATAAGAAAAAGAAAACAAATACTTAGTTTTCTTACACTTAGAGTGCTTTGTATTTATATAAAGTAGTGGCACTACCTGTCAAACCAAAGTATAGGGCTCTAGATGGAAGCTACAGGGAAAGAGAAGAGCTACATGCCACCATTTAGTTGTAAGGTGAGAAATTACATCCATTCAGGAGCTTTTCACCAGACAGACAAATAGAATTGAATAAAGAGCTTCTGGGAAGTACCCATTAATTATATATACTTCATTTTCTGCAATCTGAGGTTGTAATGTTTTAAACTAAAACAAAATTACAAAATCTGTAAAGGAATGTATTTCGGAAGAGTGCAAACGTATTGGGTTAACGTGACAAGGTTTTGGTAGTGAGGGGAGGCTGTAGGGGAGGCTTTTGTGAGATGCCAGAAACAGCCTCATGTCAAGAGAGCACTAATGGCAGCTGAATCCAAGATAGATCTGCCACATCTGCTACATCAGATGCTAATATATGACAACTCTATGCTAATATATTTAACAAAGGGTAAAAATCCCACTGTCCATCAGCAGCTGTTAGAGGAGGGTGAGAATATGTGGGAGAAACAGCCATGCAGACACCAAGGTCAGTGCAGGAGGAGAGGCAGGAGGTGCCCCAGGTACTGGAGCAGAGACTTCCCTGCAGCCCCTGGTGCAGACTATGGTGAGGCAGCTGTGCCCCTGCAGCCCATGGGCTTCCAAAGTGGAACAGAAATACACCTGCAGTCCATGGAGGATGCCACAACAGAGCCTTGAAGAAGGCCTGCAATATGCCTTGAAGTCTGTGACTCTGAAAGGCCACGCTGAAGCAGGCTCCTACCAGGATCTGGGATTCTCCAGAGAGAAGTCCATGCTGGAGCATGTTTGGGAAGGACTGCAGCCCCTGGGAAAGATGCACATTTGGGAAGTTCATGACATACTATCTCCCACAGGAGGGACCCCATTCTGAAGCAGGGGAAGATTGTGAGAAGAATGAGTGGGAGAGGTGAAGTTTTATGAACTGACCACAAACCCCATTCCCCATCCCTCTCTGCTGCTTGAAGGGAAGAGGTAGAGAAGTTGAAAGCAGAGCTAAACCTGGGAAGAAGGGAGGGATGGAGAAGAAGTGTTTTTGCATTTGCTCTTATTTCTAATTATTCTACTTCATTATTGATTAGCACTATATTAAACTGATTTCCTCAAGTCTGTTTTGTCTATGATGGTAACTGGCAAATGTTTCCTCTCTGTCGTTATCTTGATGCACAAGCTTCTTTGTCATATTTTCTCACCTCTGTCCTATTGAGGACAAGTGATGGAGCAGTTTGGTGGGCATCTGGTGACCAGCCAAGGTCAACTCACCATAAAGGAATTGGGAATCGATAAAATATCAGTTCCAAAACTTTCACTGATTCACCACATGTCTCCAAAGTAAAATGCTGTTGATGTCAATTCCCAAGGCCATGCTTAATAATGGCCATGCTTAAACATATGCAATGGCCTGTTGAAACTGTTGGGAAAATTACTTGTATGCTAACAATTGTAAATGCTAAATTCCCTCAATTCTCAGATTCATTACACACAATTGTCGAAGCGGCAACCATTCATAAACATAGCTCCTCCAGTCCTTGTGAGCCAAACAGCAACATTATTAATACATGCAGTTACAGAGGCAAATGAAGCAACAACCACAGTGCAGATGATGTAACACTGGGCTCACTGATACCACAGGAAGACAGAAGAGCATCACTACAGGCATTAGGGAAATCTTTTTCACCAGGAAGATACAGCTGCACTGAAAAAGGTTACCAAAGATGTGAGATCTTCAATCCTCGGAGATTTTCAGCATTTACCAATGCAGCAGCTGATTTGATCAAGGGGTTAGGGAAGCAGCCTCTATATATTTTTCCCAAATAACACTTCTGCAACTCTACACCAGATAATGAATGAGGCCTGGGACCAAGAAAAATTGGACATAAAATTAAATAACCGCCTTGTCCTTGAATACCATCCATCATACCATACCATTTGCTTGAACAATGCAAAAAGCAGTTGGCAGGCAGTATTAGAGCACCACAGAGAGCACCTACTGTGACCCATTCCAGCTTTGGCACTTACTACCATCACAGAAGTCAATCATGACATTTAACTTTCCTACTGCTCAGCAATAAAAATTGAATAATTGGAATAAACAATATTTATAAGTGTGATTCCTACTCATAAAATGTGTCATTTTGTCTTAGCATTTATATGACAAGCAAAGACTATTATTTTCTCCTTTAAATCTTTCCATCAATTTAACAGCTGCACCAGAGGAGGTTTAGGTTGGATATTAGGAAGGATTTCTTCAGAAAAAGGGTGATTAGATATTAGACTGGGCTGCCCAGGGAGGTGGTGGAGTCGCTGTTGCTGAAGGTGTTGAAGGAAAGACTGGAGGTAGCACTTGGTGCCATGATCTAAATGACATGGCAGTGTTCAGTCATAGGCTGGACTTGATCTCAGAGGTCTTTCACAGTCTGACTGATTCTGTAATTTTTTAAAGTCTGTCTGAACCACAAACCATCATGGACAACAGAATGACCAATATGAAGTTATCTACTGCCTTGATACACACCTTCCTCTGCCAGTGCAGCAGATGGAACTGCCGTCCCTAGCAGAGGAACAAATGTGAACAGAGTAGGAAAGTCTTCAAGAAGCTGCAGAGTTTGCCCCTACAGAAGGCTCAAACAAACACAAATACTCTTCACAGATAACCACATGGTCTGACCCATCAGAGGCAGAACTCCTATAAAACCCATCCCACAGCTCTGTTACCTTTACCTTTCAGTGTTTTCTCATCCACAGCTCCTTTGCTCACATTTATGAGTATTACTTCCAGTTAGGTCCACGGTGAATTTGAAACACAAGAGCATTACCATCCTCCCTCACATGGATAACCAAATGCAAAACTTACTACCAGACCATAAGAATCAGACCCTTAGGTCTCCCTTTAGGCTTTCCTCTCCCCCTCCTTATTCTAAAATGTATCTAATGCTTTTAGTATTTCTTCTTACAAGTCAAATTGTTTTCATGGTCCTCCCTGGGGTAGTTTTCAAATTGCAGTCTGGAATGAGGCACTCAATACTACTATCACAACAATGCCCCATACTACTTCACTGCTCTAGCAGGGCCTCAAATATCAGCCAATCCACAGCCCTTCCAGGCCCTGTTTATTCTGTACTTCCAGTACAGTATTTGCTCTTTTCATAATGGATGATACTTAGACTCCTGAGGTGCATTTTAGATTTATAAATCATCCCCTGAACTCTCTCTCATCTTCTGTTTGTGTAGCTGATTATTTCTATATGGCTACTTCCATTTTGAAATGCATCTTATTGCACCGTTTCTCCAGCTTGTCCTGAAATACCTGAAGTCTGCTTTTTCAGATGCTTGCAGCTCCTTCCAGCCTGGGATCTTCTGCAAAAACAGTATCTGTCCTAAGTTTCGTCAAGGAGGATAATGGAATAATTAAAAACAGTGGCTTTGGAAGCCATCTTATAGAGCACAATTCAATTTTATTCTGATTTGACACTGAAGTGCAGAAAAGAATTGATTGTCTTTCCAGCCAGGGAGTATCCTTATTATAGACTTCAACTGAATCTCATGTGTTTATGTCAAAAAGCACAGGGAGCTGGAGCAAAAGCACTCTATCTGCTTTTCTTTATTGTCAAGTTGGTTTCATATGATTTAATTTATGCCTTCAGATTCATACCAGCAGCTCTCTAAAATAAAGTTGTGCCAACTACATATTTGCTAAAAAAAAGCTTTTACAAAGTCTAACTCAAATAATTCATACATTTATTTTCCTATTTATTTCTGATTAACTTGCAGTCTGAATTGTGTCAGAATAAGAGGAAACAGGAAGAAAGAGATGCTAAGATCAAAGAGTCAACCCTTGCTGTGTGATGTGGAAGACCAGATGTGGGAAGGGCAGAGTGCAGCAGAAAGCAGTTTGAAATTAAGCTTCATAAGTAATAGATAACACAGTCCATAAATAAATTCACATAATATTTGCTATGTATAAAGGAAAGACTTAGTTTACTAGTTCTTTAGTGTGCCACGTAAATCCTACTGCTTACTTGCTTTCAATGCCATTCTCCCCTTCTACAACGATGCTGTGACACCTCCACTTCACATCTCCTGGCAGTGAAAATCACCCAGACCTCCCCAGTGCTACATCTCAAAGAGCTGGGGTAAGGACAAAACTACACCTAAACATCAAACCTGGGCTGGCACATTAACACCTGTTTGATTTCACTGCAGAAAGAGGCAGGCTGGGCAAGGATTGTGAGCCACTGCAGCTGCACAATATCTGCCTGAATCCACCCTGCATGTAACATCTACTCAGCCACAATAACATTAAACAACTTGAACTCAAAATAAAAGCAAAAAAAACCCATCAAAACCCAAATTACCTGAAGTTCCCCTCAACAGTACATAAGCATTTCCATTTGTTGTACTTCATTTCTCTTAGTTAGGATTTTCTGTCCTCCAGCTGAAGGTTACCCACAGCACAACCAGAATAGGTACATCAAATGGTCAAGTAACCTGATGCAGCTCTTTTACCCAGCTAAAGAAGTCATCTCTAGGACCTTGTCCAGACCAGGATTTAAAGGTATGCTGTCACAAGTTACACACAGCTTTAAATCCTACTCTAGAAAAGACCTAGGTGGGAAAGGAGAGGTGATTTTTCACATCTGTGTCATCTCTGCTGATTATTATTACTAATCAGACAAAATGTGATTGCAATGAAGTACTATAATTACAGGTTCAGCTTTACAAAAATATTCACATACACTGGCTTTTTATCTGTACTTTCCCTGTTGAAAGTCCAGGAAATCATGATACATACAAAATGAAATTTCCTCACAGTATTTGTAATGAACAAGAAATTGGTAGCAAAGAAATAACCCCAACTGACATCACTAGTGACTTCATAAATTTCATGTCAAGGTTACATACTGAAAGGGTACACTGGGGGATGTTGCAACCCTGGTATTTCAAGAATGGCATAAAAGAGAAAACAACAAAAAGAAGCTACCACCTTTTCTTCTGTATTTCTCAAAGGAAATTGGTAAGATTCAGTTGTATTTTGCTGCCTATTTAAAATGTAAAAAAATTGAATAAATTCAGTTTGATGTATTTCAAGAGAAAAATAGGTTACAAGTGTTTCAATTTAGAAACATAAATATTTATCTTATGCTAAGCCAATGTGCAGCCTTTTACATGTAATTCAGCATTTAAAAATGACAGCTTTAGTTTAAAAAAATGCATGATGTACATATAACTAATGTACTACAAAAGTTTTCAGCAAAATTTAAAATTAGGAAAATGCTTGCTGCAGAGTAAAGATAAACAAACAAGGAGTCTGGATTTGAGGAAAAAATCCTCTTTCAGTATTTTCAGCCCTTTCTCCCCCTTCTTTAAGGTTCCATATACTGCTTTTCAAAAAATTTACTTATTTAGGAATGTACCAATTTATCAAAATTTATAATTTCACCCTAAAACCCCCAAATAACACCCCTGCAATTTATGCTTTGGATTTTCCTGGTCTTCAGAAAACGGACTTGGGTTGCTCAGTCAGTTAGCTAGTTCTAGTTCCAGACTATCCAAGCAGTATCAGATATGTGCAATAAGAGTAAAAATCTGTGTATTAATTGTTATATTCTATTTACCTTATCATTCAGCAAAAGTTGAACATCATTCTGCAAGCAGTTTTTTTCAAGACAGATACGCCTGAGACACCAACCTGTCTCAAAAAACCATCCTGAAATTGATGTGCTTTATGCAATGGTGTCAGCAATAATTTTACCTTTTTAGCTCCAGTATCTTAAGGTTTACCAGTTTGTAAATACAGAGCACAAGTCCTCCTGAGGAGAAGTCACCTTGAAGTTATGACAGTAACTGTGAAATAGCCTCTCTTGGTTATATATTTGAAAGCTGCCTGAAAAACTCCTCTATTACACAGCTGTAATGTGCATATAGCTGTCTTTTCTTTGGATATCACCAAAGTCTTTTTCCTTACTTCTCTCCTCCAAAGGCAGCTACAACATTACAGGAAAATACAATGATTTTTGTAGCGCTACTTAACTGTGTTTAGAGGCAATTAAAGTGGTCCTACATTCCCTCACCCAAACTATAAATATTATAGTCTCCTGTTGAAAGACTTTTAAAAGACTTAAAATTTATGAAAAACAGATGCAGTCCCTCCATTTGAGAGAGGCCTGAGGAAACATCCCTCTTCCCTGCACGTCTGGAGTTGAGGAGATTAGAGTTGAGGCATGGCAGCCAGGCAGAACATCACAGTGTAGTGCACCCCACCAGTGCATGGCCACTGCATGGCCATCAAAAGCTTAAGTGACTGTTTTGTGTCAGGACACCCAGACCAAACAAATGTACATATACGAGAATGGTACAAAGGCATAAAACAATGAAAGAGCAAATGGGCCTGTACAGATCAAGCTTCAAACTGAGTTCATGGAGTGGCTTTCCAAGGGCAGCATATGGTAATTTTTCCATGAGATTACTGTCCCCCTCAGCTGCAGGGACAAGGAACTGAAACAGCCCAGTCAAACATCATTTGATGCTGACACTATGCGAGCTATTGTATCAAAAGGCAACCTACTATGACAGGCCTGCACAGGAATCAAAATGGAAGGATAAAATTCCAGAGATTATGGGCACTAGCTGCCTTAAAGACTAAAATCCTACCTCCAACTAAATGTGTGTGTATATATATATACTTCATAAAACATGCATATAAAAATGCTGAAATTATTGTCTAGTGATACAGTTGCTAGCATCTTTGAATTTTAATTTTAAACCAGAAATATCTTTCTAAATATGAAAGTCTAATCACATCAGTGAGCAAAAGTTGTCCCTCTTGAAACATTCATACAAAACAGTGATTCAACTGACTATGCCACACACAGAGTTGACAAATCACTGTTGTGTATAACTGCAGATAAAACATCAGGGAGGGAGGGAGGAAAGGCAGGAGGAAAAGAAGAAATGGCATATAATAGTGGCAATGCCTGAATGAATACACACGAGGTATAATATTCCCATCACTAAGTCCTAAAGGTCTTAAAAAGCTCAGCTGTGTCTGTATCATACCAAATGTTTCTCAAACAAGTGATCTCTGAGCACCTGTCTCTGGCTTAAGGCAAGCTGACTGACATCATTGTGATGTCTCATTTTCAGCTCATTCACAGCTGCTGAAACATATCAAGGAATAACCCACAAATACCATCCTTTTCATATCAACAGCTGCAACAGAACTGCAAGAGTATTTGTGTAAGTAGGCAATCAAATAGGCAATAATGCATAAAATACTGGTTCATCCTGAATCCCTGCAGTCAAAGCTGTCTAGCGCATTTGCACCCTGGGAGTGATGCATCCTTGTCTCAATACTGACCTTTATTCCAAGACGTAAGTCCTGCTACAAACGCTTGAGCTGCATTTACAGTTTCAGTGCAGAAGGCATCTGCAAGGGAGTCTTTGCAGAGAAGTGATCTGCATGTACAAATGAGAACCAAATTCTGACCTAAAACACTGTTATATGCCCAGAATACACAAATTCTGTTTTTAAAATCCTTGCTTTAATTAACACCTATATCAACTCTTTTTGCAAGTTGGAAAGAGTGTTCCTTTCCAGTTTTTCTGATTGGCCCCCATAAATTCTGCTTACAACACAGAAACAGAAAAGTTTTAAACTGAATATGACGAGTGTATATGATGAAAGTTAATAATTTATTAAACCAGTTTGCTCTTCTTAACCTTTCTTTTCATACCTAAAGTTAAGAATAAAACTAAAGACGCCAAAGGCATCTTTACTGTACAGCATAAGCAAACAGCCCACCTTGAGAGTTTATGCATACAAGACACTATGATTAAGCAGAGTTTACAAACAGGATTAATTAGCCATTTCTGAAAACATTAAGAGAAGACAAGCCATGTTTCAGCTCTTATGATAACACTTTTCCAACTTCTGAGAAATGTCAGCTAGGCAAACTAAAACTTCCTAATTATAAGTTTTTTTAAAAATGTTATGAATGAAAACAGCAATGATATGGGGTTTAATCCTGGGGTCTGTTTTGGTTTGTGGGTTTTTTTAAACTTGAATTCTTAGATACTGGAGAAAGGAAGAAGCAATCTGTTTTGAGTGGAAGTATTACAGCACAATTTGCATCAATCTCTAGTGGGCATAAAAATATCTTCATAGGAAAGCATCCGCAACTGTGTCTATCTGGCAGGCTGGCTTCCTAGTTTGTGGCTACAGAACTACCAAGCTATAAACCTGCACACGAGAAAGAGCTTTTGGAGGCAAACAGGGATACAGAGGTCCTGATGAACTACAAGCCAAGATACCGAGTTCTGGCAGAGCCCACTTTACCGGCATTCTTTGAGTTTCCACCTCGCAGCATTACCTCCGGCTAAGGCCGGTAGCACCAGCCGCCTGATTTAACGGAGAGCACTGATTACTTCAGCGACCTGACCCGTCTTCCCATTCATGACGCCAAGTAAGTTCTGGCTAGCCGAAGGCAAAGCCCGGTTACCACGCGCTTGTGGCGCAAAGCGCACCTGCCTTCCCGGCTTAGGAAACCAAAAGTTTCCACGGAGAGACAAGTGAGCGCGGGCTGCGGGGACTGCGCCCGCGGTCCCAGCCGGCTCCGGGATCCCTCACTTCTCCCGGAAGGGGCCGGGGCTTGCCGCGGCAGGACGGGACGGGCTGCCCGCCCTCACACGCACCTGTGGCGGCCGGCTGCGCCGCGCCGCCGGCTCTCACCTGGATCTGCAGCGGGACCAGGCGCACCTTGCAGCGCTCGTTGACCAGGAAGCCCTTCGGCAGGTCGATGTACTGGCTCCACTCCTCGGCGAAGAGCTGCACCACGAACTTGCGGTGCATGTC
>WBNO01029781.1:17844-33958 GCA_013400575.1 Peucedramus taeniatus
GGAGAGGGGCAAAGGGACACCGCCGCTGTGACTGCTCCGGCGGGGCCCTTGCAGGGTCGCGCCCCGGGGCAGAGCCCGCCGCGGGGTGCGTAGGGCAGGGCGGGCTCGGAGCGAGGGCGGACACCGGGCCCGTCCATGGCGGGGACGGGTGCGGCCGCGTCCCGTGGAAGCTGAGAAGGAAACCTGTTGGTAGAGCCTGAAACATGCCCGGTTGCTTTGGAGGGTGATCCAGCCCAGATCTGTATAGGGAACTGGTAGCTGTGTTCTCTACGAGGCTTCCCTCGGAATTGCTCGTTTCTGAAGAGCGGGAGGTGCCCGAGCCGCGGCTCCGAGCTTCCAGCTCTATCCAGGGATGAGGAGAAGTGAGCAGGATAGAACGCATATTTTTTCCTTCGCAGCTTCATGCTTTCTACCATATTTATTTTTTCTCCAGGAATGACTGATAGCTGAAATTATTGCCCCTATTTTTGCCATAATTACCAGAGTTTCTTTTATATTAAAGTATGCTTGGGGGAAAGATCTGAGTAGTGTGATACTCGCATGGAAAGAAAATATTCTCTGTTAAAAATAAGTGGATGTTTTCATGCACTGTGCAAATGCAGTGGCAGCACCATTAAGATTAATGCATGTCTGTGTGGCACAGAGTTGATTAGGAGGATGGAGCATCTCTCCTATGAGGAAAGAAAAGAGATATGGGATTGTTCAGCCTGGAGAAAAGAAGACTTCAGGGTGACCTAATTGCAGCCCTCCAGTACCTGAAGGGAGCCTACAAGAAGGATGGAGAGGGACTTTTTTACAAGGGCATGTTGTAACAGGGCAAAGGAAAGTGACTTCAAGCTGGAAGAGAGTCAGTTTAGATTAGGTATGAGGAAGCATGTGTGTGGGTGGTGAGGCACTGGAACAGGCTGCCCAGAGAAACTGTGGATGTCTGATCCCTGGAAGTGTTGAAGACCAGGCTGGATAGAGCTCTGAGCAACCTGGTCTAGTGAAAGGGATCCATGTTCAAAGCAATTGGATTTGAGCTAGGTGATCTTTAAGGTCCCTTCCAACACAGGACATTCTATGATTCTATGCAAATTGTTCTCAGGCTTTACTGATACCAGAAATTTGGAGCTGTCATGTTAAATGGCAGTATTATGTTTTCACTAGTTTGTTGGTTTGTTGGGGTCTTTTTTCACTGGAAAATACACTGTTGATATGATTCGATTTTAAAATTGCATGGATAAGTAGTCTTTTTGCAGTTATTTATTTACTCGTGTACTCACTAGGCACCAAAGCAGCATAAAGTGATTATTTTATACACTACCCAAGAAACAAATGTGCCATGGCACCTGCACGTTAAAGGGAAAACATTGACAGTTATACTGTGTTTAGGCAGAAATTACACATATTAAGGTTTTGATTTGCGGAAAAAATACCCCACAACTTTTGTAAAAAGTTGTAAAGCCAGTGTGTTTATCACAGCTCTGGATACATGTGGGGATCGTTGTCCCCCTTAAAGGACATGGGCACCCCTGAAAATTCCTGAACCCTGTTTATCCCCCCTTGCTTTATACATATGCATATAGTCTCATGCATATTCATTTTACTGATTTCGCCTCACACTTGCAGCTAGTTTTTTATCAGAAAATACAGAAAGAACTCCTGGGTCAGCTTGCCCTCTCTCCCGCAATCTCAGTCCCGTCTGGCTCCATCTGTTTCAAGGTTCAAGGGGGCCCTGTTATCTCAGTCCTTTGGCTGAAGCAGTTTTGGAACATAGGGTTTTTTGCGAGAATAGGCAGTCTTGAACGCAGACTAAACAGCTCTGTTTGCAAGCTACAGGCTTAATTCAAAGAGGCACATTTTACCTACATTTGAAATGGATTTCTATTCTGGAAAATTTCCCCTCTGTCTCAGCTTTAAAAGTATTCAATCACAAGTCTAAAATACTCATTTTTCTGCCATCTCTAACTGCCAGTGAATTGAGTGGTTTCATACAGAATTTCCATTCTCCCATCCACAGGAGATAGTGTCAAACATATGTATTCAGTCTAACTGAAAACACCTCTGTGGTTAAGATAGGCTTTGAAAAGTCCGTCTGGGTTCAATTTAAACACTCGATCATATCCTGTATCGGACAATATGTAGCTGGGGGAAAAAAAGAAATTTTCACCTCTAAAAATGAGGTGAATACTTGGGAGTGTTTGGTGAATTATATACAACTCTATTCTACCTGCCAGCTATAAAAAATGTCCAGTAGCCTGGGTTCAGGACTTATTTTATTGTCCATGCTTACTGTTCTGCTGATTTAATTTATTGATACAGACAGTCATTAATGCTGTTACAGTAGAGGAATACAGGGTGAACAATTTTATGGCCTAGTCATTAGCTGACTTGAATCAGTTCCAGTTTTACAAAAGAAAAGGTGATTAATTGAACACCCAGTGAATTCTGTTTATTTTCTGTGACTTAAACTGGTTCCCGTTTCTTAATTTGTACTTTATTTTAATTGAGTGCAGTTCTAAAATTAAATATACTTTAAAACATAGCATGGGTCGTGGTTTTGTGGATTAATGGTGCCTTTTAAATGGATTTCCTTTTTCAATTATAGCAAGATAGATACATTTGTATTGACAAAATAAGCCATAGCAGGTTCTTACCTTTTTATCTGCTTTCTATAATGAATACATTTGAATAAAAATCAATTACTATGCAGAACACATAACATATTTTAGTATGTTCACCAGATTCAAGCTCACTTAAGGAACTGAAGAAGTTTTGCTAACAGGATTAAATGTGTGCAATGACAAGGAATTGTCAAGGCAGTACCCACATTCATCTAAAACCTCGATGATGAGGGGCTTTTCTACTGCAGCTGACCATTGCTTCCCCTGTTGCCCCTCAGGTCAAGGACCCAGAGCAGGGGCTGGTCCTCCCTGCACAGGAGGTCTTGCAGGCAGAGGAGCACAGCTACCAGGCCCCCTGCACACACATCAAGGCAACGCCATAGCTGCTTTCCTTACCACACAACCCATCTGTCTTTATCAAGTGACAGCTAGCCTTGGTCTGTGTCTTATTTCTGCTGGTATCATATTGTACAGCCTTGGATCTTTTCACATTTCAAATTCTCTCTCTTACATTGCAACTTCAGTCAGTCTTTTCACCGAGTTCTTTCTTTCATTCTTTCTTTGTAGCTGTCTGTGCTTGGAGAGTATTGTCCCATAGAGGAAATCACTTCTGGTGCAAGCACATCTCAGACTATGTATTTTTCCAGCCAGCTTTGGTCATCCTCAGTTGTCAAGGGATCACCCTGAGATCCAAACTTGAGAAGGGACATTTTACACGCATCACCTGCTGAATGTAAGTTGGATTCAATGACCTTTTGTGTGTCTCTTAATCATAAAGCTCCTGTGGCAGTTGCAGAGGTATCACACCATTACAAACATGAGGCTTAGCCCACCTATAAATCCAGCATAGCATTTTTTGCTTTACAGAAAGAGTATAATGGACTATGCAGGAAAAGTGCCCAATGATCCCCATTACATTGGCTTAAAACAAACATGGTACTTTAAACTCAGTTTGAATAACACAAGTGTGTAAAGCATTTGTAACACATCTCTGGCATTTCACATTGCAAGTAATGTGTCATCAGTTCTGGTGCATAATTAAGAAAAATATTGCTTTTGCTAGAAATTCAGTGTTAACATGAACATCATGTCATGTAGGCTGTATTTTGATGTCTTAAATTCCTTTGCTATATAACAGCACTTGGAACAGGATAGCAGAATATGATAATGGTAACCACGGAATCAGAGAGTCATAGAATTGTTTAGGTCTGAATAGACCTGCATGATCATCGAGTCTTACTTTAATATAGTGCCGTGAGGCAGAGCCAGAACAGACAAGACCCTACTTCTATGTTACTAGTACTAAAAATGTGAAAATTCAAGTTCTCATGGGGAAAAAAATAGCGCTGTCAAAGCACTCTGCTGAATTTTAAATGTTTTTTTCTTTCTTTTGCTAAAGCAAATTTTGTTAAAATGGTGTCACAATAGAAGCTTAATTATGAAACTCAGGTGGTTTTTTTTGTAGGAATTTAAAGGATTGAAGTTGGGAGCAATTACACTATTATGAGGAAGCCATATATAAAGAGCTTACTCTCTGGATAGACATATGACTGTTTTCACACTAATATGTTACAACAAAATTTCTTAGACCTGTTTTTGGGTATGGTAGCCCCACATTTCTATGAATATAAATATTTACATGTCTTTATTACTAGCATTAAATATGGTATGGTAGTTCTATTAAAGCACAGTCTTAATGAGTATTTTTTGTCTTTATATCACAAAGCATGGCAGACAAAGTTGCCAAAATTTGGCAATTATTTCTTCAAGATTAAGTATTGCAACTATATATTTTCAGGGCACAGAATAACTTGGAATTACACCAGATGTCGGTCAAAAAATTCAGTCAAGTTTCGTTTTGAGATCTATTACTAAAATATTTTCAACATTGTTGATGTAAATGTAAAAACATGCTTTGCCAGGCAGACAGAGGCCAAACAGAAGAGGGCTTTTTTTCATCTCCTTCTGTCAAGCTGGCTAATGACAGTGGCGGAGATCTTAGAATCCATTTTGTTGTCTGAAGGTTGATAACCCTGAAAACTTGCAGCATTTCTTTTGTTATGTAATTGATCTGCATCTCTTGCAGTCACTCTTCCACTCTTTATATACGTTAGGTTTTGGGGGTCATTTAGTTTTTGCTTAATTTTTCCTTTGAATCAATAATGTTTGGTCACGTGGACACCTGTTTCCATAGTGAAGAGGATTTTGAGTGTTGTCTGTACTGTGCCGGTTGCTTGATCCATAGTTTATTTTTATGTCTTTGATGACTTGCACGTGTTTAGATCAAATAAGCTTTCATCACAAGCCACTCTTGAAAGAATTTTCTGTGCAAGTCCATCTTTGGGTTGTGTTGTGTCGTGGCGCGTCCACCTTGCGGTCTCCCTGAGCGCTCCCAGCCAGCTCTGGACGCTAGCCAGCAGCAGGGGACACTCCCCAGAGCACGCGTGTGCCAGGGGGTGGCCAGGGCTCTCACCCTCGGAGGAGGCAGACTGCTCGGACAGCGGTGAAGGAAGAGGAAGGGACTCTCCTCAGGGGTTGTAATCCAGTTTATTGCAGGACTCGGGGGGAGCTCTGAACACCAGGGGAACCATCCGCAGAGAGGCACTCACACAGTGAGTGCACCTGCTTTTAAAGGGGGGTGGTAACAGAGGAGGGGATTGCCCACCAACCAATAGGGGTAACTTGGTGTGCGGAAAAAGGGGTGACTAACATGTGGGGTAACAAATCAGGGTGCATTCGGGGGGAGGGACCTGGCCCTTGCCCAGTCACTCGACGCCCCCTAGGGAAGGTTCTGGACTAGAGGGATGGGAGGTTGAGTGACAGAGGGCCAGGGTGGAGACAAGGGAATGACTAAGCAGAACAGTAGGGGGTTGACATTAGGGATGGTGGGAAAAACAGCAGTAAACAATTTAGGGATAGACCATCAGTGAAAATGGGGGTACATGGAACATACCATAATACATAACTGGGGATAATACAAATAAATTGGTAAACTTATAAAACACACCACAACAGTGTTGTTTGATTCCAGTGCAACATAACTCTTCTAGAGCAGTAATCCTTTTAAATACTCAGATGTCACTTTGTTTTATTGTTGTTGTTGGGATTTCTTTTTATTTTGTTTATAACCTGGAAATATTCCATTTGGGGCATTTGTAGAGTTTCGACAATCTCAGCAAATCTTTTACATTGCTACTTGGAAGAATTTGTGTACTACCTATGAGACAGTATCTTTTCATCTAGTCGCATTTTAGCAGTTATGGACGCTTCCAGGTTTTCTAGTTGATTGTACAAAGATCTAGGAAGCTTTGAGACAAGTTCCCCAAGGAACCAGTTTGTCAAACTTTGAAGATTTTCTCCTGCAAATTAGGTGTTTCTTCATGAATGAGTGACTGCCAGGTCAGTTTCCTTTCTATAGTTTTGTTGCAACCTCTGCTGTTGTCTTCAAGCTTTGGCATTTGGTTTCTGTACCCAGCTGTCATGGCTTTTGCATTTTTGAACAATAGCTGTAATAAGTGTGTACATATGTCTTCATATAACTAATAGCTAATCGTAAAAACCTGATGTAGTTTTATATATATGTAGCCTTTCCCACACTGGAAGGAATACACTGTACTCCAGGACATTTGTATAATGGGACACTTCTTCCACAAATGGGAGTAATTCAATTTATTGAATTATACTGTCTTTTTAAGTGTTGTACATGGAATCACAAATGCTATTAATTTTCCCAAACTATCACTATTTTATTAATTTAACACCTACTTTGATTCTAATTGTAAACTGTATGACCTTTTTGTAATAATTAAAGCAGTAGTTTACTGATTAGAGAAAGGAAGTAATTTGATACATTTTAATAATCAGAACATTTGAGCTCTTCTTCAGCAATCAAAGATGAGTTGAAATCATCCCTGTTGCCACACTCTGAGGGCAGAACCGAGTTTGAGATAACTGGCCTTTTCTGTTCTGGTTTTACTTAGTTCTTAATCAGCTCCTTGAAGACATTAAATTCAGCCAATGTCAGTATGTAAATTAAAAGAAGCCAGTAGGAATAGTTGTTAATGGCGTTTTTCACAATATACCTCTTTTTATGGGCTGCAAAACCTTCTGAACTGTCTGGTTTGGGATTCTAGAAATAGCTGACTCTATGTGAAGGGTTTGCTCTGTACATGTAGGCTGTTCCACCAGGAAAATATTGCTCAAGCACTGGGGATGGGAGCAAGCCAGCTTGAGGCAATGCTTTGACCATCAAGGATACAGTCTAGCAGCAGTCAGAATGGAAAAGCAGAACATTTTAAGAACAGCCCAGTCTCTAGCAATGAGGCAGATACCAGCTCAAACCAAGAAAGTCAGAAGAGCAGGTCAGGGTTAGAATCATAGAATCACAGAATTATGGAATGGTTTGCGTTGGAATGGACCTTAAAGGCCATTTAGCCCCATACCCTCTGCTTTGGATAGAGACACCTTTCACTAGACCACATTGCTCCATCCAACCTGGCCTTGAACCCCTTGTGGATGGGGTACCTGGGCAACCTGTTCCAGTGCCTCACAACCCTCACAGCAAAGAATTTCTTCCTAATATTGTTGCAATCTGGTCTGGGCCCGGATAGCTTTGGACCGGTAGCAGCTATGTCAGGAATCCAATTAGGCAGCTTTGGGGAGAGAGACACATGTCCAGACTAGTGGCTCGGGAACTAAACACTTTAATAACTGGTAAATAACAAACTGGAAGGGGAACAAGCTACATGGGAGCACACTAGGAGAGAGTAGCTGAAGCTTGCAGTCCAGGGTAAAGTAGGGGTACATATAGATTAGGGTTTAGTCCAGAGTCAAGGCGGGATCTGAGGGTGAGGTCCAGTAGGAAAGGATAAGAAAAACAATGCAGGGGTGAATTGACCAATCACAGGTAATGAGGTAACCAGGAACAAATCAATTGAGAACTTTCTAGCACAAATCTGCATATAACAACTGGGGGAATTCTGGGACTGACCTTTTTGATTCGCTGTGAATCTGAGGGGTTTTCCCATGGCCTTATTCCCAGATCATCTTCTTCATCTTGGGCTGAGGCAAGCCCAACATAATCTAAACTAAACATACTCTCTTTCAGTTTAAAGTCATTCTTCCTTGTTCTGTCACTACCTGTCCTTGTACCACACCAGCAGGACTGGGGAAAGAATTTTAAGTATAAAAGCTACAAAACTTATGGCTAGAGATAAAGCCCACTGGCTTTATCTGGTTGAGGTAAAGCCAGTAAAACTGGGAAAGGGAAAGGAATACAACCAAGCAAAGCAAATCAAGAAATTCTTTCAGTGCTTCCCATGGACAGGCAGGTGTTCAGCTGTTTCCAAGAGAGCACAGCCCCATTACACATGATGGTTACTTGGGAAGTCAAATGCCATCACTCCAAACCTTCACTTACTCCTTCTACTTCCCATTTTACATACTGAGCATGATGTGGTATGATGTATATACATGGGATATGATATTAAATGCCCCTTTGGATCAGTTGGGGTCACCTGTCCTCCTCCCAGCCTCCCATGCACCCCCAAATTCCTTGCCATTTCCTTGCCATTGTGGCAGTACAGAAAGCAAAAAAAGCCTTGGCTCTGTACAAGACCTGCCCAACAATAATAAAAACATCTCTGCATTATCAACCCTGTGCTCAGCACAAATCAAAAACACAGCCCCATACTTACATTGTGAGGACAATAAATTATGTCCCAGCCAAAATCAACACAATTACTTACAGCTAAGCTCTGTAATGTGAATTTATATCTAACAGAATTCTTGCCTCTGCTCCTTTCTTGGCGTGAATAGCTACCCAAATCAACAAGGTGCTTCCATCACATTGTACCTCTACATTTTCTTTCGGCATGCTTTTCTCTTTGGCAGGTTTTGACCTACATTGGAAAGTGTAGTTCCACTCATATGAGGTATATCAGCCAATTGTAAGATGGAGCAAACTGTCAGAAATTCTTAAGGAGAAAAGAAATATTTTTTGTCTGTTCTTTTAGTAATGACATTTATCTCCATTTTATCTATTTTTAAATCCTTCACTCCAATCCTCAGTTTCCCAGTTCTAAATATTTTATTTTGAGGATGTAATTTACTAACACAAGAGCTCTTTGAAAAGCTTTCTAACTTGATTACTGTCATTGGGAACATCTGCCTAACAAACTTCTGCATTAGCAGAACGTGTTTTTTCATTTCTAAGGAGATTCATAGGTTTAATTCCAGGACTCCTTAATCCATGAGTGATTTTGCATTAACAAAAAATTATCCTTTGCCTCCTGTTTCCTTAAAAGTTACTTTTTTTAAAAAATGGAATAACAGAACATAGGAGAAAGAAGAGGTCCAGAGCACAGATATTTTTAGCTAGCATCTATTGTAAGTATCTCTGAGAGACTGGGATGAATAGCCTCATCGTCACTCCAGGTCTGCCGCCACCTGCACAATTAATAGATCATATTCATACGAGCAAAGCTGCCTGACAGTTGACCCATTTTGCAGATACATACATAAATGTGTATGAGACCTTTATTTGTAGCAACACTGTTCCTGGAGTCAGGTTTTATTGCTGTAGCACCCAAATAAAAGCTGAAGCAAGAATTTTTTTTTAAAGTGCTTTTTGTTTTTCTTAAAGCTCTTTGTCTTTGCAGAGACTTTTACCACTGGGAATAGGGTTTCTGTGACTCTTTGTTCAATGATGGGCTCTAAAATAGATATTTGTTGAAAGTTAAGACTAAAAAATCATTAAATCATTGGACAGGATCTTATTAACAAAGAATGATGCAATGGAATATGCAGGGATAATTTTATTTCCTCTGTATCTTTCAGTGGGTTCCACTGAACGGCATCCTCAGTGTTACTTAGAGTTTCAATAGCTGAAATACTTTCCATTTTTCTTAATAATCTTTGGGGGTTTATGTCAACATGGAACGACTATGTGGGTGGTTTGGGGTGCAGAAAAGGAAAAGAAAGCAGAACACTAATGCAAGGCTATGGCTTTGAGCTGTCTGTGTTGCTTGGTGTAATGTGAGAATTTGCATTGACAACTCTGCAACGACCACCACCTGCCAGATATGAATCAGCAGTTATAACCCAAATCCCATTTGTTCAAAAAACTTGTATTAAGGTTTCTAAAATCTGTAGTTTCAGAAACAAGTGTGTTTCCAAATAACTGCTTCTTAGTGTCTCCAATCTTAATGTGACAGCAAATACCTAATTCTCCTGCAGATTAAGAAATATGTATGTAGAACTATTTTTACAACAGATTATCATCAAAATGAGTAATACATTTTTGTTGTAATATATTATTGAATGTAACAGGCCTTTTATTAAATGCAACAATGTTGCATTTAATAAAAGTGTATTGCTTCTGTTGATTTCACTGTGCAGTTTTGATGTATTCCTGGCTCCTATATTTAGAATATTTATTTTTTTTTAACAGAGACAGGATGGTAGTGACAGAAAACAAGATAACTGTGATTTATGGGTTGCAGAAAAAATTATTTCCACTTAAATTCTGAATATGTATGAATATACAGGTTCTGAACATGACTGTGGAAATTACTAATGAAACATGTACAGTGCAGCTACCATGAGAGTAATTGTCATCCACTGGCTGTGTAAATAAAAAGCAACTGGTAATTCCCTAACTGTCCTCAATCAGTCCTGGAAACTGTTTTTTGGGATGTATTTTTCTGACACTATTTTTTATGTACCAAAGCAAGGCAGAGATTATCTTAACTAGGTCAACAATTTTCTAGGAGGAACTTGTACTGAACATCACATAGAGAGGTTCAAGAAAAATACAGACTATAGGATCAACATTTTAGTTAGGTAGTGTTTAATATTATGAGCTAGACGAACAAAGTGAATTATCTCAAAAATATTTTGCTAAAATTTGCTTTCTGTATGCTTCATTTCTCTAAAGAAATGTAGTTTTAATATAGCAAAAGAGGAAGGCCTTTAAAAATAGTCTGTACCTCTGGAGAAAACTTACTACCTCAAGTTGGTTCCGAATATACCTGAAAAATGGTATAGGGACTACTCGATGTGGCAGACATCTGCCAAAACCAGACTGAGACAATGGTGAATCATACTTCTTATCTTGATCTGCAAATTTCCCAACAAAACCTCTTTGTTAATGGCAGATTACAGGCATTTCGGTAGTTGTAAGCTTCTCTTCATGAAAATTGGATTTTTTGTGACTAACAAAATGGAAACAGAGTTATATTTTTTATAGTCCAAAAGAGGTTCTCCTTATCTTGTGACAGAATACACTGCAGAGTTACTGACTGCAGGGTTTTCATGTGTTATCAATAAATAATTTTCTCCCTTTAATGTATTATTCTAATTAAATGCCTGGATAGAAACTGAGCTAAATATATATGACTGCATTTTTCATGGCAATGTGTAGAATTTTTTGCATTCGCAAAAAAAATTGGTTTTGTGGAATTCTAGGTGGGAGCTCAATTATCTGTGTGCTCCCAGCAAATGAGAATTAGATACCTACGTCTGACAGGAGATGGATTTAAGACATAATCTTCTTCTCACTGTTCCCTACTAGTCAATTTAGGCACTTCTTGCTCTTTGAGCTGACTTCTGTGGATCTTATTTGCAAGCATATAACTCTTCCCTCCCATTTTTTAAGGTTATGTCATGGTGTCCTGTGAATTTCACTCAGCATTTGAGCTCTTGAGCTAGACACTGAAACAATGCCTGCAGCAACTCTATTTCCTTCAGCTACTCAGCTGTGAAATGAGCAACTCTGCTCCTGAAGCATGATAGCTGTAAATGAAGCAGGAACTTAGATCTCTCTTGTTTAGTATCACAGAATCACTGAATGGTTTGCATTGGAAGGGAACTTAAACACCATCTAGGTCAAGCCCCTGCCATGGCAGGGACATCTTTCACTAGACGAGGTTGCTCAGAGCTTCATCCAACCTGGCCATAAACACTTTCAGGCATGGGGCAGCCACAGTTTCTCTGGGCAACCTGGCAATCTGTTCCAGTGCCTCACCACCCTCACAGTAAAAAATCTCTTCCTAATATCCAATTTAAATCTATGCTCTTCCAGTTTAATGCCATTCCCCCATGTTCTATCACTCCATGCCCTTGTAAAAAGTCCCTCTCCACACTTTCTTGTAGCCTTGTTCAGGTACTGGAAGGCTTCTCTAACATCTTCGCAGAGTCTGTTCTTCTCCAGACATATATATATATATATATATATATATGTATGCTTAAAACAATAAAAAATATGGTATATGGTAAAGGTAGAAGGTTATAAGGTTACAAGTGGAACAGCTCTGACAGCTCTGAGTATTAGGACTTCAAAATGTGCCATACATTTGGAATTTTAATCCAGACTTTTCCAAAATGATACTCTCTTAGTCTCTTTGTATGCAAGATTTTCATTTAGATTATTACAGAAATAAGGATCTACTCACAAATCTGTAGTACAGTTCCCATTTTCATAGCTAGTGTTTTGTTTCTTGCTTTAAAAAAAAATCTGAGAACTTAATCCCACTCTGTTATGAAAATTTACATAGCCAGGGAAAATTACATGTCTCTACCAGAAGATTGTAAGGTGTTTAAAACCTAATCTTTTCTCCCTGTATCTCACTCTATCTGATTTTATTCATCCACTCCTAAATTGCAGTGTCTCATTTGGGATATACAGTGTTTACTGCCAGTCTGGGATTTCTTTAAAACCTTTGTTTTTAAAAACTCAGGAAAAAATTTCCAAAGTTTGCCCCATGAAATGCAGCTGATCAAGATATTTAAGAGATGTCTTTTTCAGCCACACACATGCTATTCATTTAATTCCACAATAGAATTGTACTCTGGAAGTATTGAATTTCATTGTAATGTGACTGAAGTGAAAGGCAAACTACATTCTGGTTTTAAAAGCTGACAAATAAATAAATGCCTTTTAATTTTGACATTTGAATGAATGACATCATTAGCTCTTTATGCACCCACTAAAGCTCATAGCTGGTAGTTTTCTTTGGTAACAAAAGTTAAATATCAGAAGACAATTTTGATGTTCATGTCCACTATTCTGTCTATGATTTTTCTTAAGGTATTGAGAAGTGTTGTCATTGAAATGTAACTAGAGCAAGATCTGAGGTAGCATTCTATTCCCACATACCTTCAGGACAAGGAGCTGTCAGAATGAGCTAATGCTCAGGCATGCCTCCCCAGAGATCCATCTTCATGCTTTTCCAAAAATACCAAAAAATGGAATCCTTATACATTGGGAAATACAGTCTGGCACAAATGATTCTGTCTTCACAGTTTCTTATGACCTAGGACTGGTATAGCACAGGTGTTTCTGCCTAAACTGCAAAAGCTGTGAAAAAAGCAGGTAAAAAAGTACCATTGATCAAGTGTATTACTATTAAAGTGCAGCCCACCCAGTGGAGAAAATTATTAGCATTTAATAAAGACACATGTATTTAGAAAAAAAAGTTTGGAAATTATTGGATAGCTAGGCAAGTGTTTCATGATTTCATATTTACCTAGATTTTTTAATTACTGTGATTATATCCTGTGTTTGGAAAAAAAAATTAAGTAATTTCCCAGGTTTTCAAATGTTGCTGCCTGGTGAAGCCTGCATGTTTAATTTCTATGCTTTCAAAGACACCAAGAACATTACAAGTCCAATGTTGTTTTAAATCACTCTCAGTAACATTTCACATACACAGTATAAAACTCTGCTGAGATTACTAAAGTTAGAATGAGTTGTTGATTCAGCAGAATTCTAATGTAATGTGACTAGTTTCAGCATCAGTGACTTCCTCACTTATTACTACCAATTTAAAAAAATTAGGAATGCAAGCATGTTTTATTATTAGCAAAGACAAAATAATCAAGAAAGGTAGAATAAATAGAAAAATGAATGAAAATTGTGGTAATCATTATACCATGTTTTTTCTTGAATCACAGATAACACTCATGTTGTCATTACTCTCAAAGCCATCAGTTAGTTTTTCTGTCATCTACGATCCCATAGGGACACCTGTTACTACATACTTTGGCCACATATAGTTAACAATGATGCATGAAAGCCTGGCAAAAACAGATTAATAATGAATTCTGTCAGGCAAATAACTACATACTGAAATAAATTTTGTGGTTTTGGATCATATCCAGAAGTTTACAAAGTATTTTAAAACAAAATATATGCCCTTCCATAGCATAAGCACCATAAGAGACTGACAATTCTGCTTATCTGAACTTAGCAGTTTGCACTGAATGAACAGGACTCTTTTCATACTGAATTCCCATCAAGGCATTGACTCCCTTCTTGCAAGATATATTTCAAACAAATGAATACTCTTTACTCTATTAATGTGGATTTGGGGGTTTGGTTGGTTAGTTGGTTGGTTGATATGTTGGTTTTTAAATGAACATGAGATATATGAATAGAGATATTTAGTTGAGTTCTAAATCCAGAACCACCACAAAAAGCATCTTACCAGACTTGGACTGTCCTATATGGGTAACACTGTCCATACATACTTGTAAAAGACATTGTTTTTGTCAGCATAGCAGTATCAGTTACATGAAGAAAAGGAGACACAATAACAAGTGGTTTTCTGCCAATCTAAGTGCCTTTTTTATTTATAAATATGTGTGTGGTCCAGCTGGTGTAACACAGAACTTCCCACGTCATCCATAAACTATGGATTAACAGGAAGTATGCAAATTTCATGGTGCCAGAACAGCTCCACATGGGAATAGGTCAGTGTACCTCCTGCTGCAAGGCAGCAACAAGGACTGCTTTGTTGTATTGCAAAAGCAATTCCTCACCATTTTATCTGGGCTGTGCTTATTGCAGTCTTTGGAAAAACTCAATGAAGTCTGCTTTGGTAAAAGATTCTCAGACTTGTGGACTTGTTAGTGGCATAGGAATTGCATTTCACTCTGCTAATGACCCAGTTTATTTAAAATTATCATGGCACAAATCATATAATCTATTTGTCTAAGGGTATAATGTGTAAGGTATTAATTCCTGAGTATCAAGGCACAATTAGATGATTTTCTGATGTTACCTTTACGGCCAAATTAATTGCCACATTATGCTGTCAGTTATTGACAGTACTGCTAATAATACACATCACACTAAAATTATTTCTAAAATTGCTGCTATTCGCATTCAACTTTTCTTTGGCTGTCTGCTGAATCTCTGCATCTAATTTTTGTGATAGATACTAAACAGAAAGACATTATTTGCTTGAAATTAGTCTTGACTAAATAAATACATACTGGTACGTGTCATTATTTCTGCTGTGATAATGCACATCAAATTGCTACTTGTATTGTTTGCTGGGGACAGGCTACTGAAAATTAACTTTTCATTTTTTTAAGAAGAGTGACATTTTTGTCTTTTTTCCCATAGCTATCCAGTATTTTTAGATTTTAAAAATGCAGGAAAGAGTGCTCCTCCTGCCTTTATCTCTTTTTTTCCTAAAAAAGTTTTTAAAAAATCAATAGTAGAAGGTGTTTTCTCTATGTCATCTGCAGGAAATTTTTATGTCAATTGAAATACATTCTTTATGGTGGCTCTTAGAGATATGTGAATTCTCTTTAAAAGCTCTATTTATCTGCCTTGGGTGAGGAGAATAACATTCAGGCCATTATCTGCTTGTGGTTTTTTACTGTTTTCTGGGGATCTTGAGAAAGATTTATTTAAATTAATACAGACTATAACTGTACTAACTGTACCAGATTCACCAAGACAAGAGAGTGGATATGTGTTTACCCTTCCAGAATTTTACCTTTTCTAAATGGTAACTCCAACCTTTTTTTTTTTTTTATTAATAAACATTTCTTGCATCATCGACCTTCCTTAAATGCAGAGGGCAAAAGATATACATTAAATCTCAAAAATAATTACCTTAATTTATTTTAATCTTTCTCTCCCTTCTATTTTTAATATATGAGGTTAGTAGTGCAACTCTCCATCCACACTTCACTGCTTCTTTACCACCTACTACATGGAATTAAGTTTCCCAGACAAATACTGAGACATCATTTTGCAGCAACACTCAAACCCTCATACCTCAGCCAGTCCAAATGTTGATCTGTGTAAAGGAAGGAAATTACCAGGTTAATTCCAATATTTTCTCATTGTGAAAGGAAGACCCTTTGTGGTGCCTGACATGAGCACCATCACTATTCAGCCTAACTGCAGTGCTGGTTCAAGAATTTAGGTATTCATGAGGAATGTGACATTTTGCTGGAACATGCTTCAGTGCATCTGCTGGCACCCAACTTACTGGCTAAAAGAAGGAAAACTACTGAACTGAGAGTAATAGACTGGTTTCCCCTTAGGAAATACAGAGCCTATGTATTATTTTGTTGATGTCACGGACATCCTATTTCTTGGGGTAGTGCATGGAACAGAACTATTTTACTCTCCTTTGAAAACAGGCAGATTACCTAGGCTATCTTGGTTACACTATAGAAATCACAGGAGAAGCTGGAACTCTGTATTT
>WBNO01029782.1:0-11061 GCA_013400575.1 Peucedramus taeniatus
TGTGGGGCAGTGGGACAGGTCCCATCAGTGTAGGCCCCACCTGCTCCTCAGAGCACCCTCCAAGGCAGCTGCTCCTTCACAGGAGGGTTCCCAGCATGGCCATGACATGATCTGGGTCATCTTGGCAGCTGAGACACCAAAATCTTGACCAGGAACTGTGGTCTCCACATCTGTCACAATTCCATGGCCAGTGGAAGGCTGGCTGAGCAGGTCCAGGATTCTGGACAGCCGGAACAGCAAAACCCCAAAATGAGTGAAATTACACTTTCCAACAAGTGGAAATTACACTCCCAAGAAGGGAGTCAAAGACTGAGCTGGTGCACAGCAAGGTTGTGATTTAATGTGGTCTTGGTACCTGTAGCCCACCACCATCTCCCTGCTCTTCTCCATCTGATTTCCAGGTGGGAG
Source organism: Peucedramus taeniatus (assembly GCA_013400575.1). Lineage (NCBI taxonomy): Eukaryota > Metazoa > Chordata > Aves > Passeriformes > Fringillidae > Peucedramus > Peucedramus taeniatus. Next base: position 409 of record WBNO01029782.1, read on the forward strand.
GAATAGGTTCCTCCTGAGGGATTTCTCAGCAGCTTTCCCAATTTCCTGTACATTTTTCCTTGGTGCAGATGCACCCCTTGGAACTCCTGAGGCCTTAGAGCAGACTTTAATCCCTTCTTGATTAAAGTCAGCCAGGAGGAGACCTGCAGAGGAGGCTCCAGTTCAACCAGTCACCCCCAGTTTCTCCAACAACTTCCCGGGCTTCGGGAAGGTGCTTGAGTTTGGTATCACAGCTCCAAAGCAGTGTCAGTGACTGGTGGTGTCACAGAGGTCCCTGACTGGGTGCCCATCTTGCATGAGAACCATGGAATTGTTAAAATGGAAAAGCCCTCAGAGTCCATCCAGTCCAACCATTCCTCCAGCACTGCCAAGGCCACCACTGACCGTGTCCCCAGGTGCCACATCCGAGTGGTTTTTGAGCACTTCCACCTTAGGCATGAATTCCCAAGTCTTTCTGCTCGGTCACCAGACCTATCCCACCTCCATCCCATCTCCCTGAACCCACCTCAGACCCTTTTGGACAGCCTTGAAAGAATTCCCAAGTCTTTCTGCTCAGTCACCAGACTTATCCCATCTCCCTGAACCCACCTCAGACCCTTCTGGATGGCCTTGCTGTGGATGAAGAACTCATCCCCATGGAGGGAAAGGAGCTGTTTGTCCCCTGGACCAGGGGATGGAAGCTGGAAGAATCTACAAACAATTACCTCATCTCTTCCTTCCACCAAGACAAGCTCAGCTCTGCCTAAACTATTCCTGATGGGTTCCCTGTAATTTGTGCTGAAAACTTCCCACCACAGACGCCCCACACCTTCCCCGAGCAGTCGGCTGCGATATTTTGCTCTTCCCACCAGGATACTCTTCCTGCTGTTCAGCTTGGATTGTGCTCGCTGCTTCTTGAATTGTGTCCCAAGAGAGCGTGAGCACAACACTGCTCCTTCCTTCCTCCTTCCTTCCCTCCTCTCCCAGCCCGGTGCTCATCCCCCAGCGCAGCCTCGCGCCTCCAGCTCGGCTCATCCCGGTCCCCAGCGCACCCCAGGGCTTCCTGAGCACTCATCTGGGCCCCACCAGGGCAGCTGTGGCTTCCTCGGGGCTCCCAGTTCTCCAGACCGTTGGAGAGGGCGGGACTGGGCGCCTCTCCGTTGGGTTTCTGTGGAGGTTGTGTTTGAGCTGCCCCGTTTCCCAAGCCCCGATGGAAGGTTGGCACTGACCCACCCAATTCCAGGTGGAATTTGTTCCAAAGCACCAAATCCCAGGATTGCTGAGGCTGGAAAAGCCCTCTGAGATGACAGAACCCACCCTGTGACCCATCCCCACCTTGGCTCCAGTGTGGCATCGCCCCATCCAGCCATTCCTTGAACCCCAGGCTGGCCACTCCTCTTCCCACCTGGACATTTTCCTCTGGGTGCTTGAACCCACCCAGCCCCAAAACCTCGGAGCTTTTCTGTGCGTCCCTGGCAGAAAAATTCCCCAGCAATGGGAGGAAAAGCTGCGTCAGAGGCAGGCAGAGCAGAGTTAATCCTGCCTGGAAAGGGATCCGTCGGATCCGGATCTCCTGCACCTTTCCCGGTGCTCTCCCGGCACAATGCTTCACTTTGTGCTGCAGCACTGAAAGGAATGGTGAAGTTGCTAATAATGGCACTAAAAGAAAATATGCTACATCTGTTATGGATAGCAGTACAAAATTAGCTGATCACACCTCTGACACCCAAGATGTCTTCACTTAAAATACTCGTTGGCTTTACTTTACATAATTTGCTGATTATATTTAAAAGAAATACAATTTTGCAATTACTGTTCTTTCTGGTGTGCTATCTATGCATCATTTTCTTTTTATGTTTATATATTTCTCCTTCATTAGTGCAGTCTGAAGGGTGATTAGATCCCTTCAAACATTTTACAGAGGTTAAACGTTGATTAAGATTTAATTATTACTGTAAATAGCTTGGAATGACATATGGTGCAAAAACCTGACATATGTGCATTTGAATAAATGAAGTGCTATTTCCCATGATGCTTCAGTAGCTGTTTAACAGCTTTGCTGAAGGGTTATGTTGCACCTCATGTTAAGATTGCTTTGATGTTATATTTTGTTGGGTTTTTGCAGCTGAAAGCTAAGAACAGTTTTTCCAGTTTTTAAAAACATTGAATATTTTAAATACCTAAATTGTTTTGCACAAATTTTTGCTAATTTGTCTAACTAGGTTAAACATTTTCAAAAGCATTTCGATTTTTAACGTGGGTTCCTCGCATTGTGTCAGCACCAGCGTGGGTTCAGTGTATAGGATTTCGAAAATTCCAGGTTTTCTGAGGTGTCCTGGGAGCGGGGTCTTCGCTTCCCGAGGGGACCGGGAGCGCCGCGGATCCCTCCCGGGGATGCAGAGATTCCAAGGGATTCCAGAGCAAGGGAAAGCTTCAGGAGAAGCTGGTGGAGGGGAAAATTTGGAAAGGGATGGAGATTTCACAGAGATGGAGAAAGGGGCAGGAAGGGTTTGGCTGTGAGGGTGGAGCCCAGCGAGGCTCTTCCCTCGTGGCACCACCTGGACTTTGCCAGGTCTGGCTTTGGGCTCCGGCTCCCTCCGAGCTGCAGGGAAAGGAAGGGATGGAAAGCTGGGATGGGTGGGATGCGTTGGAGCCTCAGACACTCTATAATTCATTGAGCACTGCCAGGCAGAGAACGTGCAGCGTTTGGTGTGTGCTGCAAACCCATCCACATCGGGGGGGCTGGGGACTGGAGCACGGCACACCAAACACCAGGAACAGGCAGGATTGGCATGGAATTCTTCCCACCACCTCCTCCTCCTCCTCCACGGTAATCAATCGATCCCCAGGTTCTGATCCTTCTCCTCTTTGCCTCCGCAGATCGAGACGTCCCGGCTGGAGCCAGAGATCGCCATGGCCACCACCAGTAAGACTGTGGTCTACAACAAAGGGTTGTGAGTGCAAGAGGAGCATCCCGGCCCAGAGGGTCTGGGCAGGGAAGAGGGGAAGCTCCAGCCCCCGCCTGGGAGAAAGCAAACAACAACAACAACAAGAAGATGAAATAACAGAGCTCAGTGATAGGAGCTGCTCCCGGCAGCCCGGGAGTGAATTAACACCTGCAGAGAACTGACACCTCACACCACTCAAAAAGATTAATATTAAAAGTTTTAACTTAGCAACAGGAGCAGCGACTACAACAAATAAAATCACGTTGAACCACTTTAGAACTAGCTAACACAACTCCGAGTTTCTGGCACTGCATGGAGGGAGTTGAGGGGCGAGCTCACGTGCTCAGAGCTGCCTGCACGGCGCAGACGTCACCCAGCACATCTCGTGTTCACGGGAGCTCAGTCTCCACTGCTGCTGCACAACACCAGCTCTGCCGAGACCAGGGGGTGCGTGGATGTGATTGATCAGGGATTGGGAATGCCCAGTATTGATTTCCTGCCCATCCCACCCCAGCACTCGTGCGCTGAAGAGGAATTGCCACATCCGTGTGCCCAGTGAAGGGCTGGGCTGTGCCACTCCGTCCCTCCTCCTCCTCCTCCTCCTGCAAACGCTGCTGGTGGCATCCTGCCCTTCCCTGTGAGACTGGCTGGCCCTGGATCCCACCCCCGGAATCCCACAGGGGCTTTTGCCTGGGTTTCAAGATGCTGGAAAGCCAAGGTGCCCAGAGGTGGAGTGTTGGAGCAGAAGATGCTGGAGCTGCTCTGTTCCTCTGCACAGCCCTGGGGGGGTTTGTCCCACCCAGCACCCTCTGACAGGAGTGTTGCTAATCTGAGGTGGTTGGCTGAGCCACGTTTGCTGAGCTGGTGTCTAAGGACAGGATGTGGTTTAAGTTTGGATCAATCCCCAGCTGGGCAGGCAGATGGACAAGGATCATGGCAGGCCCCTTCCAACTGGAATTCCTTCTTTCCTTCTCCTCCTCCTTCTCCTTCTCCTTCTTTCTCCTTCTCCTTCTCCTTCTCCTTCTCCTTCTCCTTCTCCTTCTCCTTCTCCTTCTCCTTCTCCTTCTCCTTCTCCTTCTCCCTTCTCTTCTCCTTCTTCCTCTTTTCTCTCTTCCTCTTCTCTCTCTTACTCTTCTCTCCCCCATTTTTGCCAACCCCTCCACCCAGCAAAGCTGACTCTGCCCAAGGCCTTGTGCTGGTGCAGACGAGGACCCAAAGCCAGGTCCTGGCAGCTGTGCTGAGCTGATGGCTGTGACACTGCCCCTTCAGAGGGGACACTGCCCTCTGGGGACACCCATCTGTCTGTCTGTCCCTTCAAGGGCTCTGCTTTGGGGTGGTTAAAGGGGAGAGCTGAGTCACCCCCACACTGCACCAAGTCCTGCCCTCCCTGGGTTTGGGACCACAGTTTGGCTTTCTGGTATCTCACAAAATTCGACAAAAATTCACCCAAAATCCAACCTGAGGGACTCCTTCAGGTTCATTTGGAGCATGGCCACCAGCAGAGCATTCCAGAGGCAGGATGTCCCTGCAGGACCCATCTCCCTGCAGGAGCCATGTCCCTGCAGATGTCCCTGCAGGGTCACCGTGGCAAGGACACCATGGTGGTGTGGGGTGGCACAGGCTCTTACCCTTCAAATGCTGATTTCTTGTGGGGTTGGGGAGGGTGGGGGGAAAGGGGAAACCAAATCACCACTGACACAGAATGTATTTGATGGATTTATTGCAATGCCTGGAATTGGGAGGCCTGAGCCCCCCAGGTGTGGAGTCAGACCCACAGGAACGGGACCCACACAATGGAGCAGCTCAGGGCCACTGGTTCTGCCCTGCCCTGGTGTAAATCAGGAGTAATTGCACAAAAGGGATCGATGCTTGGATTTACACATCAGCAGACAGGACAGGAGGGGCCAGCTCCAGGCCTTTCCCAGCTGCTGTTCTGGGACTGCTCCAGGCCCCAAACACTGCTGGAAACCCAGAGTGGGCCCCGCTCCCCCCTGGGGCTGCTCTGGATTTACACCAGGGCCAGGACAGCTGGCTTGGGCCCAGTGGAGCTCCTTTAATGCACTAGATGAGATGAATGTACGTTCCAGAGGATGATCCCACCCCGGCTGGGATCTGGGGAGGCCTCCAGGAGGTGACAGCTGTCCTGGGGACATTTCCACGGCCATCTGTCCCACTGGCAGCACCCTGGGAGCAGATAACTCCTGCAGCAGTGAGGGGGAGCCCAGGGAGGGGACAAGGGCCCTGGCAGCGCCCAGGCCTGGGGGAGCAGCTGTGAGGAAAGGTCCTTTCCATGGGGCTGTGGGGTGCTGGGGGTGCAGGTACCCCCTGGCACCACATCCATGGGGGTGTGTGGAGCAGGGAAAGGCTCCTGTGAGGCTGAAATTCCCGTTAGCAAAGGGGCTCTGCTGCAGGAGGCAGCACTCGCTGCCTTCGCCCTGCGGGGTGGGAGGCAGAGGCGGCTGGACTGGGATCAGGCTCCTGGCTCGGGGCCTGGCTGGGTGCAGAGTTCCCCCTTCCCCGTGGGTTCTCTTCGGAGCTTGCTCATCCCAGGCTTTTGTTTGGAGCAGGGGGAAGGAGGAAGGGGTGGAGGCTGCGCTCTGCCGGGGGATCCCCGAGAGGAGGGAGCCGTGATTTGGGTTTGTGGGTGGTGGCAGAGCCGAGGTGTGGTGTCTGAGCTGGGGGTACCTGCCAGGAGTTTCCCGTGGATGGAAGGAGGCCGGGCTTTGCTGCCATCAAGGAAAAGCAGGGATTGATCAGGTTCTGCCTTGGGAAAGAGCCAGCTCCCGATTTTCCCGGTGATGGGAGTGGGTGTGGGTGCTCTCCCTGCGCACACATCACCTGCAGGGCTCACACACCATTAGCAGGGGGTGCTCATCCCGTTAATCCAGCGATCCTCAGTAGGGGCTGAATCCGTTTGGAGCAGAGGCTCGGGATTTATTAAAGGCAGGCAGCTCCAGGGAATGCAGAGGGCCTGATCCTCGGGAGGGGCTGGGGACCAGCTTGGGGATGTCAGAGGAGCTGTGCTGTGAGCGTGGCTCGGCTCAAAGGCAGCTGCTCCGTCAAACAAGTGACAATCAAAGGGCCTAAATGAGTCTGGATTTGTCGTCTGCCCGCACAAACCCCGTCAGACTTGTTTGGCTTTGTGTGGCAGCAAAATGGGACTCAGTCAGCTCGGCAGGGTTTGTGCTGAGGAATGGAACATCCTGAGTCAGCCATTCCCCAGGGTTACCTCCGCCAGCCTCTGGCAGCTTGGCAGCAGTGGCTGCTCCCAAATTTTGTCCCAGTGCCACTCCAAATGTCGTGGCCCCTGCCCAGAGCACTGGGCAGAAGCTTCCAGGGGAGCTGGGGAGAGCCACCAGGCCCTGGGCTCAGTTCCCTTCTCCAGCCTCCTCTGGCAGCACGGAATGCTTTGGTTTGGAAGGGACCTGGAATTTCATCCCATTCCAAACCCCTGCCAGGGGGAGGCTACCACCAGACCAGGGTGCTCCAAGCCCCATCCACAGTCCCTGCAGGTCTGGGGTGGGGAGATGGCCCTGGAGCTCCTGGGACGTGTCCCCACATCTCCCAAAGCCACGTGCATCCCCCTGGGACAATCAGGACACTGCAGGTCCCTCTCTGCTGCCCTTCCCCTCCCTGTCCCCAGCTTGGTGGTGAGCAGGACGAGGGCTTTGCATGAGGAGCACATTGTGGTGGCCCTGTGGTCCCAAACCCGTGGGCAACCCAGAGTCCTTGGGCATCCCAGCACGGGGACACCAAGGTCACGACGTCCCCAGCTGACCCAGCTGATGTGGTTCCTGCACCCAGCGAGGGCTGGGCTGAATTTGATCTCAGAGCAGCAGAAAAGCTCAGCAGCCCCAAACCTGACCCCCATGGATCTCCAAAGGCACTTCCACTGCCAGGCAGCTCCAGGATGAGCTCCCTCCTGGGGCAGCCCCAGCGCTGGGAGCTCCTGGTCCGGCCCTTGTGATGGGAGCGATGGAGAGCATGGGAATGTCCCATGTGGGAATGTCCCATGGGAATGTCCCACATGGGAAAGTCCCATGGGAATGTCCCACATGGGAATGTCACATGGGAATGTCACATGGGAATGTCCCACATGGCATTGTCCTATATGGGAATGTCCCACATGGGAATGTCCTGTAGGGGAGTGTCCCATGGGAATGTTCCACATGAGAATGTCCCACCTGGGAATGTCCCATATGGGAATGCCCCACATGAGATTGTCCTGTATGGGAATGTCCCACATGGGAATGTCCCATGCGATTGTCCCACATGGGAATGTCCCACATGGGATTGTCCCACATGGGATTGTTCCACATGGGAATGTCCCATAGGAATGTCCCACATGGGAATGCCCTATATAGGAATGTCCCACATGGGATTGTCCCACATGGGATTGTCCCACACAGGAATGTCCCACTCAGCCCTTCCAGCAGCGCTGGGGCCGGGACGCGCAGCCGGGAAAGCGGCGCCACGTTAGCGCTGGTTTTAGGAGAGCGAACGGTGCCAGGAGGACTCCACAGCACAGCTAATGATAACGTTCTGCACGTTCATTTAATCACTAATTAATCTCCTAATGCACAAAACGGAGCCTTGGGTTTGTGGGAACAACCCCGAGCATTTGCATTCCCGATTTCCTGTAATTGGGGAAGGCAGGGAACGGGGAGCGCCGTTCGCATGGAGCCGCTCACCTCGGCACAGAATAATAATGAGATGATCATCTCCCGGAGTATTTAATTAGAAATGTCGCACTTAATTGATTTCTTGGCTATGTTAATTAAGGAATAATGAGCACCAGGTTGCAGCAAAAGGTGCCAGCGAGAAGTTTTGAGTGTCTGTCCTGGAGGAGGGGTCTGTTGGCTGCTCCGGGGGACGACCAGGGGACAAGCCCAGGGTGGTGTCACCCATGTCCCAAACCTTCCATCCTGGGCATGGCTCAGCTCCCCCTGTTTTTTTCCTTGTTGCTCCTTTTCCTGCTCCCCACGCTGGGGTGTGCCCAGGTCCTGGCAGGATGGGCAGGAGGTCCCTGTGGGCAGCACTGGGATGTGGGGTCACCTGGCCAATGCTGGACCCTGTCACCTGGGGACAGGAGACACTGGGACATCCCTACCAACGCCACCAGGCTGAGGGACGAGCTGTGCCCTCCTCTTGGAGGGCTGGGCTGGAGATCCAGAGCCCGGGATTGCCCTGGAGGAGCGCGGGGGCTCCCGGGGTGTGTGAGACCCCCCTGGGCAGAGCTCTGGGGACAATGGGCTCCCCGGGCTGCTCCGAGGACACTCCCAGGCTGGGATGTGGAGTCCTGCTGCTGGTGGCCGTCCCCAGCTCCGGGTGTGTCCCCAGGTCCCTTTAGGAAACATCACTTTGGGCTTTTCCCTGGTTTTTAGTTTATTCCACACCCAACATCTCATCCGTGGATGTGAGCACAGCCTGACAGCGAATCCCTCGGGAATGGCGAGGGGACAGCTGCCAGCAGCGGCGTCTTCCAGCGGGGTGGGCACCCTGGACAGCCGGGATACACTGGGACACCCCCGGGACACCCCCAGGACACCCCCAGGACACCCCTGGGACACCCTGCGACAACCTGGGACACCCCCGGGACACCCCCGGGACACCCCTGGGACACCCCTGGGACACCCCCGGGACANACCCCGGAACGTCCCTGAGTCACCCCGGGACACCCCCGGGACACCCTGGGACACCCTGGGACACCATGAGACACTCTGAGACAGGGACACCTGTCCCTGGGTCACCCTGTGACACTCCAGGACACCCTGGGACACCCCGGAACACCCTAAGACACTCTGGGACACCCTGGGATACCCTGGGGTCACTCCCAGGACACCCTGGGACACCCTCAGGACACCCCCGGAACACCCCAGGGTCACTCCCAGGACACCCTGGGACAGTCTGTGACACCCTGAGACACCCCCGGGACACCCCAGGACACACCTGGGGACACCCCCGGGACACCCTGGGGTCACTCCCAGGACACCCTGAGACACTCTGGGACACCCCAGGACACCCCTGGGGACACCCCCGGACACCTCGGGACCCCCTCGGCTCTGTCTCTTTTTAACCCCTCCGTGGCCACCCCCGTGTAACGCTCGGATGTGCCGGAATAAAAGAGGTCAAACCCTGGCTGTGCTCCCAGCTCCGTGTGGAATCTCGGCGGGAATGTTGGGATTTACAGGTCCTGTCTAAGGACAAGGTTATTATGGGCTGCTTTTCCAGGGAAGAGGCTGCTGGGGATGGGGATTCTCCCTGGATGTGGGGAGGGGGGGCTTTCCCAACAGCAGGAATGATGAATTCTGAGTGTTTGTGCATAATTATACATAAATAATTGCAAAATCTGTATAATGCTAGAATATAAAAATATGTATAATTATAGGCATAATATATATATAATCATCTAGTACATATAATAAAATATATGAGCCAATTGATATATTTTAAAATATGTAATTAGATATTATTATATATAATATAGACCTCATAGAGCACAATCTATATTTTATATCTACACATTACGTACACAATAGAGGCTGTGCATGCTAATAAATATATATAAAATATAAATTATAAACCGCAATATACACATTATATATGCATTTGTATGGATATGCTTTATTCNAAAATTATGTGTTTTCCCCCAAATTCCAGGAGAACCTGGGAATCCTGCCCTTTCTGCCCTGAGCTCCCCGGTCCGGGGGTCCCGGCGGGGCCAGCCCGGGCTGTCCCGTCCCTGCAGGGACATTCCCGAGGGATCGCGGGGAGCTGGAGCCCTTCGGGAGCGCTCCCGACATTCACCCCCTGCGCAGCTGGGGAGCTGCCCCTCCTGGAGCTGCCACACTCCTGTCACACCCCTGGGGCCCGCGGGGACACCCCACACTCCNGCGGGGACACCCCAGGGACACCCCACACTCCTGTCACACCCCTGGGACCCCTAAGGACACCCCACACTCCTGTCACACCCCTGGGACACGCGGGGACACCCCAGGGACACCCCACACTCCTGTCACACCTGTGGGACCCCTAAGGACACCCCAGGGACACCCCACACTCCTGTCACACCCCTGGGACCCGCGGGGACACCCCGAGGGGACACCCCATGTTCCTGTCACACCCCTGGGACCCGCGGGGACACCCCAGGGACACCCCACACTCCTGTCACACCACTGGGGCAGCCATTGACACCCCGCGTTCCTGTCACACCCGTGGAACCCCTAAGGACACCCCTGTCCTCACCCACCGCCCTGGAGCCACCAAACCCCGCTTGTCCCCTCGCTCCCAGCGCCTCCCAGCGCCTCCCAGTGCCTCCCAGTGCCGCCCCGCGGGGACACCGCTGTCCCCACCGCTCGGCGCCCTCCCCGCAGCTCTCCAGGTGAGTTTGCAGCAGGTTTTTCTTTTATTTCCACGCAGTAACACTCACTACAGCTGCTACCTACGGCAGGGGACGCACGCACACGGGCACGGGGAGAAAGAATAAATTAAAAGAAACCGTCATAAAAAACCCAAACGATGGAACCAACGGAGAAAACGAGGGAGGGGAGGGTGAGGGAAGGGTGGGGAACGAGAATCAAAAGGCGAGTGAAGAAGGGCCGGGAACACTGAGCTTCTGGTAGGACGCGGTGGTCGGATCTCACGGGCTCCGGCGCCGGGGAGGATGCGCGGTCCCGGGGCCGCCCTGGCAGCCTCCTCTCCCTCCTCGGCTCGGCGGGAGCTCCCC
>WBNO01029783.1:6250-22934 GCA_013400575.1 Peucedramus taeniatus
GGATGGATGGATGGATGGACGGATGGATGGTGGAACAGGGATTGGTGGAGGTTGGACAAGGATGGAGCTGGGACAGGAATTGATGGAGGTGGGACAGGGACTGCTGGCAGGGCAGGAACCACCACATCTGGCAGATATGGTAGCCCCAGGGCTGGCAGAGGGAGTGGCCAGAGGGGCTCTGCAGTGCCTGGCTGAGGATGGCTGGGATTGCAGTAAAACTAAACTCAGCATTCAGGATGTTCCTGAAGGACTCCACCAAGGTGCTGCTGGTGTTGGGAGCAGGCTGGTCCTGCAGCCAGCTGGGAATGCTGGCGAGATGAGCATTTGGTGCAGAGACCATGTTTGCTCTCCTTGTGCCCTCCATGGTTAACACTCTGCAAATACCTTCTTGGCAATGACTCCAATTAGGCCAGGACATCTTCCTGTAATCTGGATCCCTGTTGTGCTGTCAGACTCAATTCAAATTTAATTTGCTAAAGGTGTGTATGAGGCAGCTTTTTTCCTTAAACCAAAAAGGAGGGGAAGATACCGTTGATGGAAAAAATAATACAGGTTCATATTCTTCTTAACTTAAGGAAGGAAAAGAGATGCCAGAAAACACAGCTAAATTTACATTTTAATGGGAAAGGTTCTGACTGCCTGCTCTGAGAAACACAAATTGCTTTCTGGATGGGACCCTCACTTTATACCAAAGTGCAGGGAATTAAATCCAGCATCCCCTGATGAGATGAAAGGGATATCTGGAGCCACAATCCCCACTACCAGCCTGTGGCAAGGACAGGCCAGGCACTGCTGGTGAGGCCAGGCTGTTGTCCCAGGGGGCACAGGGCAGGTGGCTGCTGGGACTAAGGGACAGCTGGAGGTGCCATGCTGGGAGCAGAGGGCTTTGCTGTGTGTTTCAAACCCTGGGTGACCGTGGCCCTGCCCCTTTTGGGGTGCTGACAGAGGCAGGGCTGGCTCAGAGGGGTCTGTCCTCATTTCTGTGTGATGAGGTGGGGTCTCAGTAGCAGAACTGCACTGGCACAAGCATCACTTCAGCCATTCCCAGTGGCAGCTGCAGTGGGAGCCCCCCAGGAGCCCATGCCCAAGGCAGCTGAGCCCTCTGGGGTGTCTCTGCTCCACCTCAGAGCAGCTCAAGCTTGCAGACAGGTCCAGCAGTCTCTCTGCAATGTCTCAGACCCCCATGCAGCCAAAAGCTGTGCCCAGGAGAAGCTGCTGTTAATTTCTTTGCATCTTAAAGCATTTTTGGAGATGAAAGCACGGCACAGTGCTGTGTAGTCTTGTCTCTGGCAGGGCCTGTCACCTGCAGACGTTTCTGGCACATTCACCAGCACGGCAGAGACTGGTCCCTGCTGGGACTGAGCTCCTGGAGTGTGTCCCCACCCCATATGGTGCTTTTCCAGTTGTCAGAGCAGTTGTATGCAGTGGATGGGATGTAAATTCAGTGTCATATGGCAAAGGCATCACTCAGACAAGGAGACAAGATGCTTATTGGGGATGCTTCCAATCCAATAAAATAAGCAAAATCATCCCTGTTAGAGGTTCAATCAGAGCAGATGTGCTGGCACCCACAAGGCTGCTTCCCTGGGGGAAACAGTATCACTGTCTGGAAACCAAGGCAGTGATAAATCACAGGTGACATTCAGTAATTTGTTACTGCCTTGTGCAAAACACTGCTGCTCCTCTGGGCCAGTCCTGGGCATTGCCTGGGATCACAATGATTCTGATCTTTACTATCACAATGGGTTTGTCTTGGGTTAGATAACGACAAAAGGCCGTGGATGCAGGAGAACACGGATGTGGAGCTGCTGGGAGCAGAGCAGAGCATGGGCCAGTGGCAGGTACAGCTGGTGTTGGCTGCTGGGCTGAGCAGGGCTGAGCCTGGTGGCCCCTGTGTGCTGGGACAGAGGGAGGTGGCTTCCCATGTTTCCAGACTGCAGGCTCGGGGCTGTGGGAGCAGCAGGACTGATGCTGTTGGTGGCAGCAGCAGGAGAAGCAGAGCACTCGCAGCATGTGCAGCACAGCAGGGGTTTGTAAAGAGATGGAGCAGCTCAAGGAGACTGCTGGGGATCTGGGTTCCACAGTGATGAGCTGAACTCCTGCCCAAAAACAGAGCCAAGCTGGAAGGTGCTGGGGTGGGAGCTGTGGGGTTTGTTGGTCACAGACAGGAGCTCTTGGGGTGAGGCTGTGGGCTGGAGCTGAGTACGGGGCCGTGGGGGAGGAGAGGGTGTTGGGCTCTTCAAAAACATCAGTGGGCACCTAGTTGGTCCAAATGACAGGTTTCAGTGCTTCTCCTTGGCCAGGCAGCCTTGCACTGCTCTCCTGGCAGCAGGATGCTCTGCCCTGAAACACAGGGGGCTGGGACCCCTCGTGCCACGTGGTGCTCACAGGGTTGACTCGGGAGCCACACCAGGCTCTGAGTGTGGGAATTCTGAGGGCTCCCTGCAATGATCCAGGCCAGACCCAGAAGCAGGTGCCTGAGTTTAACCAGCAAGTTTGTGTCACAAGGACTCTGTAGGTTTGCCAGGAATGAATGTTATTTCCTCCCCAAAAATCACAGGGAGACAAAACACCTACTAAAACCAAAACTTCCCATGATGCTTCAATTGTGAAGCAAAATTTATGTTTTGATCTTGGAAATCAATGGCAATTCATAAATTATTCTCCTGTGCTGCTACAGGTTGTCTGTCAGTGATGGGCTCTGCCTGACAGGAGCCATTACAGGTTTTGTTTGGTTGTTTGCTCAGTATCAGTGGTTTGTTCAGCTGCTCTCCAGGTCAGGATGGTAATGACAAATTAAAGGCTAGTGGGCTTTTTTTCCAAACAGTTTTAGGAAATGCAGCTGGATGACATCATCACAGTGTCACTGAGCACACCAGCAGCAGCATGGGATGGAGCAGTGTTGAGGAGGGCGTGTCCCCATGCAGGTGAGCACAGGTGAGTCTGGTGTGGGCCAGCAGGCTGGAGCTCCAGAGATGTGCTTCAGACACACTGCTGCCCTCGTGTCCCTTCATCTTCCCCAGACTGTTTATCCTTGTGCCCACAGTCTGGAGGGATCCAGAACATTTCAGGATCACTGCTGCCTCCTTACCCTGTCCCACCCATTGCCCACTGTGTTGGGATCGTGGCTGTGCTGGGATCACCTTTGCTGGTGATTCTTTAGGTGACCCCAAACCAGTCCTTCAGGACACCTGGCACGACACGTTGGAGGTCCTGGGTGGTGGTGGGATGCACTGAGTGCCCTTGTGTGGCAATTTTGGGGGATGGAGCAGCAGCTCAGAGCCCATGGGGACACAAAGGGGGTCCCAAGCTGGGGTGGGTGTTCCTCAGGAAGGGGCTGTGGTGCTGGCACTGGAGCCATCCCAGACCTGCTGGGCTCTTTGCCAGCACCAGGCCTGTGCTATTATGGGCAAATTACCTGTGGAATGCTTTTTTAATCTTGAGAGAAATAACTTGATTAGTAATTATTGGTGCAGAACACTTGGGGAGTCTCTGCAGAGGGTGAGGACAGGCTGTTTCACTGGAGCTGCCTGTCAGTTTTGTCACCTAATTATAAGACTGTTCCGTGCCAAGACTCTGGACAGACAGAGGAAAAAAATCCTCAGCGTAATTGTATTGGTCATATTTTATAGCCACTAATTACTTGCTTTGCAATTAGCATTTCTCTGGCTGGCTGGGGAGCTGTCACAGCCCTGGCTCACCACACACAGCTCAGTGGCACAGCTCCCTGGGGCTGGCAGGGAAGGGCATCAGGCCCTGTGTGGTCACTCTGCAGCCCCACAGCACGGGAGGGAAAGGGGGGCTGGCCATCACCAGGGTGATGGATGTGCTGGTGTCCAAATCTGGGACAAGATGCTGGCTCTGGGCTTGATGGCTCCACCTGAGCTCAGTGTGATCATGAATCAAAAATCTCATGTGAACTTTAGCTGCATCCATAAATTCTTCATTTATCATTATTAAAGATACGGCAACATTCAAACTCTGGTTTATAGCTGGAAATTTACATTGTGTTATCGTCTCTGATACAGTAAATATTCTTGTCCAAAGCCCATCAGGCAGTTTTCTACTTATTAGGAATTAATGACTCATGAAACAGAGCCAGAACAGGCTGTTGGTATGAATGAAGGGAAGGCTGTGGCTATTGGGGTTTAGCCCCTGAGGAATTATGAAGGGACCCCAATAAGCAGGTAATTGTGTCAGTCCACCCTCTGAGCTACACCTCCAGGTACTCTCCTCTTACATCTTACAATACACATGTTGAGCCTCTGCTTCTCTCTGCATTGGCAAATCTTCAAAATCCTTCACCTCCAGCAAAGACCATCTGCTGCTGCAGCAGCATGGAAACAGCTTTCAGCAAGCAAAAACTTGAGTTTATCCTTTTAATTCAGCCCAATGCCAAAAGTTCAGTCATTTATTGTGCCTTTTGCAAGGTTTTTCTCTAAGTCTGTCGATGGCTGGTGTTTGTTGGGGAAATTTTAGGGATTTTGCATTTGTATGAATGTCTCAGAGTTGTTGAAACCACCCTGGGCTGATGTGCTGTGCTGACACTTTTCCATAAACACATCAAGTCCTAAACTAAAACCCTTCTAACAACTAAGTAAAATGGAATAAAAGATAAATCAGCAGTTACATGCATTTGTGGTGTTACAGACTGACTGGGGATGATGCAGGAGCTGCACCCTGGCATGTCCTCCTGGGCCTCAGAGCAGGGCTTGTACTGAATAATTTGTCCTTTTGTTGCTTCCTTTTGGCTTTGCAGAGGAAGTTTTGCATCCCAGTGCCTGATTTTTAGGACCTTTGCTCACTTACTGGGACAAGCTTGTATTTTGGTTAAAGCATTACAGAGGGCTACAGTGTGATAGAATGTGCAACGTTATCTTCAAGAAGCAATTGTACTTCATAACATGAATTAATTAACACTTTGCACTTAAACCAAGTAGCTAATTACAGACCTTTTAGCTTAACAGAGTGCAGGAAGGGATAATATAAATGGTAATTATTGAGTTAAGCAGGATGTAATGTGCATCCAGGGCTCACCTGGGACATCTCAGTCAATACTCAATTACTTCACTGCTCTCTGAAGGCTCGTGCTTCCCTGCAGTGACATCATCAGTGCTCTGATGTTCCTGTGGCCCAGGTCTGTGGTAGCAGGCCCTCAGTGGGTAATAATTAGCATTGACTCTATGATTGCAGAAGGCTGAACTATTGTTTTATTCTTCTATCCTATATTATACCATATTATTAAGAAACCTGTAACCCTTCCAGACAGTCCCATACAGCTTTGATCTAATTGGTCAATCAATCCAAACACCATCCAGTGTCCAGTCAAGAAACCACCCTTTGGTAAACAAATCTCCATAACACATTCCACATGTGCCCAGCAACAGGTGCAGCAAGTGAAGCTAAGAATTGTTTTAATTCTTTCTCTGATCTTCTCACAGATTCCCTGGGAAAGTCTGTGCCTGCTCTCTGTGGTTAGAGAGCTGCTGCCACATCAGGTCCCGTACCAGGGCCAGAGAACAGTCTCACGAGGCTGCTGAGTTGTGGCAACCAGCTCTCAGTCCGTGCCTGCCTTGCCCACCTTGGCCCAGCCGTGGCCTGTGGCTCGCCCTGGTGGCCCAGCTCTGCCCAGCCCCTTCCTGTGGCCTCTGCACAGTGCTGGGCTCCAGCTGTGGAGCTTGCTGCCTCGCAGCCCAGCAGAGCTCCTGGAGATTTCTGCCGTGGCTCTGTTCTGCAGAGAGGCAGAAGTGTTCCGTGGTGTGGGTCTGTGCTGCTGGCAGAGCCTCTGCCCTGTGCAGCTGTGCCCTGCTGAGACCCCTGCTCCTCCAGCACGCCTTGATTGAGCATCATTCCTGGCACTGCACAGCCCTTACAGTAACACAGAGGAGAAATTCATTTAGCGAGGCTTAAGGTCAGATTCTGGGAGTTAACAGTTGTGAGGTCAGGAACAGAGTTACAGGAGGAAACAAAGCACAAACCAGGCTCTAGAGTGAGTTCAGGGCACAAGCTGCTTCCTCAGCTCTGGCTGTGGTGCTGCAGGGCTCCATGTGGCTCGTGTTAGTTGTGTTTGTGGCCAGCAGAAACAGAGGCAATGCTCCTCATGCCTTCCTATCGGATGGGAATGGATGGGAAACCCCCCAGACCAACTGCCACATTCCCCTCTGGGGATGTCTGGGAAAGGAAAGCTCTCTGCAGGCGTGGGGTAGCCCTGGAGAGCTGTCAGCACTGACCACAGCCACCCTGGCACTGCAGCAATGGCCTGACAGCTGATGTGAGCTTAATGACTGCATGTGAATGTACTGATTGGCAGGCATTGGGACTTGCTGGCTGGGGACCTGGAACTTGGCACAAAGCCAGAGCTGTCTGGCTGGAAAACTCTGACTTGTTTGGGAAAGGTCACTGTGATGCTTCAGCACTTGAGCTGGTTGGATTATGAACAGCTCCAAGAACCCAGCAGTAAATGGAAAGGGGGATAAGATGTCCCAGGGGTTCCTCAGCAGGTGATCCAGGCAGGCCAGCACTGAGGGAGGGAGGGCAGGATCCAAACTGCACCTGTAGCAGGCAGAGGTGAGACAAGCTGTTGGCCAAACACAGTGAGCTGAGCTGAGAGTGAGGAGGGGCTGGGTGAGGATGGCAGCTGTGAGCCCTGGGGCTTGCTGTGGTGAGGGCTTTGTCCTGTCCTTGGCATGGCCATGGCTGGGAGAGGTGCTGGGAGGGATTGTGGCAGCAGAGACCCTCCAGCTGCTGCCGTGGTGGGGACAGGTCCTGCTGAGTCCCAGTTCTGCAGCAAGAGGTAGCACTGCCTCCTCCCCTTCAAAGGCAAAATGCTAATTTCTATCTGAGCAGGATGAATTACACATTGTACATCAGTCCCTTTGTGTGTGTGCTCCATAGAGCACCTCTGGAAAGGGTTTGAACAGTGATGAAAACCTCTGTTAAGAAGAGATACTGCTTAAACACCTGACTGTGGTGCTGGCAGGCAGCTGCTCCAGGCCTGTGGTATCTCAAAGCTGGGGCTGCCATTGAGGGTCCCCAGCCATCTGCAAGGGAAGAGCTTCTTTAGAATTCCTAACAGTGGCATCCTGTGTCCTCTTTGGTCCAAGCTGATGTTTGCTGAAGGATATTGGAAGAATTAGTAGAGCTATTTCTCATTAATCCTGTCCCAACTGACAGCAAAATCAAGCTAAAAGGCAGGAGATCATGTGCTGTTGTTTTAGGAAAGAGCCCAGTGGTGTTAACAAAGGGTTTTATCATTATGGGGGTTGTTTGATTCAGAGAATAAAATAACCCAAGGTAATAAAGCTGGATGAATTAAAAGCTCAACAGCATGAAAAGGTATTCTAGCCCCACAAATTCTTCAGGGAACTTGTCTGGGCCATCCCACTCCTCCATGAGCCCAGTGTCACTGCCAGCCAGCACTGTCCTTCCCTCTGGGGCTGTCCAGCACTTGGTTGCTGGACTTACCCTTTCTAGGAAAGAGGTTTTAGGGGCAGGCAGATGGTGGCTTTTGGCAGGGATGCAGCACTGTGTGGCTGCTGGGGGCTTTGGAGAGCCAGGATGCCATTTCTCTCTGTTTGTGGTTTGACTTTTATTTGATGAGTCGAGGGATATGAATAAATGGCTGTGTTTGCAAGGGTGATGCTTCTGCATCTCTGACTGGCATGAACAAGGGTTGGGGGGGGAATAGTGGGTAGAGATGTTTCTGAGAATATTCCTGAGTCTTTGCTCTCCTTTCCTGGCAATACCAGCAAGCCCTCCAGCACCACTGCTCTCTAATCTAATCAGACCCAGGGAAACAGGATTTGCTGCAGTGTCTGACCACTTAGATACCCACCAGCAGAGTAAATGCCAGACATGTGCTGTGAGAATGGCCAAAAGCTATTCCAGCCCCTGTCAGTGCAGAGACAAGACCTCTGGAACCTGCACCTCTCCCTGCTTTGGGTGGCTGCTCCAAATTCCATCACTGCTGGCCTTCAGCAAGACTCTGCAGGTGGGTTCATCAATACAGAGCAGGATCTGTACACAGGGAACCCAGACCAGGGGGTGTGCAGCCCCTTCCTTCCCATGAGCATTTATGGGTGTCTTCCAAAGTGTTTTCCTTTATGATTTTGATTAGTAGATAAAAGGCCATTTCTTCTTTTAATGGAGTCTCTGATGTTAATGGTCTCTCTCCAATCAGATTAAGGTGTTTTGGCCCATGTTACTCTAATGGAGGATGATTGAGAAATAGCTGGTTCACAGCTGGCTCCTTGCACTCTCACTGTGCTGTGCTGCTGCCACTGAGACACTGCCAGGAAATTAAAAAAAAAAAAAAAAGGCTGGAGGAGTTCACCCCCTCCCTTCACAGGGGCTCCAGCCCTCCCTCTCACCAGCCCCTTCTGGGCTGTGGGCACATCCTGGGACCATCCCAAGAGCACACAGAGAGTGGGGGAAGGCTGTGCTGGGGCTGTGCTCACCCTCTGAGCTCCTGGGGCAGCTGGAGCTGCAGTGACTGCCCTGTCCTCATGCAGTGGGAGCTGTGCTGCCCTCCTGCCTGGTCCTGCCTGCCTGGTCCTCCCCTCCCTGCCAGCCTCTGCCATGTGCCATGGACAAGGGCAAAGCAAGCACTGGAATCTGCTGGATAATCAGAGCTATTAGATGCACTCGTGTGTGCAAATGCAGATGGTTGGAGGACCCTGGGGAGCAGGAGAGAGCAAGCTGGGACTTGGCCATGTCTCTGCTGAGGCCAGGATGGAGCACTGGCTGTGGTGCTGGCCTGGGGGTCCTGGTGTCCCTGAGCCCTACTCAGCCATCGACTTGCACAGAGCAACTCCCCAGGCTGTGGTTGGTCCCATTGTATTAACAAGGCACCACTTCTGCATTTTAAGTGTGTGCTCCTTGATATCGTCCTGCCTCTAAATGATCCTGGAAATGCATTGTCTACTTAACTACTTTTTAATTAAAAGTCAGGGATATTAGAAAAGAGAAATCAATTCTTGTCACAATTAAGACTTGGTTTGAACAATTGCAGCATGTTTCAGTGAAGGATCCTCTCTGGGCTTATTGATCTGTATTGTCATAATGTCTAGGTTATTGCCATGGCTCAGACAGTCTTAAATGAATATTTCAGCTGAATTATGTATGTTATCTGGCAGGCAGAGGAGGCTGCCTGCTGCCACTCAGAGCCTGCAGGGCTCCCCTGGCCCCCACGCCTGCTGACTGAGGCCTGGGCTGGGGTGAGCCCCTTGTCTCCTACAGTGCCAGGCTCCTCTGTGAGCCTGGTGGTTGTGCCAAGGGCCTGGTGACAGCTTGGGCAAGTCAGGTGGTCTTGGGGTTTGCAGCCCCAGGAAATTCTCAAAGCTTGGAGGCAGCCACAGGGCACAGTGGCACCAGCTGAGCAGGAGCTGCACCCGGTGCCATGCTGTGTCTCCCTGCTAACAGGAGCTGCAGGAAGGCAGGTGAGCACAGGGGCTGAGCCCTCCCCACAGCTGGCTGTGGCTCCCCCAGCCATGGAAGTCTTCCCCTGTCTTCCCCTCCTTCTCTCTTTCCCTCTTTTTCTCTTCCTCCCTCTCCCTCTCAGAGAGGGGCTGGTGGGAGGTCTCCAGCATTCTCCACTATGAAAGTGACAGGAGAGTAGGAGGCTGATTAATCAAAATCTAATATGATGAAGGACCTTTTTAAAGGTAAAAGATGTCCCAGTTATGGTTTGTCTGCCCTTTAAAAGTTCTTGAAAACCAGGGGGTCTTGAAGGAAAGAAAATTGATTTCTCATGGTTCCTCTTATACCTTGGGGCAGAAAGTAAATTCAAAGGGGCCCTGCCATGAAAGGTTAGAGTCTGCTGCTGTGGCTGATAATGAGATCTCTCAAAGATAAATCAAAACACCTGGATTTCACCACGGAGCAGCTACTGGTTTAACCCAAGATCTGGAATCAGGAAGAAGAGAGGGCACATGTTAAACCTTGCCTGCTGTGGAAGCAGAGGTGGCAGCAGCAATGCTGCAGCTCCCCTTATGTTGGTCAGAGCTGTTCCCTCCTGCCTGGTGGTGCCTGGCACATCCAGCACCTCTCCACAGTTTGTGCAGAGCCTCTGGTCCCCACCAATGTACTTTTCACATCATCACTGCTCCCTTACATGCAGGGGCACATCAGCAGCAGCTCCTACAGCTGTGCTCCCTCCTCCCTGTGCTCCCCCCAGTCCTGTGAGCTGCATCCCCCACACTTGGGGGCTGGGGAAAGAAAATCCCGATGGCCTTGACAACACTCCTTAAGCAATGGCTGTGGCTTCCAGGGCTGCAGCCCACTAGATGCCATTTATTTTGTGCTAAGTAGGATTCACATAATAACTTCTGGCTCGTATTAATGCTTTTAATCTGCAGACCTCAGAAAGAGATGAGCCAGAGAAAACCAGGAGAGAGATGCTCAGAAAAAAAAAAAAAGAAAAGAAGCAGAGAAAAGTGAGTAGGATGAACTCTTTACCTCTCTATCCCATTAGCATGTTCGCCATGGATTGCAAAATCCTGTTAGGCACGGGCAGCCTGCAGATCTGGAGGCAGTGCAGAGCCTGTGGTATCAGTGGTGGCTTTGGCTCTGCAGAGGTGCCAGGGCTCTCCTGAGTGCTGGCTGCCCTCAGGGTGCTGGGGAGGGCTCCAGCACAGCTTTCCCCTGGGTCCAAGTGCCTCCCCTCACTGGGACTCCCCAGCTCTAATATTTGTTGCTCTTCATTTTGGGTTCAGTGACCCTCAGGCTCTGTGTCCGTGCCTTTGCTGTTTGACTAATTGGAGAAGTGTCTAATCCTCTTCTCCACCGATGTCACTGTTATGCAGCCTGTGATTAAACAAGCTGTCAGCTGCTGCTGTTTACAGATAACAATGCTGCTTTCTCTCATTCCTACACTATCAGGCTCATTAGGAAGGTTTATGGATAAATTAGTCAGTCTGGGATTGAATAATGTCTGAAATGCAAGCACTGAGGAACTGCATCTGGATAGCCAAATGTGACAGTGACCTGAACCACTGCACAGGGCACAGGCCCAGCCCCACAGCAGGGTGACCCCCAGATCTGGAGCCTAATTGCTGTGCCCATGTGGGCTCTCTTCAAGGAGACTCTTCCAGGGTGAGCCCCCACTTCTGGTACCAGGCTGGAGACAGCAGTAAGTGTCTGGTTGATAAAATCCTCTCTGATGCTTCATTACAGCAGATTCTGCAATACACATAAAAAGAGGTTCTTTCCCCACAATTATTGCATGAAACACTCATACATTTCCAGAGAAAGTTCCTGGTAGGCTTGGTGCCTGGCTGTTCAATACAGCAGGAACAAACTGCAGCTGCAGATGGGAACAGGTTGTTTCTGCCATTTGTTATTTTTTCCCCTAATTATGATGCAGATTGGATGCTCTCTCCAGCACTCCCTCCCTTTCTATTTATTCAAGCAGGATTTTTGTGACCCTATAGCCAATTTCTCTCTGGGCCCAGAGTGCCCCATTAGAATGGAGCAGAATTTATTGCTCCCCTGAGCTGCAGCCCCTTCCCCAGTCCCCTTCCACCACTGGCCAGCACTGAGCTGGGATGGGAGCAGGCTGGGATGTGAGGATCCCTCTCTCCATCCTTGGCACAGGGCTGGCAGGACCCCCGTGGCAGGAACTCTGGGGGATGGTGTGGCTGGCAGCTGGCACTCTCTCTCTCTCTCTCTCTCCAGGGCTGCATCTCACCCTGGCTGGGTGGCAGCAGGAGCAGAAGCACCTGCAGGCATGGAAAGCTGTCCTGCTCTCTGCTGAGCAGTGAGCAATCTGTAATTACTGGAGAGTTTTCAGGGAGCTGGACACACCATGCTGGTGCCTTATTTAGAGTCTGCCCAAGTGCTGAGTCCTGGAGTGCAAAATGCATCTACGAATTAGCCACAGCTGGATTAAATTGCTAATTATAATTTGCAAAGTGTGTTGCCTTCTTCTGTCAGGGACAAATGAAAAAGACTCACTCTGCATGACCTCCCCATCACCCTCACCCTGTGACGGGGAGGGGGGATAATTGGTGAATGTCTTGTGGTGATTGAGTTACCAAGTGAGCCCTGAAGTGTTTTTCCTCATCAGTGTGTCATACAAGCTGCATTTCTGATTTGCCTGATGAGGAAGAGCAGAGCAGCATCACTCCATGGAAATTCACAGCAGTTCAGTGCCCTTGTTGTTGTTAAGGGGCATTTACTGCCACGTTATTGAGGGGCCAGGAAAGTTAGAAATCTTGGTAATGCATTTTAAATGGTGATCAGCACAAAGATATAAACATGAAAAAGCTCTTAATAAATAGAGGAAACACCATGAATCTGGGGAATCCAGGCCCACGGTGCATTGGCACTTTGGGGTTGCCCTTTAGGGTGCACAGGCATGCTCTCCTCAGGAGCAGTGTGAACCAGACTGGCACGCTCTTGGTCTCCAAATTAACCAAGGTTTGGGTTGCAGATTCAGTGCAGGGCAGCTCAGAGCTGCTGAGGGAGGTCTGGGAAGCACTCAAGCTGTGGAGGGAGCCTGGCACCAGGGCAGGCACTGATCCTTGCTGTGGCCACTCTGGAGCCTCTTCCCTGGCCCTCAGCGCTGGACACTCATCTCAGAACCACACAACCAGCAGGACCAGCCTGTCTAAAACACCTCTGACAATGAGTGATGGCCACATGCTACAGATCCCTTTGTGAAACATAACCAACCTGCTGTAAGACCATTTCTGATGTGACTGAAAATGAAAATCCTGATGACAGCACTTCAAACAGAACTGCTGCAAATCTCTATAAGTGGTTTTAATGAAACCAACCAGGAAGAGGAGAGCAAATCAAAGGTAGAACAACTCCTTTGTTCAAATTACTGTAATTGGTATCAAAAATTATGTTAGTGGTTGTTTGCACCATTATACTTGAGGTACATCCTCATTTCTCCCTCAGTTCTCAGAGGTTCACCCACCTGAGCTCTCACTCTGCACCTCTGCCTTTCAAGCAGAGCAAGTGAACCCACAGCAGAGGGGCAGGCTGAGGGGAAGAAGCCTGTGGGGTTCTGGCATCCTGCCTTGTGCTCAGCACCAGCAGCAAAGCATCTCTGAGGGGCAGGACCTGCCTCCTCCATGAGGCTTCCCACTGCTCCCAGGGAGGGCAGATCCCACACACGACTCAGTGCTCAGGGCCTCTGAGTGCCCTTCAGGCTCTGTCACCAGGCTGTGACACCTGGATCCCTCCTGTCTGGCTCTAATTAGCAGCATGTGGTAATTTGTCTCTGGTTGAGCTGGAGCTCCAAAGGCAGGGTTCATACTGATGATGACAGAATGGGGTATGACTTACAGAAGTGTAATGATATTGTGCTGCCCGGAGCTCTGGATTTTCTCAGTATATGATGAATGTGAGGCATTTAAAAAAATTAGACACTCTATTTTACACTATTTTCTAGAACGTGGATATCTGTGGGCTGTCTGGAAATCCATTAGCAAGAAATGTAAAGATGCTTAAAGGCATTTACCCAGATTAGCTGTGTTTATGCAGTCAAGGGTCTTTTATGTGATTACCTTAAAAGCTAAAGAACTGCTGCAAAACATTTATAGTGCAGACATTGAGAGGCAAAGAGTACAGATCTGACAGAAAGACAGAGCTGTTAAAAAACAAGTGCACAGCTCTGGTTGCTTTGTATTTGCAGACAAACAACTCAGAAGGTAGAAAGGTAGGAAAGGTTTTCCCTTTGCAGCCCTGAGGCTGGGCTGTGCAGCTTTGAGCATGAGATTTATGGGGAAGCTTTACATTAATTTCCATTTTCACTGTGATTTCTGCTAGTTAGCAGGAGGGGATGAGCAGGGATGGGCCAGCACTGGGTGTGATGGAGTGTTGTGCCCCTGGGAAGCAGAGTGTGAGCCCTGGGATCAGCTGGGTGTGGCAGACTGGTGAGGTGAGGTGCCTTTGGGACCTGACTGTCTGAGCCACTTTCCTCTGTGGGATATTCCCTAATGCCAGGCACACTTGTGCTGCATTTCTGCTGCTTCCTCTGCTCTGGCTCTGCCCTTGTCACAGCAGAAGTCCTGGAGTGTGTTTGTGTGACATGCCAAAAACAGTACAAAATTGCAGAAATCCTTTGTTTTTCATGGTACAATAATACTTGCAAGTGTGGAAGAGAAAGGAGAAGTCCAAAATCTTCCATGAGGTTTCTGCCTGCTCCATCTTTTGTCAAGGATTGCTCTTTCAGCTGTACATTGAGGCCTGCATCCTCATGGCTCCTTTGTCCTTTAGCATAAAAAGTAATTTGTCAGCAAAAGAAGTAAAGTTTTGTTTTTCAGTACAGATCTGGCTGTCCTCCCACTGAGACTTTCAACTCTCTTTATCTCAGGAATTGATGGTCTTGGTTTCTGATTCTCTTTCCTTGGTGTTTTGTATTGATTTTTTTTTTCCAGGAGGGTTATTTTCACTGTGGTGTCAAAACTATCTTTCTGTCTCCACTTACAGCAGGTAATAGCTCAACTTGGCCAATTACACATTTTCTGGGCTAGCCCTGCTCTTTGCACAAGTTCCCCTGACAATCTGGAGCCTGGCTGACCCGATGTCTTTGCTTTCCCTTTGCTCTTGTCTCAGCAGGCTCCAGGCAGGAGTGGGGAAAGGCAGCAGCCCCAGAGCTGGATGTGAGCAGCAGAGGTGACCAGACAACCTGGGATTCCTCTTCCTTCACCTGCAGATACTGGCTCCTCAAGGAGCTGGTGGGCTGTGCCATCCTCTGTCCTGTCCCTGGCGTGGCTCTGGGCTCATGAAGAAATCCAGTAGTATCCATTAAAGGCTGCTCTGTTTCTCTGTTTTCTTCACACCAGCAATGGCTTTGTCATCTGCTGCTGCTGAAACAAAATTAATGAATTCATTTTCCCAAAGCATGATACTTAAAATCTTAATTAAAATACCTCTGGCTGTTCTACTACCAAGATTTTATAAGTGCTTGGAATAATATTTCAGATAAATGGATAAGCTGTGTGCTTTTAACATGACAGACCCTTCTTCTAGTAAAACATATCTAACATCAAATCCTCCATAGACTTCCAAAATCCTGTTCCCTGCTTGGCTCCTCAGTGACAGGAAAGTGTACATGCCTGTGGAGCTTGGTGGTGAATGGAGCTGTCCCAGGGGCCTGGATTGATTTGCCTCATGACATTGATACCTTCCACTGTCCCAGCAGCCAGACCCAGTGTGTGAATACTAAAAGGAAGCTGCTGTGCCTGGAGGCAGGCAAGCGAGATCCTGTATATTACACTGTGAGAGTTGTGTGTCATATTAGAGCAATCTGGCTTTAAAGGGCATCTTTCAAGCACAAACTAGCTTTTTCCCACACTTGACTGATCACACAAATGACTGTGATTAAAGGTCAAGTGCCTGGGTTTTTCTATTTTACTCCTTAAAAATTTATATGCGAAAGAAAACCTAGAAGTTAACATAGCATGAAATTGTTATGCAGTTCTGAGCCTTTAACGACAACTAAATATCACTTTTCTTCCTGGGTGGCTTGAGAAATCCTCAGTAATAACGGGTCACTTCTTTTGGGTTCCACTTGAGGAAGATTATAAATAAACCCTGTCTTTTGCTTCCCTGCTCTGTAACGTGATGGAGGGAGGGTTTTGATGGTAGGAACACGTGCCCCCAGTCAGCAGGGCTGTTCCTGCTCTCACCAGGAGCTCCTGGGCTGCAGGTGCACGGCAGGAGGGGCCCCAGTGCTGGTGCAGCAGCACACGAAGCACTGATCCACGCTGAGCTTTCCTAGATGGGAGGAACATTGATAAATGGATTTCCTCACAGTAAAGTTAACACAGGTAATGTTAGGTAATGACCATGCTTGCAAAAGAGCTGAGAAATGGAGAGCTGGGAAACTCCTCTGGCTCCAAATGTCCAGCTGGGCTTGGCCTGAGGTCCAAGCACCAACTCCTGTGAGCAGGGTTTGGCATGGGCTACCAGAGCCTGGCTGGGCTGTGCTGGATGGACGCTCAATGCTTTTATTTCAGATCTACAATATTTTACATTTGACACATAATCACAGCAAAAAGAACATCCCACAGGAACAAATGTTTGCTTTGGTGTCATGGCATCCACCATCGGGGGAAAACTGGGGGCATTCAGCCTGACTAAACTTTGCAGGAACCTGCAAGACCTACAATTAGTAATTATCGAACCTCGCTGAGTTCCTTCCCTGAGGAAAGAGGGGCTGTGGGCCTGGTGGCAACAACCAGGCTTTGGTGAGCCCGGAATTGAAGAATTGCCTCACCCAGCCCAGGCAGCCCCCACAGCCAGCACTGTCCTGGGTGCGGGTCTGGCAGGACTCACCCTGCCTGGGCTGCCTTGCCTGGGCTTTCTGTCAGGGCATTTTTGCTTTCACAGCAGCTGCTGGGCTTGGAGGACCTCGACATGAAGCCGGGAATAAAATTTCAAGACGGAAAGGTAGGACAGAGGGCTCGACAAAACCGACACTCCTGAGCATCGCCTGCAGGCCGGGGCAGGGATGAGACTGCCCCGCTGCTCTCCATCTCGCCTTCAGCGAGGGCTGCCCGTGCCCTGGGCAGCAGTTCCAGCAGCCCAAAGCTCAGCAGGGCTCCGTGTTCCCTCAGGAACCAGCCCGGTGCCCGAGCCCCCTGACCGAGCCCAGTCCCTCACCGGGGCCGCCCTCCCTCAGCCGGCTCCGGACTGACCGCCCGCCGTCCTGGCCCCGCCCCCTCTCTCC
>WBNO01029783.1:23342-68169 GCA_013400575.1 Peucedramus taeniatus
TCCGGGGCTGGCCGGACGGGTTGTGGGGCGGATGTGCCGCCGCTCTCCGGGGCGCGGAGATCTGCCGGAGGAGCGGGAGAGGACGGACGGGTGCTCGTGGAGTGACCGGGTCAGCCCGGGGTGTCCCGGTCCCCGCGATCACCGGAGGCACGAGGCAGCGCGCTGCCAGTACCGTGACAGGGAGGCGGTTCGAGCCCTGGGGTCCGTGCTCGCGGAGATTGCGCTGGCACGGACGGAGCCCGCTGGTCCCGGAGGGGAGAAGAGTCTCGGAGCATCCCGGAGCGCTCCGAGCGGAGCGGTGCTCGGGGATGTGCCCGCCGGGATGCGCCGCCGCTCCCCTTGTTCCCGGTGCCTGAGGGCTCAGCCTGCCGGTCGGGGCTGTGGCTGTTTGCTGGTTGTGGAAGGATCGTGAAGCTGTGAACTGAGGGAAATAGCTCTTCCTGTCAAAGAGAGAATTGGCTGTTTTGTGGGAAAACAGCGTTGCTTGCCAGGGAAATCCCTCTTTCGAAGCAGCTGCTGGTACCTTTGAGTTCCATCATCCGCACGCTGCGGGCATGCACAGTGTCTGTGGTGTCCGAGGAATCGTCCCTGGGGTTGCACAGTCGTTAGGGCACTGCTCAGGTACCTGCGAGGTTGTTCTGGGTGTGCAGTCACAGCTTCGTGGTGCTCGGGGCTCACACGGTGATGCCATGGCTGGTGGAGCCGGGGTGGGAGCTGCTCCCTGGGACCTGGCACAGCATGGCACTAAGCTTCCCAATGCATGGATGTGGTGGGTTTTAACAGCATTTCCTGACAGTGTTTTCCTACCACGCTGTCTTCCCTGCAGTTGTCCTGCTGGACTCCAAGGAATCACAGGCGGAGCTGGGCTGGACCTCACACCCATCGAACGGGGTAAGCACGGGGGTGGGACTGTCCCTCTGCACCACTGGAGAGGGTGAAAGGGTCTGTCAGCCTCCTGGTGCTCAGCAGCATTTGAAGTCCTGCCTTGTGAGAGCTTTGCTGACCACAGAGCTGGGGTGGGGCCGGCAGCCACGGGACCTCCTCATTCAAGGTCAGTGGGTAGCTTGGCATGATCACTGCCAGGAGCCCCTGGGAGCAGAGCGAGGAGTGAGGTCCCTCCTCAAAACGGATTTTACACTACTAAAACAAGCCAATAAACATTGGCTAGTTATGGCTTTGTGTTGTGGTTCTCACACCAGCAGGAGCACCAAGGGTGAGTCAAGCCCTTAGAATCTGAGGGCTGTGGCTGGGGAGGTCACTGGGAGCTGTGTCAGGTAATTTTGTTTCAGCAGCCCCTGCCCTTGCTGCTGGTGTTGGTCTAAAGCCACTTTCAGTAAGCTTGGAATTGTGCTCCTTACAGCTTTGGGTTCATTTTCCTGAATGGAAACAAAGCATTCAGAGGGAAGAGGGATAGGTCCTGGGGTTGTCTGTGTGGCACAGCTGTTTGTTTGCAGAAGAAACTCTGTTCTGGGTATGTTTTGACTGTTTTGCATAAATTTACCCCCTGAAAGAATTGCTTTGGGAAATTGCCAGGTTGTCATTGAGGCTGTGAGTGAAATCAGCATTTCACTGATCAGAATCTCTGCTGATAGCTTTGGGGGAACACTGTTTCGCTTGCAGTCAGAGGATTTGTCCTGTTGCAGCTAAAACTTCTCCTGGCAGAGAAACTGCTGCTGTTTATGAAAGCGTTTGACATCCTCGTGTGATGGTGTGATTGGTGTCACATTTCATTAGAGATGGATTTCTTGGAAATCTTGGATTTCTCTGGGTGGCCCAACCCCATCTGGGGTTACACTGTGTGGTAGCACTGTGTGGATGAACCTTCCCAGGGACAGAAGATCTGAGGAGTGTGTGGGAGATGAAGGCTCTGGCTCCTCAGCAGATGATGTGCCCAGAATCAGGCTTTGTTTTCCAAGATCTGCTGCCAGTGCTGCCTTTCTGGTTACATTTTCACATTTGCACCTCCGAGGAGAGCTCAGGTGTTAGGTGGTCCAGGAGCAGGGTTACTGCAGCTGGTGGGTTTGGTGGGCTGAGGACTTCCAGTGCCTCCAGTGGTGGGGACGCTTGTGGCGGTGACATTTATGCTGGTTGGTGTGTCTCTGCTGGGGCAGCTCCCGAGCTTTGTGTTCTGTCCCCAGTGGGAAGAGATCAGCGGCGTGGATGAAACCTACAAGCCAATCCGCACGTACCAGGTCTGCAATGTCATGGAGCCCAACCAGAACAACTGGCTGCAGACAGGCTGGATCGCCAGGCGTGACGGCCAGAGGATCTTCATTGAGCTGAAGTTCACCCTGCGGGACTGCAACAGCATCCCTGGCGTGACCAGCACTTGCAAGGAGACTTTCAACTTGTACTACGTGGAGTCTGACTCCGACCTGGGCCGCAGCGTCCGGGAGAGCAAGCACACCAAGATCGACACCATCGCTGCTGACGAGAGCTTCACGCAGGGAGACCTGGGCGAGCGCAAGATGAAGCTGAACACCGAGCTGAGGGAGATTGGGCACCTGAGCAAGAGAGGCTTCCACCTGGGCTTCCAGGACGTGGGCGCCTGTGTGGCGCTGGTCTCCGTGCGGGTCTATTACAAGAAGTGTCTCAGCACCGTGCAGAACTTGGCCGTGTTCCCAGACACGGTGGCAGAGACGGCCTTTGTGACGCTGGTGGAAGTTAAGGGCACTTGTGTTGCCCATGCTGAGGTGGACGTGGATAACCCCCCTCGGATGCACTGCAGCGCAGAGGGAGAGTGGCTGGTCCCCGTAGGGAAATGCATGTGCAGCCCTGGCTTTGAGGAGAAGGACGGGGGATGCAGAGGTAAAAGTGGCCATTGGTGTCTTGGCAGTTTTTTTCTGTCAGTCCATGCTGCTGCCAGACCTCTCTGGTGCCTGAGCACAGTTTGGACAAGTGGAATTGTTTTTTACAGCAAGATGTTTGTTTGGGTGATGGCAGCTCCCCAGTGAACCCCCAGAGGTTTGTTTGGAGGGCATGGGGCTGCTCTGCAGCATGGTGCTGGTTGGGCAGACATGTCAGAGCTCTGGATGCTGTCAGGCATTTCCCACAGCTTTATCTGTAATGTTAAAATTACTCTAGAACATTAATATCCCTATTGATATGCTTTGGACATGGTTTAATAATTTGGTGACTTTACAGCTCACAAGGTTATGTTTAAGGACAGCTGCAAAAATGGATGTACTCTCTGCCTTAACAAGGCATCCCATTAATGAACCTGGGGCTGTGACCATGTCACTTCCAAAGGCAGGTGAGAGCCAGGTGTGGGATGCTGGCTGTCATGCTCTTGCTGAGAGTGTGGAGCCTCTGAATGGAGAGAGTTGCTGGGCTAATGCCACCCCTGGGCACCTTCTTGCCAGCTGGGGCCTGGGAGAGGGGGTGTGTCCTTCAGTAAAACACATCTAAAAAGACCCTTTGCTCCCCATGCCTGGTGTCCAGATGATACCTTGAGTGTCTCCCTTTTCACCTCAAAAACAGATGGAGAGGAAAACAGCTAAATAAGTCCCAGACAGGTGGAGTTCCCCCACACTGGGGGCAGTAGGAGAGTGAGCTTTCTGCCCTTCAGGAGCACCTCCAGGCTTTTCACTGTGCTGATGGTTCTGGCTTCCTCCAGCTGGTGGGATGCCCTTCCCCGTGCTCTGGGCAGTGGCTTCTCCTTAAGAAGACCTTATTAAAGCTATCAAATTGAAATCTCAGTGCTGTTGATTGCTTCAGTGGCTGCATGGCAGCTTGCCATGCTTTCCACATCTGTTTGGAGTGGGGATTTACATAGTGAGTCCCAGAAGGCTTTTGCTAATGTTTCAGGTTTCTCTGTGTTGAGTTTAAATAATTCATATTCTCTGAGGAAAAATATTTGAAGTAATTTAATGGACATAATTAAGTTTCTCTCCCCTCTCACAGAAAGCAGGTCATTAGTCATTCTCTGTGGAGCAGCGTCTGATGTCTGGTCAAATATCAGAAAATAGTTTTTAAGGGTTGAAAGTTTTGGGTTTGTTTGCAGCCCTGCATTAGCATAGTGCTAAGTGAATAGCTTTAAAAGATTTCTGATGAAAGCTGCCAGGGCTGTGGAAATTCTTCTATGAGGACAAAAGCCCTTGAGCTGGAGGCAGGTGGATGCTTTGGGAGTTTGGGGGTGTTAAACCAGCCACGTGATGGCACAACACACCTGGCTCCACACCCTGATCCTGTGGTGGTGGCTTTGGAGGGCTCAGAGGGTGTGAATCCTGCTGGCCCACGAAACTTCTTGGCCCCAGTCTCTGTTGCCGCTCTTGTGGGCCTGAGAGGTCTGGGTGGTGGACTGGGGGTGGTGGGGGCTTTGCTGGTGCCTGTGGGGTGGCACTGGGGCCAGGGTGGCGCTTGAGGGTGGTGCTGGCAGCAGGACTGTGGTGCTGGCAGCAGTGGAGGATGCAGGAGATGAACTGGTGAAGGTGTTTAACCTTGGTGGCAGAGCTGGTGTCCCTGTAACCCTGATTTAACTACTGAAAGCATCCTGTACCAAGAGAAGGTTTGTGTTGTCACTCTGAAATGAGGAAAGATTGAAAAAAGGCCAACAGGACTTCTTACTCTGCTAATTCTGGCTGCAGGAAAGCTGAGTCTTTCCATGTCCATCCTCCTGTCCTGCAGCACTGCTCCAGCACTCTTGACAAGTTTGCATGTTTCTGATGAATTGTTTTGGTGTTCAGTGGAGTGCAGCCATCTCTGGGGTGGGACTGCACAACTTTAGTGTCTGTTTAACATCCACTCATGAAGAAGAGGAGAGTTTGTCACTGAAAAGGCACTCAGACTGCTTGTCTTGGCTGATGTATCTCTGTAGCCAGATGCTGCTCTGTGCTTAGTCTGACCATAAAACCCATTCCCAGAAGATGCACGGCAGGCAATTGGGCAGTCCTGTGCTCTGTGGATGATCCCTTGGCCATCCCTGTTTTGTTTTCACTTGGCTTCTCAGCTTTGATGTATTTTTGCTATTCATTTTGTCAGCTGTGAGCTGTAGCCCCTTTGTGCTGTTTGCTTTGTGGTGTGTAGCAATAGTTTCTGTGTAAATGAAGCCATGATGTGGGGGATCTGCCAGACATTTTCATTCAAAGTTGTCTCCTTCTGCTTCTTCTTTCCTATCCAATCTCTAGTAATATCTGCAAGGAGAATTTCAACAAAGCTCAAGGTTAATATTTACCAGCCAGATTTGCTGCAAATGAGAAAACTTAAACCAGACTTTGAATTAATATGATGGAGACCAGTTACCAAAAATAGCTGCCAGCCACTCTTCTTTGACAGAAACGTAAATTTGTGCTCTGGCAACGTTTCCTCCTCAATTCATTTTCCTCCACTTCTGACAGCACTGGCAGGAGCCAGCTCTGCCCTGCTGCTGTGTCCCATGCTCTGCTGCCCCTCACCAGCACCTGGAGCCCTGCTTGGTGTGGTCAGTGATGGTCTGAGTAGTGTCCCTGTCCCTTGTCTACATGGGAATGACATCTCTGAAAACAGTTTTAGAGTTGAAATAGTTTCTAGTGCTTTGTCAGGATTTTTAAATGACCTTTTAAAGAGATGATAAGGGAGGAAAACCTTGCACAGGAGGTGACTTCAGTGACAGCCTTGTCCACAGGTGCTGTTTGAAATGGGGAATAACAGAAATTCCCCCTCCTTGTCTGCATCACTGGGTTGATTTATAAGCAGCATGTTAAATTCAACCTGCTATGAAAAAGACACAAGGAAGATTTATTGTATCTCTCTTAGGGAGAAAGAAAAGGTTTAGGGTGGGAGTGGGATGTGGGGTGAGTCAGATGCTCTTCTGTGCATTGGATATGTCCCACCACAGCATTGTGTCACTGCAGTGTCCTTAGGTGGAAAAGAAACAGTTCAATTGAAAGTTAGAGAAATTTAAAATAATAAATTACAATATTCTGTCATTTACTGCTAAGATACCTCCTGAAGCCTGAGGTCTGCTTTTCTGTTTAAATACAAAAAAGATGGATCCAAATGTACAGCACTTGGAGCTTTTGATTTGTTTCATCTTTTATACATTAGCTTACAGACCTGTAAGTGCTCCTGGAGTGTATTTTATCTGCTGACTGATGCTGGAGGATTATGCATACCGTTTATTTTTCCTTCTGGGGCTCTGCAAGTTGCACAAAGCCCCAGGTTTTGCTTTCATCACGGATGCAGCCACAGGCATCCCACAGTCAGGCCCTGTGCTTGCTGCTGTGTGGAATTGGAGGAAATTCCAGAAGAATTCTGGAGCTGGGCACATTGAGGGAGGGTTGTGAGGTGGGATCAGCCAGGTGTTGGATGCTGCTGCCCACCACATGGAACAGCCATGTGAAACAAGCTCTCTTTGCAGTCTCTCTGCAGTAATGGCCAGGCTTGGTGGTGTTCATCATTTGGGACTGCACGTTACATTGCTGCTCACAGTGTGTCTGAAATAATTATGGCTTTGGAAGTCGTGACAGATCCAGACACAAATCGCTCCATGACATTTAATTTCAGAGCAAGCTACTCTGACAATTACAAGCCTCACAAGTTGTTTGCAGAATTCCTGTGAGGTTAAGGTCATGGATATCTGGCTGCTGGATGAACGTGTTGGATGGGCTGTTGAAATCCAGAGTGGACGTGTCTTGCCCACAGCTGAGGGGGTTTGTGTGAGCTGAAGTGCTCAGCAGGGTGCTGGAGAGGCTGGTCAGCCAGTCCTTCACCAGGAGCTGTGTGGTGGATGCATTAGGGAGCTGAGAGAGACAACAGTGAATTGCACTTGGCTCAGCGGATGTGCCTGCTTCAGTGTGTCCTTGAGGAACATTCTGGCATAAATAGCAATGAGGTTCTGTCAGTCCTGGCTGGATTCATCAAATGCACTCTGTTAGATATTTCAAGACTGTCTTTCTTCTGGACTAAATCACTAAATTTAATTTCGGCTGTTAAGAGTTCGTTGTTGGGGATGCACAAAGATCTTGCCCTTGGACACAGGTTTCCGTTTTAGTACTCCACAAATTATTTAACAAGGACAAAAATTACAGAGTAGCATTGTCTAGAGGTGTTGGAATTGTTGGCAATGTGTTGGACCATAGGCTGCTTGTTGAAAACCAGTTATTAAAAACCTCCAAAATGTGTGGAAGGCGAGGTGCTTTTGGATTCTCTGGGGTGGTGCAGCCCAAAGTTCCCATCCTGGCAGACACAGAACTGAGGTGAGAAGAGCCTGACTCAGGGCTTGCATTGATTGCTCCTCATGCTGACTCTGTCCCTCTCACACTGGCACAGAGATTGGACACGACTGCTGTCCCTTCTCTCTGCCTGCAGTATTGATCACAGCTGGTGCAGTAAGACAAGGTGAGATCTCAAACTCAGCATGGAGGGGGCAGGAGCCTCTCTGCTACCCAAGGATGTTTTTCAGCTCTCTGGTCACCTCAGTACACCACTGAAACTCTGTTCTGTCAGTGATTTACACAAGGTGCCCTGTCTGGTTTGGGCAGTGTGTCCTTGGGCACTGGCTGGCAGCATTTGTCCCTCCTTGGGGCTGCTGGCCTGAGGCACTTTGCCTCTGAAGCACTGATGAAATGTTTGGAACATAATAAACAGTGACTTGATAATGGGATTTAGATAGATGGAGTAGGGCTGTGCCAGCCTGGTCCAGTGAGGGGTCAGCAGGAGCAAGAGCTCCTGTGAGGGATGCATTGTGAACAGCTTGGATGACAGTGGTGAGATTGCAGGTTTGAGTGTTGCTTGGGGAGGGCTGGATGCAAGTCTGAGAGCTGGAGGGGCCCAGTGCTCCCAGTCTGCCCTTTGCTGGGAGGGATTGGGATTGTCAGGCTGCTGGGGTGCCTCAACCTGTGGTGATGTCCTGGTTCTTGCTGAGGCACCCCCAGTGCTGACTGCCTGTTTCCCCAGCTGTGGCTTTCTTAAAGAGCATTTTTATGAATGTCTGCTTCAACAGAGAAAATTAATATGCATTAAAGCAGATGAACTTTGTCAAATACAATTCCATGACCAAAACTGGAAAGGAATTGATTTTGGAAGACAACCGAGTTGTAGTGTTAATTATAAATGCCTGTATAGGCATTTTGAGGGAGGCTGCAGCTGTTATTAATTCATGCTGGCACACACAGTGCTGCTGCTGGTAGGACTTCACTGGGAAGGGAAATGGAAAGCTGTCCTGTGTCACTGGAGTGGGAAACCATGCATTTTCTAGGTCTGCATCCTCAGCTGCCCCTGCTTTCCCAATGGCACAGGCTGGGAATGAGAGAGGACGTTGCTCTCTCAAAGACACCCGCTCCTGTCTGAGGAGCAGTGTCAGATGAGGTGGTAAGAGAAGCCTTTCCCAAGGTTACTTCATGCTGGGTAATCGGCCAAGCTGCCTCACAAATCAGTGCAGCTCGTTCTGCTGCTGGTTTGGCAGTGTGCAGACAGTGTTACTTTGAGGGGGGAATGTGCTCTCTCTGTCAGTGACAGGGACCAGGCCCGCTTGAGGAGCTTCTGTGATCGGCAGTGGTGGAGCTGGAGAGAGGCAGTTGATCCATCTGACCCATCCAGCTGCTTCTCTTTGGCTCTGGGACAATGAATTATTGAATTTTATTGTTTAATAATTTAGTTGTGGTAGCACCAGAGGACCAGGAACAGGATAAAGAGCAGTGTACAAAAAAAGAGAATTTCATTCTATAAATTGATGACCTGATCCCCCAAGAGCTGTCACATACCCACTGCAGAAATAAGCACTGTGAAATGACAGGGACACCTAAACCAGCTGGAGACCAAGAAAAACACTCGTAGGATGAGGTGGAAGAGGGTGGGAGTTTGTCTGAAAAAAGAAACAGAGACACACATATGATGCATCACATGTGCTGGGAACTTTTGTTCTTCTCAAGGGCAAGTTCCGGACAGCCAAGGAACAAAATTAGCAAGAAAAGCCTCTGGCTCCTTGTGGGACACACTCACATGGGGTTGTGGTGCCTGCTCCTGGACATGCAAATTGGGGCATTTTGTGCCATTATTAATGACAGACACTTCTGTAAACTTACTTCTGGCTGTTAGAAAACAGGGTGGACTAGTCTGAAAGACACTTCTAATTGGATATGTTCAGTTTCCTGCAATGAGGTGTCAGATTTGTGTGACAGGCACATCTGAGGGATGGGGCCCTGGCTTTCGTGCTTGGATCCCATCATGTTTGTACACAGGATTGATTTTCCTGTCGTGTCTGATGCAGTGATATTTCTGCCCTGTGTGGTGGTCAGTGCTGCCTAACTAAAGGAAAAAGCACACTCTGTCTCCATTCTATGAATATACTACTAGTTCTGATTTGGTTTCTCAACTCTAAAGAGAGAACTGGAAGTTTCAGGAGTAATTTTAACATTTGCTATTTTTTCCTGGTTTATCTAGCACCCTAGATAGGGATAGTAAATGTCATAATTTACTCTGAAAGTCAGTTCAGAGCTACAGAACCCAAGTGGGTAAAACCAAGGGACATCTTTCTTGGTGCCAGGATCATGCAGGTGCTCAGGGAAAGCAGCTTAGAGGGTGGTGTCTGCTGGCCAGGGGCAGTAAAGGAGGTTCCAGGAAACAGGGAAAAGCAGTCATCAGACATGTCCCAGTTTATCCTGTGCTGCTCTCCCCTTAACACCTCTCTCTCTTTCAGCTTGCCTTCCAGGGTTTTACAAGCTCTCCCTCCGTCTCCCTCTCTGTTCTCCATGCCCTGAGCACAGCTTCACACATGAGGAAGCCTCCACGTTCTGTTTGTGCCAGACGAATTACTCCAGGTCTCCTTCAGACCCACCATCTGCCTCCTGCACACGTGCGTCTCGCTGGAGCCGGCGGCTGCTCCGTGTAGACAGACTCTGTCTGTCCTGCAGCACAGAGCCAGGCAGTGCCCAGGGCTGCCCCTGCCTGCTCTGTGTGCTCCCCTCGGGGTCTGCCAGGGTGATGCTGCAGTGGGGAGGGGATGGAGGGGCTGTCCCTACAACCCAGACTGATGAGGCAGATGCGCAGTCAGGCTCGCAGACTCCCTGATAAACTGGGGCACAGTCATTTAGTCACTATAATTCACAGGTTTTAATTAAATGGCCTCTAGTTAATTGGACTGGACTCCAGCTGCTCTGGTGATGGATGCTGTGCAGCTGCCAGCAGAGGGATGAGGGGGAACCCTCTGTCTCTGCAGAGCATGGCCAGGCAGTGTCTGACTGGGAGCAGGCTCCTGGGCCTGGTGCTGCTCAGGGAGGTGCTGGGTCCAGCCAGGTGCTCCTCATGCACACTGTGAGCTGTGGCTTGTGGTGCACACACATCCCTGCAGCTGGGACTCTCTGTCCCACATCCCCCTGTGTTGCACACACCAGTGCCTCTGTGTCCCCTCGTGCCACCCCTGGCTGTGGCTGTCCAGGACTGTGCCCCTGTGCTCTATCCCCAGTGCCTGCTCTGCTGCTCCCAGAGAGGACCTTCAGGTTTGTGATGTGTTATTCTTTGAGCCAGGTCTTATGAGCTCTCAGAGAAACCCATCACACCTGAGACAGCTCAGCTACCCCGAACGGCATAAAATTAGCAGGATGGCATCTGAGGTAGTGTTGGAAACAGAAAAAGGTTTAATAAAAGGCAAAATGACAAAGCTCTTACAGAGAAAAACCAAGCCAGGGGCAAGAGGTCCTTGCTCCTGCTAAAACACCCCACAAAAGCAATTATTTTCTTTGTTCTTTTCCTTTTCTAGTGAATTACCTAGGTGGGACCTCTTGGCCTCTGTCCGATCGGACAGCCCCAGGTCTGAGGTGAAGGCCCAAATGTCCTATGAGGTGTCTTTTGTACCAAACTGGGAGAGAAACTTCTGGGCTTTTGCCTTTTTAAGCAGACAAAGAATAATTCAGGCACACATTCCTACGAGTTTGTCCCAACGCCTTTGCACAGACACTCTTTTGCTTCCAGGTCCCCCCTCTGCCCCGAGGAACCTGGTGTACAGCCTGCGTCAGTCGTCCCTGGTGCTGGAGTGGAGCGCCCCNGTGCGGCAGCAGCGTGGGCTTCGTGCCGCAGCAGACGGGGCTGGTGGAGCGCACGGTCACCCTGGTCAACCTGCTGCCCCACGTCAACTACACCATCCGCGTGGCGGCCCTCAACGGCGTGTCGGCCGTGAGCCCGCTGGCCGGCCAGCAGTACGCCGAGGTCAACGTGTCCACTGGCCACGCAGGTACGGCCACGGCGCGGCACGCACGGGCACGGCTCGCCGCTTCACCCCCCGGTGCTGTTTGGCTGTGGAATGTCAGATCTGGGTGTAGGGGTCGGCTCTGCGGGCAGAGTTTTGGTGGCTTTGCTGCTGGGAGGACACAGTCGGCGGGTGGTGTGGTCACTGTCCTCGTGCCTGTGCTGTGGCACTGCCCCGTTCCTGCTCATTTGTCCTGGGGCACAGATGGAGTTGTTCTGGGTGCTTAGGTGTGGCTGAGGGGTAGATGAAGACTGGCCCATGGCACTCTCAGAGGGTGTCGATGTAGGGGTCCCCCTGACGTGGGAGTAATTAGTACTGACTCCATGATGCAGAAGGCTGAAGTATTGCTTTGTTCTTCTATATTATCTTATACTAAGTTCTTAAGAAACCTGTAACCCCTTCCAGACAGTCCAATACAGCTTTGACCTCATTGGTCAACCAACCAAAGCACCATCCAGTGTCCAATCAAGAAACCACCCTTTGGTAAACAAATCTCCATAACACATTCCACACGTGCTCAGCAACAGGTGCAGCAAATGGAGATAAGAATTGTTTTAATTCTTTCTCTGAGCTTTCTCACAGTTTCTCACAACCTTCCCCAGGGAAAATGCCTGGGAAGGTCTGTGTCTGCTCTCTGTGGCCAGAGAGCTGCTGCTACAAGAGGGTTCCAGCTGATGCTGCTTGGGGACACGGTGACAGCCTGGGCTGTGAAGGGACAAGTCTGCTCTGTAATCTGGCTGTGGTTTGAATTTACAAATCATTTTAAAAAAACCCTTTGATGAAGCAATATTTTCAGCCCATTCATCAAAAAACCCTCCTTAAAACAGATAATTCAAGTGTTGGCTATCCTTCAGAAACAAAAAAATTGATTTCCTCTCTCTATCCTGCGCTGGTCTGTAACACAATTCTTACTGTAATTGTCCCCTTACATTTCCAGTTTGGCATTTCTGCTCCCTCAGGTAAGGGGAAGTGAGTGCCTATGCCTATGGACAGGTCCCTGACCAGAGGGGTTGGCTGAGGAGTCCCTCCTCAGCTGTTGTGTGTGCCAAAGGACAGTCAGGTCCCTCCTGTGCTGTTGGCTATGCTGAAGGACAGTCGGCTCTGGCTTGTCATGTCCTTGTCTGTTCCTCTGCAGTTACATTATTAATTTGCATGAAAACCCTTTCCCAAGCCACAGTTAATGGAGACAGATGATCCTCAAGTACCTCTTGGCAGGAAGTGGCCAACAATTTCATCTGAAGAGATTAAACTTTGATCTTGTTATAAATAATTTTCCCACCGCTTGATCAAATGTTTTTGTGCACGTTGTTGCTTTCTCTTCCCTCATACCATAATCCCTGTGGCTCCATTGGGGGATGCTGTGCTGCAGACTGCTCCTCAGCAGAGGTGTCATTCCTCATTAGGATCTTTGCTGCTCAAGGATGGATTTAGCTCTGGGAAGGTCTTCTGCCTCCTGAGCTCAGGCCAGGGGGACAGAGGACAGGCTGGGGTGTGGTGAGCTAAGAGAGGTCTGATAACAAGCCATTCCTCCAGTCTGGTGCAGGCAGAAGAGGGACCAGTGCTCTGGGGCTCGCACCTTGCCTGGACCCCCAGGTCTGAGCTGGGCACAAGCTCAGGTGTGGGCAGTGAGTGCCCCGTTCTCTTAGGGAGCAAAGCAGCAAGTCAGTGATGCCAGCCCATGCCTTGGCTGCTAAGAACAGCTTTTCCCCTGGGGAAGGGGGAAATCTCAGCCCCTTACTCGATACCATGTACTCCTGAGGGAACTGAAATGCACATCAAGAATGTGGATAATTAATCCTGTAATCTGTTCAAAATCAATGTCTCTTGTTGAGCTGTCAAGTCTCCAGATGCAGATGGTGGCTCGGAATTACCCAAGCAGCTGGGGCTCGGAAGTTTCTTGGAACACTGACAGTTTTTATTGCTGAGGGTGTCCCCCCCTGGGCAGTGCCAGGCCAGGGCTGCCCTGTCAGCAGGCACCAGTGCCCTGGTTCCTCTTGCCTTTGCCCCTTTGCCAAGGGGTCACAGTGATGGTTAACCCATGCCTATCAGCAAAGAAGGGCAGAAGGTGGGGAGAAGGTTGTGTCCTGGGGGAGTGGCTGCCTAAAACAGTTTGTCTGTAGGACCCCACAGAGGAGGGGACCCTGTGTGGGCAGGACATGGAGCCACAGCTGGCAGGGACAGCGTGGGGAGCTGCTCCTCAGAGCACATGGTGTCTTGGAGTCCTGACTCTGCAGCCCCTTGTCACTAGTGATGCCTTGTGAAGGCTGACCTAAAACAGAGACTAGATGGAGCTAAAGAGTAAAGTAGGTATTTATTAAAAGGTCTCAAATAGATCCACCTTGGGCAGCACAACCCAAAATGGCCAAAAAAATGGACTACAGGTCACAGGGTCTCACACTTTTATAAGTTTTGGGCCATTAGCATATTGGAGCTAATTGTCCAATTACAGCTTTAGCCCATGGAGTCTCATCCTTCTTTTCTCTCTTTGGTCCACAGTGTTTAAGCTCTTGGGCCTGAGATCTGGACTGGCTGTCCTTGGGTCCCCAGCTAGAGAAGGAATTGTTTTGTCACCTATTCTGTGCAGAGAGCTCACCATCCCCTAATATGAAGCCTAGAGTTACACACTAAAGCAGAATAGAATCTGAAAAATATAAAAGCTAAAACCTGAGGCATCACTAGAGCCCACCACAGAAGTGCTGGATGGGGCCAGAGGTGAGGAGGAAGGAGACTCCAGGGATGTCTGGGCAGTGCTGTGGGAATCCGTGGTGGCTGTCATGCTGTGGTCTTGGAAGTTGTTTGCAGCAGCAGGGGAGCTCTGTCTGCTGATAAGCAGGTTCAGAGGAAAAATTAAACAAGAAACAAGACCCAATTTAGCTGTCAGATCCTGCTCCTCTAATCCAGCCCCGAGTGCAGCTCCGTGCTGTCCTTCCCCTCCAGCAGTCACCAGAGGGAATTGTCCATCGTTCCTTGTAATTGCAGCAAAAAGAAGAGATGCAATTTAGTCTGCAGGTGGCAAAATTAATACTGTGTTTTTTCTAATCTGTCCCCAGCATGGGACTAAATAAAAGTGTTTGAGGAGTGAGGGGAACTGTTTGCCTGCAGGAGTGGTGCTGCATTAGCCATGTAAATGTGCACTCCACGCCACTGTCATTTGTATTCCCGGCAGGAATACAAGGCTCCTGCCTTAAAGAGCTTTTAAATCTGCTGCTGATTAATAATGCAACCAGTGCCAGAATGCATCTTCCTTCCTGAGGCTGGAGAAGGGGGTTGAGCTGGATTTGGTCCTTCAAAGTAGATTTGCCTGTGTATACCTAGGGCTGATTCAGTCACTGTGGGGCAGTGGGGCTGCAGGATGAGCTGACTCTGGGGCAAATGTCTGAGCTCCTGGGGTCTCTGCCTGCTGACTGGTGAGGTGGCTTCTCTGCTTTGGAATGGAGATCTCTGAGGCATGTTCTGTGTTGGGATGGTAGTAACTGGTGAGGGAGAGGAGAGGTGGCTCTATCTGGCACGAGCAGGGGTGTTTGGTGCCCAAGTGCAGCTGTTGGATGCAGCAAGTTCTCCTGGGGAGGACACGGTGCCACACGTAGTTTTATGCCTGTTCTGCTGCTACGCTGGTTAATCAACAGGAGAAAAGCCACGTACAGGGGAATGGAGTTTATAAAATCAGGCAGAGTGGTGAATAATTTAATGTTTGCTTTTTCGAATAGAGGCAATGATAGGAGAGCTTAAAATATTGATGGGAAGCACATTTTTTTCCACAGTGTGAAATGCTTTATAGCCTGTGTGATTTTCTTTAATGTTTTTTAAACATGTTTGAGGCTGGCACCTGCTTTTCTGTCATGTACCATGGGCTCTGCTCTAAAGCACATCTGTGAGTGAGTAGGATTTTTCCTGATGACTTTGTTAACAGTCAGGACCATGCATTCAGGTCTCCCCAGTCCATTTCCAGGATTCAGAGACACAGGAGGGCAGCTGTGTGATATTTTATTGATGGGGATCCTACAACACAGTAAGGAACACTTAGCTTATCCTACAGGAGCAGGACCCAGGGCAAGGGTTGGGGGATAATGTCTGACTGTGTCCCACACCCTGGGGTGGGCTGCAGCAGAGGGAGCTGTGTGTGGGCAATGGGAGCTGCACAGGAGCCCCTTTGACTCCTCTCACAGGAAGCCAAAGTGACTTGGAAACAACGAGCAAATCACCATGAATAAAACACCATGAGGGCTTTTTATTTCGGCAAAGATTAATGAGCTAAGTAATAAATACAAAATTTCACAGATGCTTAAGTTGACTTTCTAGTGACTTGTTCCTCTCCACGGGAGTCTTGGTGGGACAGAGATGGATCCAGTGAATGTCTTGATTTGATGGGAAGTAGGACAAGCTGGAAACAGTCAACATCCCCTTGCAGCTTTTGCTGTGCCTTAGGGTTATAAGCTGCTGCCTGCATAGGCTGGAGACTTGTTTGGAGCCAAACCTGGTTAAAATGGGAATATTGGCAAGTGCATCTTGCAGTGGATGAACTAAATGGATGCATGCATGTCAGGGAGGGAGTTTGTGCTGACCAGAAATACACAGGCAGCTCCTGAGGCACAGCCTGCTCTCAGAGCAGGGCTCACACTCCCAGCAGTCCAGCTGCATGGGGTAGATCTGGTGTGAGGTGGTTCAGGAGGCCTTGGTGTGTCCCACCAGCCCTTCTGATCAAAGATTGTGTTCTGCCTTTCCCAGACATCCTCTGCAGGAGCTCAGAGCCCAGGACATGAGCCCATCCTCAGATCCCTCAGCAGCAGGAAGGGTGGAGGTGCCGTTAGGATTTTTGCCAGTTTTCCACTGGAGTGTTCCAGGCTGCCCAGGGATTACAAAGCTGCTGTGTTTTACCACTGTTCTCTCCCATTGGATGGTCACCAGCTCAGAGCTATTCCAGTCCTGAATCAGAGAGAGGGGACTGGTGTGTGCAGAAGCCACACACTCTGCAGCTGTTTAAGTGAAAGGTTTTGCTGAAGCAGCCCCTCAGTCACTGCCTGTTTCCTCTCTGCATTTTCAGTGCCAACTCCTGTCACTGACATCCGCACAGACAGAGTGGAGCAGAAGAGTGTCTCCCT
Organism: Peucedramus taeniatus; assembly: GCA_013400575.1. Lineage (NCBI taxonomy): Eukaryota > Metazoa > Chordata > Aves > Passeriformes > Fringillidae > Peucedramus > Peucedramus taeniatus. The sequence goes on from WBNO01029783.1 coordinate 39,603, forward strand.
GTCCTGGCAGGAGCCAGGCTTCCTGACTGCCAATGGCACCGAGTATGAGGTCAAGTACTTTGAGAAGGTAAGATCTGGGCACTGCCATGGGCTCTGCTTGTGCCCTGCTGGCTCCGTGTGCTTCCCTTGCTCCCCTCAGCAGGAGGGGTGCTGTGTGTGCCCATCCATCTGTGACTCCAGCTGGGCAGGGGCTGAGACACCACAGTGGGTTCCTGCATCCTGGAGGAAATATCTCTGGATTCCCAGCCTGCTCTCTAGGAGAGTGTTGGACCTTGTGGCCTGCACTGGTTTAGGACTGAGAGCCACAAACCTGTGACTGTGGGTGGCCCTTCTACATGGGAGGGCACCCAGCAAATATTTTCATGACAGTTTCTTGATTTTAAAAATTGCTGCTGTTTGACAGGTGCAGTAGGTTGGGAATTTTAGGAGAAATACCAGTGGGCAGAGCAGGGACAAGGCTCTGAATCAAAATGAATGCAGTTTATGACACAGTTCTGCAAATTACCTTATCTGCGTGTGCTCAGGCTCGTTATGGAGCTGACGGCGTGTCAGGCACACTGTGCAGGTGACATGTCAGCATTCTGTATTTAGAAACAAGCCACCATGAAGCTGATTCATATTAATGTGATTTTCAGCATCTGATAGATTTGAGAGGAGGGATCTGTGGAGGAGGGCAAGTGCTGGAGCCCGAGACGTTAATTCCTGTGCAAATGGGCTGCAGCAACATGATACTTGGGGTATGAAATGAGGAACCTTCCTCCTTGAGTAGAGAATTTAAATTCAGTTTAGCAGTTATTCACTGAAATGAGGCTCTTGATGCTGACATGGATATCAGCTTAGTTCCTAATCTTTGCTTTTAAAGCTTTTGTTTTTACTGTGAAGATTCAAAGGGGAAAATGTATCAAATGGAAACACATTTGGTAGTGATGTGAGCAGTGCAGCGAGTGGCTGCTGCTGGTGTCTGTGCCAGACTGTGGGGCTGGGACACTGCCCATGCCAGACTGTGTGGGGCTGGGACACTGCCTGTGCCAGACTGTGGGGCTGGGACACTGCCTGTGCCAGACTGTGGGGCTGGGACATTGCCTGTGCCAGTCTGTGGGGCTGGGACACTGCCCATGCTGAACTGTGGGGCTGGGACACTGCCTGTGCCAGCCTGTGGGGCTGGGACACTGCCTGTGCCAGCCTGTGGGGCTGGGACACTGCCTGTGCCAGTCTGTGGGGCTGGGGTGCCCCTCAGGGCTCCACCTGCCTTTACCAATCCACACAGATTTGCTCCAGTACTCGGGCAGCTGCAGCAGGGGAGCAGGGAAGGGCTGGCTGGTGCCACAGCTGAGCCTGGCACAGGGGAAATTGCCATGTGGGGTGGCAAAGCTGCTCCCCACCACCCCATCTTCTGTCTTCATGTCTTCATAGCACCATCCACCTCCACCTGCCATTTCTTGTGACCTTCCCATATAGTTTCTGTTGATCCCAGTGATATAGTTGATCCCCATATAGTTCTGTTCATACCCAGTGAATTGTTTCTTTTGGAGGCTGGCTCTCTGGACAGCTGTCCTGACGGGGCCCAGAGCTGAGGACAGGACTGTCCCATGGTGGCTCCGTGGCGCAGCTGTCAGTCCAGCTCCATCTCAGGTATCTCATTATTTCACAGGATCAGAGAGATCAGAGTTACTCAACTGTGAAAACCACATCAACAGCCGTGACAGTCAATAACCTGAAGCCTGGTACCCTCTACATTTTCCAAATCCGAACATCTTCCTCTCCAGACTATGGAAACTACAACCCTGGCATTGAAGTGGAGACACTGGCAGAGTGTAAGTGCAGCAGGGCTCGTGTCCCTGCCAGGGCTCTGAGCTGAGCCCTGGGGATGCTGTGCTTGCAGCTTGTGCCCCAGCTGCTCCTGGTTTCATGGAGCAGCCCCTGTTCCTCTGGTTCTGCTTCTCCAGGTCTAAGGGCCACTGCTGTCCAGGAATTTCCTTGTTCTTGCATTTTCCCATTAGATTTTGATGAGGTTGGTCTTGCTGCCCTGCCTGTCCTGGGGGAGCCTGTCCTGTCTCTTCTCAGTGAAGAGTCAATGAGGGCAGTTGCTCTCTGGCTCCTTTCTCATGGGGAGGCTGGGACAGTCTCTGCTCTTTGGCTGAGATTGCCCAAAAACGTGCTTAGCTCCCTGCCTCCCGCTGCTGTCCTGGCTCAGGAGGCACTTGGCTTGCCTTCTCCTTGCCTGGCTCAGGGCAGCCAGCAACAGTGTTATCTGCTGAGACTTCTCTCTTTAAATTCCCATTCATAACTGTGGTCCAAAAGCATCTTATTTCACTAAGAGAGGGCTGGAGGGATGTTGGGCTTCGGCACAATCCCCCACGCTGGCTGGAAGTGCAAGGCTGAGCTGGCTGGCTCAGAACAGCTCCCACAGATTGTGTTTAACAGGGCTTTAAATTGCCTTCATTTGCCACACAGAAGACATTTCAGAATTAATTGAAACCAATAAAAATTTTATAGAGAATGTAGCTATCTAATACCTCTGTTTGCAAAAGCAGGAGGAAAATGGATTAATGTGATGAAAGAAAACTATTTGTAAGGCCATAAATTTTGATATGTTCCGCTGATAAACAGGATTCTTCCTAAGCTCTGATTACCAAAACCTGGAGCTGGTGCAGCAGTGCTGGGCTGCTCCTTCTGTGCTGCCTGCAGCACTGCCCAGCATGTTGGACTGATCCCACCAGCCTGGGCTCTTAAAGCTGAACCAGAACATGAATTGTTGTGAGGATGGTGAAAAGCAGCCAAACTCCCACAGCTCTTCTGGAGGACTCAGGCTGGCTATGGGAGCAGTGAGCAAGGCAGCTCCTCTCCTCAAATTTCCCCAGAGCATGTTGATGAGGGGCTCTGCTTGCCTCCTGCAGTGACAGTGGCCTCCAGTGAGCAGAGCCCCGTCCTCATCATCGCGGTGGTGGCCATCGTGGGGCTGACAGTGCTGGTGTCCGTGGTGGTCGGTGTCATGGTCTGGAGGAGGTGAGCAGGGCCAGGTGTGCTCTAGGGGGGTTTAACCTGGGGCTACTGCCCAGGTGCTGGTGTGCATCTTCATTCTCTTTGCAGGCAGTGTGGGTACAGCAAAGCCAGCCAGGATGGGGACGAGGAGCTGTACTTCCACTGTGAGTGGTGCCCAGCTGTCACGGCCGGTGTGACTGTGGGGATCCCTCCCTGCTTTTATCATTGTTAATAACCCTCCAAAGCAGCCCTGAGCCCTCACTTTTGAAGTGTTGTCATCCTGTGTTATCCCAGAGCAGGGGCCAGCACAGCAAGGCTCTCTGAGGACCGTGGGCTTGACAACTCCATGTGCCAATGTCTGTCCTTGCTGTGTGTGGGTCACTGCGTGCCAGAGGAAATGGGGATACTTGCAGCTTACATGGGGTGTATAAATTATTGTCAGCTTCTCGTGAACATGAGCAAACAGCCTTGTTTTCTGGGGCTACTCTGGATTATTGAGCAGCAATAATTTTACAGACAACAGTTGTCAGAGGGAATTCAGATGTCGGGACTGATGAGTTTATTTGATTCCTGGCACAAACCCATGGAGTGCCCTCACGCTTTTCTGTTCCCCAAAGCACCTCGGAAGTAGAAGAGCCTGCCTTGACCATTTCACTTGGCTTTGGAGGGTGGGAGCTTCACTGGAGCGAAGGGGCTGCTCTCCTTTACCCAGGGGTTGTGGCAGTGGATCAGAGCAGTTGGATTCACTTAATCCTAAAAAAAAATCTTAGAAATCTTAGAAATCAGTCTTGCTTTGCTTACAGAAAGGTGGCACATTGGTTCTGCCCATAGACCAGGAGTTGGATGAGCTGGGATAGTGTTTCCCAGGATGGGTGGGTGGAAGTTCTGGGGTATGAAGTTGGGGTATGTTCTGGGGTGGAAGTTCTGGGGTATCTGCTTCACAGCTCTCTCACCTGCCCCTTCTGCCTTTCCTGCAGTTAAAATACCAACCAGAAGGACATACATTGACCCCAGCACCTGCGAAGACCCCATGCAGGCTGTGCACCTCTTTGCCAAGGAACTGGACAATGCCAGCATCAAAATTGAGAGGATTATCAGGACAGGCAAGTTCCACGGGGTGGTGGCCATGCTCCCCTTTCCCTGGGCCATGGCAGTGCCATGACATTGCTCCAGTCCTGGGGGTACCTGCCTGCAGCAGAGGATGGGAGTGGGGCTGGTGAGGATTTTGTCCAGAAGCTTTGTTCCACATCCCTGGTGTTTTCCTGAGGCACTGAGCACAGCCAAGCAAACGCCACGCAGAGCAGAAAGCATCAGCAATTATCTGCATCTGGGCAGTTTGACAGCAGCATGAAAACTATTTATAAATACGTGAACCTAATGATTTATCGATTTTCATCAACTTCACTGACTAAAACTTAAAAGCAAATTAAAATCCCCTGACTGGACCCTAGAGCCTTAATGGCTACTGTGTGCCAGAATGTGGGAAACGTGATCATTCTTTGTCATTTGTTTTCCTGAAGATAAATTCAGCTGTAGCAGCAGCAGAGGTGGAAGAAGGGAGGAGGGAGGGCTTTGCCTGCAGCTGAAGGACAGTGTTGAAAAGGAGAGGACACTGAAGAGGGGATGAGGTTGCCTCTGAACTGCAGTGTGGAGCAGCTCAGAGGAGCCCCATGTACCTTTCATGAGCAAACTAGTGTTTGAAAAATCAAGAAAGAAATTACTAAGGAAGACATTTAAATCTAAGGAATTTGGGAGTGTGTTTGTCTTGTTGCTGACCCAACAATAACCTGATTTTCAAATCAATAAAGCTGTTCATAGCTACATGCTTTTTGCTGTAAAGCCAATATTGTTTTTTTATGTTGGTAGTTCCATAGCCCATGGCTGTGCAGTGGGATGTTCTTCCTCAAGGATTGCAGGAACCCTCCCTCACAGCCCTGCTGTGTTCAGCTCTGTGGGAAGCAGATCTAGCCAGGCCCAGAGCATGACCTCGGTGACATGAGAGGGGTTATTCCTCCTCTCATGGGATAAAAGACGAGATGCACTGAGGCAGAGCACGGAGAGAACAGCTCAGAGGCTCTGGAGATGGCTGAGGAGTGGCACGATGCTCGGGATGGCCTGGTGTGAGTGGCAGCAGTCCTGCCACGGATGTGTTTAACCCATTTCTCTGCCGTGCAGGGGAATTTGGGGAGATGTGCCGGGGGTGCCTGAAGCTGCCCAGCAAGCGCGAGCTGCCGGTGGCCATCCAGACGCTGCGGGCCGGCTGCTCCGAGAAGCAGCAGCGCTCCTTCCTGGCCGAGGCCTGCACCATGGGCCAGTTTGACCACTCCAATGTCATCCGCCTGGAGGGGGTCATCACCAGAGGTACGTTGTGGGAAACCAGGACATCTCTCCTGCTGCTTTGGGTGGGCTGAGACCCGGGCAGGGGGCTCAGAGGGCTTGGCACAGAGTCCAAGGCCCTTTTGCCTTTGATCTTGAGCCATGGAAACAGTTACCAACTTTATGTGAGGAGTTAGAAACCAGGGAAAGGAGAATAGAATGAGTAGCTTATTACTGAGTAGAGAAATAGAATGTTAAGATTTATATGATAAGGGTACAGGGGGGTCAAGATGGAGCAATCTGGGCATGCACTGCCCTCCTTCCTTCTTCTTCATGGCCTCCATCTTCTTGGTGATGGTGGCACTTTGGGATTGGTTTAGAGTAGAAACTGACTGTCTAACATAGGTGATAGGTATTGGGAATAGCTGTAAATAATGTCTATGTAGTTTATAGTATAAAAAGACAACACAGCCCTGAGGGTGGGCAGTGTGCCTTGAGCTGAGCTGCTGAGAGCATCTGGGCTGGGCAGGGAGAACATGTTATAGATAAGAGAAAATAAACAACCTTGAGAACCAAAGCAAAGGAACTCTGACTCTTTCTTGGATCACCTGGCTGTGAAAAAGGACTCTTGGGAACATCCTAGTCAGGGGAATCCTGAGAGTACGTGGGTCCCAGGAGGCTCCTATGCAGGAATGGGCTTGAGCTGCTGCGTTGGAGATGTAACCTGGTGCTAGAGGTGCAGCTGGCTACCTGGAGAGCAGCTGTTCACACATGCATCAGCTGGGTGTGCGTTCTGGGGATTAATAAAAAGCTTCCAACTAGATTAATAAAAGCAGGTAGTGGGACTGGCTTAGCAGCCAAGCACATGTGCTCTTAATAGAAGTGAGATTCTGTCAGTAAAACAGATGAGACTGACTGCTCCAGCTCTCTCCCATGAGCGTGTGTGCAGAATCAGGCTATGGATGTGATAGTTAAATGGATATTTGTGTAAATCCAAAGAAACCAGAGCATGAGAGCTGATTCTAAGGCTTTTTATTAGGAAAGGAAGTATTCTGGCTGAGCTGGCTGCTTTTGCTTTCACTGGGCTGTGCTGTCCTTTGTGATGTGCTTCAGAGTCCTGATGAAAGGAGCTTCTGATATTGGAATCCATTCCTAGCTGGGAATGACGGGGAAGCCTTGGAGCTAGTGCTCATTACAACCTGGCTGAGATAACATCCTTATCTCCCCCAAAAGCCAGGCAGTGCAGGGGTTGGCCCCTGGATTTGTAACCCCTGCAGAGTCTGAGTGATGGCAGCACTGACACTGTGCTGCTTGTCTGTCCGTGCAGGGAGCACCATGATGATAGTGATGGAGTACATGGGGAACGGCCTGCTGGACTCCTTCCTCAGAGTGAGTACTGGGGTGTCTGCCCAGCTTGGACTCTCCTGGCCATGTTCTCATGGCTGAACATTGGCTTTTCCTGCTCTGCTTTCACAGAAACACGAGGGGCAGTTCACAGGCACGCAGCTCATCTGCATGCTGCAGGGCATCGCCTCTGGCATGGCCTACTTGGCAGAGATGGGCTACGTGCACAAAAGCCTTGCTGCCCACAAGGTCCTCGTCAGCAGCAGCCTGGCATGCAAGATCACAGGGTTCAGACGGCCGCAGGAAGACAAGATGGAAACCATCTTCTCCACCATGGTGAGCTGCATTTCCACATTCTGTTGTGAACACTTTTCCTAGGCTCCCATTTCCTTTTTCAAGTATGAACAGGGACTCTGCACCTTGGACTTCTTTCTCAGGTAGAAATCCAACGTGTTTGGTCAGGGACATGCATAGCAGAGGCCTGGCACCATGCCTCCTCCAGCCACAACCCTGCTGCACAAATCAGGGCAGAGGGACTTGTGTTTGTACAGCTGTGAGGTGGTTTTCCTTAAATATTAGTGTACAAAATGCCATCAGCTCTTCCTGGGGACATTCTCCTCTCCCATTAATATTTCAGGACTCACACTGTAGCATACAGTTGCAGTGACATTTTAAACAAATTGAGGAAAAAGTTTTCTCTTAGTACTAAATGTGCTCATGGCACACGGGTTTGCTTGGTGTCCACCCTGTGATGCCAGGCAGGGCACGATGAAAGGTGAATGGCTACTTGGGAATTGCCAGCATGGGCCACATCCTGCTGGGCAAGTAAATCATTCCTGCCCTTCTGCCTGTGCAGCGTGGGAAGAGCCTGGTGCTGTGGTCAGCCCCTGAGGCCGTCCAGTATCACCACTTCAGTCCTGCCAGCGACGTGTGGAGCTTCGGGATCGTCATGTGGGAAGTCATGTCCTACGGCGAGAGACCCTACTGGGACATGTCCCACCAGGACGTGAGTGCCCTGCAGCTGCACGGTGGATGAAGGTGCAGCTACTGCTGAAGGAGTGGCTGTGCCACACCTCTGCTGGGTGTGAGAAGGGAGGCTTGCCCCAGGGGTTTGCCCCAGGGTTTGCCTCTGGTTTGCATCGCAGCACCTGACCCCAGCTCCTGATGTCCTGCAGGTGATGAAGGCTGTGGAGGACGGGTTCCGCCTGCCCGCCCCGGCCAACTGCCAGCCTCCCCTCCACCAGCTGATGCTCAACTGCTGGCAGAAGGACCGCAGCCAGCGGCCCAAGTTCTCGCAGATCCACAATGCCTTGAGCAAGTTGGTGCAGAGCCTGGAGCCCCCAAAGTGTCCCAGCTCCACGTGTCCCAGCTCTACGTACCCCAGGTGATCACCTTCTTGCCACACCTGCCTGTCCCCCCTCTGCCGTGCCGTGTCCCACTCCCTCTTCACCACCCTCTCTGTTGGCAGGTCCCATGGCACATCCATCCCCCTCTCCAAGAGAACCTTCTCGGCCTTCCCATCGTTCAGCTCCGTGGGTGAGTGGCTGGAAGCGATAGAAATGGGCAGATACAAGGACAACTTCACTGCTGCGGGCTACTGCTACCTGGAGTCGGTGGCCAGGATGACAGCCCAGTAAGTGACCCATTCTCCTGGCTGTAACTTTGTGTCGTGGGTGCAGTGACAGCAAGCTTCCTGTCCCTGCCAGAGAGCAGAGCCACATCCAATGTGATTTACTGATAACCCATTGTGCTGCAGCACAGGGCGGCAGGCTCAGATCTATCCCATGCCTGGCAGCGTGCTGCAGGCTCCTGTTAGCCCAGAATGCCTGGCCAGTGTCAGTACTGCTATGGCTGGGGCTAAAGGTTGGGGATTTCTTACTTCTGCACGTGTGGAATGTGCAATGTCTGGCCTGGAAGCAGTCGGTGTCGGGGCACGCGGTGGTCAGGGCCAGTGTGTCCTGGCTGATGTGGGGCTCATTTTGCAGAGACATCCTCAGCCTGGGCATCACGCTGGCAGAGCACCAGAAGACCATCCTGAGCGGGATCCAGAGCCTCCGGGCGCAGGTGATCCGGATGCACGGCCGAGGCGTGCAGGTGTGAAGCCCTGTCCCGCAGAGGCGCGGAGCACTGGCCACGCTCCCGGGGAGGAGAGGCCTGCTGGCCCCCACCAGCCCCACCTCTGAACCCTGGGGGTCTCAGGTGGGCTGTGGGAACCGCTGGGTGCTGCCAGACACGTGGCAAGAGAGCAGGGCTTCTGTCCCCTGTGCCGGGGCAGCCCAGCATTCCTGGGATGGTGCGGCGTGCCTGGGCGGACGTGGCTCTCCCCAGCGCTGTTTTGTAAGATGAGTCAAACTGTATTGATGCCATTTCATGTGGTAGTTGAGTTCACAGGGTGGGATGGACCTTTTTGCACTGTCTTAATCCAGAGCCAACACTTCTGTATCTAGTATCCTGCTGGTGAATCCATGGGGACTTTTATGCAACCTGACAGATCACAGCAACCCCACAAGGAGTTTTTATTGCTTTTATATTTAGAGAGCAGCTCTCACCCAATGCCCAACTCCTGGAAGGTGACTTTCCCCATCTGTGCTGAAGGAAGCTCTTTCCCAGTTGCATCCCTTCTGCTCCATGAGCTACTTCACTGAGTTTAGACACCTCAGTTGGTGAACAAAACCAAATATTCTCCAGTAAAGCACAGAGGAAATGGTGCTGGCTGCCTCCATGCAATCCAGGGCACACCCACACTTTGTTTTGTGAGCACAGTGCTGCCTGCCTGCCATGCTGGCAGCTCCCAGAGCTGCAGCCTGATCCCTGAGAAGACATAAATAGCATCTTAATAATACAACTTTCCTTGAAGTTAGTTAATTAAATGGGTATTTGCAGCTCTGTACGGAGTTTTGTAAGGCTTTGTTGTGATCTGTGAGTATCTCAAGTGAATTATTAATGCTGAAAGGCAAAGATTTACACAGGGGGTGAAGGCTGTGGAAGATGCTCAGAGTCTGATTGGAAATCTGCTCCAGTCAGACCCTCCTGCTAGCCTGCTCCAAGAGGATGAGGATGTGAATGAGGATTGAGTGAAGGGCCCCTTGGGGCTGGCATGGTGACCCATCTGCCCAGGCAAGTGCTGCATATGCTCTGGGGAATTCGTTGCTCTCTGGGGAAAACAAGATCTCTCCTTCCTGCCCCCTCTGCAGTTCAAACCATGCTCCCTCCCTGATGTCTCTTGGTTAGTGTTTTTAACAGAAACCATTTCTCTAAGTCTAGCCCATTCCAGTCAGGTTGGTGACTTGCCATCCTGCTGTTTCCCACCCTGAAGAGGAATAGCAGTGAACTGAGCCTGCATTTAGTGCAATGTCTGACACCAAGGATCAAGTGCAATTTGTGTGCCCTCTGTGTTTACATTTTATCTCTAGAGAAAGCATATTACAGGTCTCTAGGCAGGGGGTTGAACTAGCTTGATTCTGGATCTCCTCTCCCCTCTCCCTGCTTGTGCTGTCTGTTGGGGTGCAGGAGCCATGCTGGGAAGTTGTTACTAGAAGAGCTGGCTCCAGGCTGGTTCACCTGCTCTCAAGGAGGTCTGGAGACATCTAGGGCTTGGTGACAAGGTGACAGTGTGCCTCAGTTTGGATAAAAAACTTGACCATGAGCAGGCAGCAATGTGTTCCCTCGTTCCCCAGAACAGACCCTGCCTCCAGAATAAGGAACGTGAGAAGGGGCTGGCCCTGGGGGCCACTCGTGGCCACTGGAATCTGCTTCTCTGTCCCTCTGGATGTTGCCCAGCTGGGAAGGGATAAACCTCAGCACAGTTATCTCTGGTCATGGCTGTTTGCCTGGGCTGCAGTGGCCAGTGGCTGGCCAGGGCTTGTGGCTCCTGTGGGAAGTAGCAGTGGCTGTGTGGAGGGGTCCCACAGGAGCTGAGCTCTGGGATGGGCTCTAACTCAGCAGAAACAGGAGTCATCAGCTTTCCTGGTCTCTCCTACAAATAAAGAAAGGAAATCCCCCCATGGAAGCAGCCTTCTAGCCCAGCTTTTTGCAAGAATAAACACTTTTAATGAGCTCCTCACCAACACAAGATAACAAAATTCGTAGATTAAGCTACAGATTGTTGTTATGATATTAAAATTAACTTGCATCCTCTCAGCTTCTCTCCTTGGGGAAGTAGTATAATTAAATTAATCAGCAATGCTGTTTTGGAGCTCTAAGGGAAATGCCTCAAAATGATCCTGATCTCTTCCATCCAGCCTCTGGATGGATCTCTTGCCTCCTCCACGGGCTGGGAGAGCCCCAGCCCTGTTGGAGCAGCATCTGCAACACTCCCCTCACAAGAAACCAAATGGGAATCAAGTTTGTTCATCTCCAGATGCTTTTATATTCATTAGCCACATCTTAAGTACTGTAAATACACACTTGAGAAGTCAATATATATTTTTATAAGCTTGAGACAAATGTAATATAATATTATAAGGGACTCTGTGTGCATCTCATGTTTGAACTATAGTCAGACATCTCCAGGGAATCTCAGTTGGTTTGGAATATTTATTAATAATGATAATAATAATAGTTATTATAAATGCTAATTAAAATCTATTGACATTTTTTAAAATTTTGTATTTATTGAACCACGGTTGAAGCTGGCAATAAAGAGATATCTAAGTACCTGAGTAAAACCAACCAGTAATCCTGCCCTGGTTTGTCTGTGTGGGTCATTTCAATGTTCTGGGGAAAATGCCACTTTATTAAAAGTGGCATGAGGTAAGGGACAGTTTTAGTAGCATCAAGGTGTGAAGTGATGCCTTGTTTTGTTAAATGACATCTGTGCTAAGGTGGCCTGACATCTGTAGAGGGGCTGGAGGGGTGTTTCTTGCTACTGACACTTTGTGGGGAGGAAAAAGCAGCTACTTTGCTTTGCTGGTGCATGTTGTGGTGTCAGAAAGGTGCATGGCCTGGCCTGTGGGCCAGGTACTGTTCAGGCAGGTGGGAATCCCTCCCACCACCCCTGTGGTAGTCACATATCTTCTGAACAGAGAGAGACACAGACTTTCCCACTATTTCCTGGGGAAGGCTGTGAGAAAGCTCAGAGGAAGAAGAAAAACAATTCTTATCTTCATTTGCTGCATCTGTTGTTTGGCACATGTGGAATGTGTTATGGAGATTGTTTACCAGAAGGGGTTTCTTAACTGGACACTGGTAATGGGTGCTTTGATTGATTGACCAACTAGATCAAAGCTGTGTCGTGACTGCCTGTAAGGGGTCACAGGTTTTTCTTTTAGTATCGTATAGTATAGAATAGTATAGTATTAGTATAATATAATATAGCTTAATAAAACAATTATTCAGCCTTTTGAAAACATGGACTCAATGCTAATTATTCCCTGGCTGGGGGTAGCCTGCTACAATACACCCTTAGGACCAGACAGCCTTGGACATGCTGTCAGTGCAGCTCAGTCTGCCACAGGTGCTGCTGTGTGAGTGTGGGGATGTTGCTGAGCAGAGGGAAAATGCTGCAGAGTTCCTGCACTCAAGGCACATAATTAATTGTTTTATTGAGTGAATGAAAGCCGTGTATGGCCAGCACATGAAATGCAAACTCAGCACAAACAGTGACATTTAAAAAAGATTGGATGCGACTCTCATCCGGTCACATCTCTTCTCTTTTCCCTGGGCTGTTCAGTGCCCAGGTGTGGTAATCACAGATCCTCTGAACAGAGAGAGATAGAGCTGTCCCAGGATTTCCTGGGAAGCTGTGAGAAGCTGTGAGAAAGCTCAGAGAAAGAATTAAAACAATTCTTATCTCAATCTCTGCACCTGGCAGGCAATCTCTGTTTGTCAAAGATGTTTACAAGAAGGAGTTGTCCCTTCTTGACCAATGGGTGAGAGAAGATTCCTAAAGGCCAACCAGGTCTTGGGTCCACCCTTGTTTCTATAAGAACTGTAGATTTCTAATAATCAAGTGCTTTTCATGCCTTCTGCTGATGGAGTCTCTGTGTCACCTTTGTCTGTCCCCGATACCCCTTTGGTGACACCCAGGGACAGGCATGGCACACCCTGGCTGGTGTGGTGACAGCAGTGGCAGCTGCTGGGAAAGGACTGAATGGGTGCTTGGAATGGGTGAAGTCTCTTTGCCTTCTCTTGGTGAATTAATGCAGGCAGCCTTCGTGGAGCCTGGCTGGGGCTGTTGTGGCTCTATAAGGAAATAATCAGAGCTCTGCAGTGGGGTGATGAACTGTGGGATCCCAGTCACAGCCAACCAGGGACAGATTTTGCCCAGTTATTGGCAGTGGTGCTGATGCCTTGGGAAGGCTGCCCTAGAACAGAGGCTGGACAGAGTTAAAGAATAAAGCAGGGATTTATTAAAAGTCCTCAATGGATGCACTTGGCGCAGCACAAGATCCCAGCCAAGGCTGCACCCAAGATGAACCAAAATGGTCACAAAATGGACAACTGGTCATGGGGTCTCTCACTTTTATAGGTTCTGGTCTATTAGCATATGTGAATTAATTGTCTAATTCCAACTTTAGGTTATGCAGTCCCATCCTTCTTGTTTTTCTCTCTTCAGTCCATGTTGTTTATGCTCTTGGATTGAGATTTGGATCATTTGTCCTTGGTCCCCAGCTAGAGAAGGAATTGTTTTGTCTCCCTACTCTGTGCAGAGCTCACCATCCCATAATATGAAGCCCAGACCCACACACTAAAGCAGCTCAGAATCTGAAAAACAGAAAAGCCAAAACCTGAGGCATCTGTGCCTTCTTGGGAGATGTGGAGATGGGTTTGTCTCTCTTCTGTGGCCTTCCTGGCACTTTCTCTGCTGAAAGCTGTGGGACACCTCCTGTCCTGGCTTGATGGGGGCTGACAGCCCCTGGGCCAGCCCTGCACCCTCTGCCCCAGCTCTGCACCCCACTCAGCCCCACACTGCACCCGAGGAAGGGGCTCTGGTGGAAGGGGGGTCCATATGGCCCAGACAGGGAACCCCAACGTGCAGCACTGCTGTCAAGGACGGGCTCAGCATTGGCAAGTGCTGATCATATGGGGGAGTTTAAAAAAAAAATTGCATGGTGCTGGTGAAAGCAGCTGCCACAGCACCCAGCTGGCACCACCAGCAGGTCTGGGTTTTGGGGAGAGCAAGGGAGGAGCCAGGGCTGCTCCTCTTGCCCCTCACTGCCCCACAGCAGCCTCAGACATGAAATCCATCACCTTCCCCCTTCCTCACTGCAGAGACCCTTCTGTGCTGCCGTGGCTGCTGAGGGCTGGGCGAGCCTGAGAGCAGAGTGCTGGGCTCAGATGAGCCTGGCCTTGCTGCCACTGAACCCACCCTGCCCACACAGGAAGGACAGGGGTGAAAGGAGGGCAGTGCCCTGGGCATGTTAAAAAGAACCTGGGTCTGGAGGAAGAGCAAGGTTTGAGTATGAATAATTGCTAATTATCAGGAAGAGCAAGTGCCATTTGTCATGATAATCAGCAATCTGTCAGTTCAAGTGTAGCTGCTTTCCTCCTTCTATTCATCTCCCACGTGTGCCTGGAGAGCCCTGCACAGGCTGGGGCACAGCCAGACCCCCACAGCTCCTCCTGCCCCGCCAAGGACGGGTTCCCAGTGCCACACTGGGCTGTCCCCAGTGCCACACTGGGATGTCCCCAGTGCTGTGCACCACCCGCCTTGGCCAGGCCCAGGTGGGTGCACCAACACTGGCTGGCCAAGGGGTGCCCGTGGTGAGACAGATGTGGGGATTTGTGGCACAGTTGAGGCACAACTGGATGACCCTGGAGCAGGGCTGGGTGACACTGGCACAGGGTTGGGTGGCACTGGCACAGGGTTGGGTGACACTGGCACAGGGCTGGGTGACACTGGCACAGGGTTGGGTGACACTGGCACAGGGCTGGGTGACACTGGCATAGGGTTGGGTGGCATTGGCACAGGGCTGGCTGACACTGGCACAGGGCTGGGTGGCACTGGCACAGGACTGGGTGACACTGGCACAGGACTGGGTGACACTGGCACAGGGCTGGGTGACACTGACACAAGGCTGGGTGACACTGGCACAGGGCTGGCTGACACTGGCACAGGACTGGGTGACATTGGCACAGGACTGGGTGATACTGGCACAGGGCTGGGTGTCATTGGCACAGGGCTGGGTGCCAGCCAGCAGCACCCACCAACCCCAGCATGGGTGACCTCAGCTGCCTCTGCACTTGTGTCTTGCCACTTAAAGCTGGGCCATCTGCACAGCAGCAAGAGCTGCCTGGAAGGCACAGGAGCCATTTAATTACACAATTAGAAATAACTTCAGCCTGTTTATCTTCCTGAGGCTGACAAGCACCTTCAGCATCAGACAAAGAGCAGCTGCTATCGCTGGGCACAGCGGCTACTCCTGGGCAGCTGCCACCCCTGAAGGAGCACAGACAAAAGCAGAGGAGCTGAGCTCTGCCAGCAGGTCCAGGTGTGTCCCAGAGCCACTGTCACAGCATGGGCATGGCCACTGCTGAGGGAGCTAGAGCTTCCTTTTTCCTGCCACCTCCAGAGCCCAAATAGCAGGAGCAAAGGGGAAGGAGGAGAGACGTGAGGTTGTTCAGAGGTTTCTGGAGTTTCTGGAACAATGCATTTACAAGGTGTTCTCCCCAGGCACCTGCTCCCACACCCTGTTTTTTAAGGATGATGTCTGACTTAGAGGATGTCAGTAATTAAAAAGTCATTTTAATGAGCTCTGGTTTATTGATAGACCAGACTTTCAGGAGCTGGAAATGCCAGGAGGAGCATTGCACCACTGTTCATAGAACTCTCTGAAAAACAGTCACTTTTGGTGGTGCTGCACAGCTGCCAGGGGGGCAGTGCCAGCTCTGTGGTGCTGTCATCCCCCTGCCTGCTCTGCTGCTGGGTACCTGCTCGGGTGCTGTGGCAGATCCCTGGCACCTGCAGCACGTGGGGAGCTGCCCTTGCCCTGCCCTGCGTGGTGGGAGCCCAGCTCACTGCTGTGTGTGCAGCCAGGAACGTTTCCATTAACTCCCACAGTACTGAAATTCTGCAATGGGGCTGAAATAAAGCAGCAGCAGCACATCCCTGTGGGAGCCCTCAATCATCTGTTCCAGAGGCACCCTGGGGAAACATTTGGAAAAGAACTTAGAACTGGGCAATTCAGGTTTTTCTTACAAATCTCTTCTGTATAATGCAGCCTGTTTCTGCTGACATGTTCCCAGGGGAATGTTGTGTCTCTGTTTGCTGGAAGCTTAATGCAGCCCAGGTGTGATGGGGCAGTGATGCCTCAGGTTTTAGCTTTTATATTTTCAGATTCTGTGCTGCTTTAGTGTGTCGGTCTGAGCTTCATATTAGGGGATGGTGAGCTCTCTGCACAGACAGAGAGACAAAACAATTCCTTCTCTTGCTGGGGACCAAGGACAAATGATCCAAATCTCAGGCCCAGGAGTAAAAACAACATGGACTGAAGAGAGAAAAACAAGAAGGATGGAACTTCATGGGATAAAGCTGGAATTGGACAATGAACTCCAATCTGCAAATGGAGCAGAATTGATCAAAGGGAGAGACCCTGTGACTTCTCGTGCATTTTGTGACCATTTTGGTTCATCTTGGGTGCAGCCCTGGCTGGGCTCTTCTACTGCCCAAGGTGGATCCATTGAAGCCTTTTAATAAATTCCTACTTTAGCTCTGTCCAGCCTCTGCTCTAGCTCAGCCTTCTCAAGGCATCAACAGGGGTGGGGCAGCAGCCAGTGCTGCCAGGCCTGTCTGGCTCATAAAGCCCTGTGGCTGCAGGGCCAGGGACTCCTGGAGCCCTGAGCACAGAGGTGGTGGGGCTGTCCCCTCAGGCAGCCCTAGGGATGGCACTCAGCCCCGGGGGTTTATGCTGTTAAATATCTTTAAGTGAATTCTATTAAACACTAGGAGACAAAAAGATTAAGAAGGCAATAAAGAAGATTTTTGTGAGATTTAGGTGTTCCTGGGTGATGGCAATTTTGTGTTGGATAAATGCTGTTTGTGACTGTAAATACAGTCTCCTGGGGTAATGGAATGTAAATCAGGAATGCTGTACACCCCTGGGGAAAAACAGGCTCAGGGACCTCAAAAATGATGAGAGTTTCCCTGAGCTGGTTAAAATCCTCATTAGCAGTGTTGCCTCTCCTGAGGAGAGCTGGGTGGGTCTGTGAGGCACACACTGTCTCACAGCAATGCTCAAATCCCTGCGCTGCCTCACGGGAAAAGGATGTGTTAGGTATCACATCACACTGCATCAAAATGAGAAGTGGCACAATGAATCGAGCTCCCCAAAATAAAACTTTCTTCCAGAAATAAGCTTGTCACTGTCAATTTAAACTCTTGCCAAAGAAGTGTGATTTGAGACAAGTTCCTCTTGCCAGTGATTTACAGTAGTGGGTGTGTTTAATCACTATTTCTGATAGCAAGAGTCTAAAAGGAGGTGTTTCTATTCAAAGGTCCAACATGAAACCCAGATCCTAAATGCAGCTCTGATACAGCACAGCTGGGAGGAGAGAGCACAAAGCACAGTGCACTCAGGGCACTGAAGCAAAAGGAGCCTTTCCTCCATTTCCACTTCCCCAACACCACGGTGGTGACACAGGGGGGCTCTGGGCAGGACTCTTGCCCACCTGGCCAGAGCACTGGCCCCTGCACCTCAGCACCCTGAGGGGTTTTAAGGGGTTATTTTTCAGATTTCCCCTTACCTGGGAATTTCTCGAGAGTCCTTTTTCACAGCCAGGTGATCCAAGAAAGAGTCAGAGCTGCCTGGCCTTTGTTCTCAAGGTTGTTTATTATTTCTTATCTATACCATGTTCTCCCTGCCCAGCCCAGATGCTCTCAGCAGCTCAGCTCAAGGCACACTGCCCACCCTCAGGGCTGTGTTGTCTTTTTATACTATAAACTACACAGACATTATTTACAGTTAATTCCCAATACCCATTACCTATGTTAGACAGTCAGTTTCTACTCTAAACCAACCCCAAAGTGCCACCATCACCAAGAAGATGGAGGCCATGAAGAAGAAGGAAGGAGGGCAGTGCACACCCAGATTGCTCCATCTTGACCCCCCTGTACCCTTATCAAAAAAATCTTAACATTCTATTTCTCTACTCAGTGATAAACTACTCATTCTATTCTCCTTTCCCTGGTTTGTAACTCCTCACATAAAGTTGGGAACTGTTTCCATGGCTCCAGATTGAGGGCAGAGGGGTCTTGGGCTCTGTGCCAAACCCTCTGAGCCCCCTGCCTGGGTCTCAGCCCATCCAAAGCAGCAAGAGGGATTTCCTGGTTTCCCACAGTTATTTAGAGACAAAATCTTACAAAATTCTGCAGGGAGGGAGGGAGGGGATCCTGCCTGGTTAACAAACTGTGAGAAAGGCATCAGAGTGCCAGCCTCAGGAAGGGCCTTTGTCTGGAGAAAGGGCTGAAGTGCCATTCATGGGCACTAATCCCAGTGGCTCCCTTATTCCATCACCAGGGGATGGGGTGGTGACATGCTCCTGGGCTGTTTTGCTGCAGAGACAAAACCCTGCCATGCCCCCAGTGCAGCACAGGCAGGTGCCACCAGCCCTGCTCAGGGAACCCCACACAGGCACCAGCTCGTGGCTGGTGGGACCCTTCAAGGCTGAGCCCAGCAGGAGCTCTGTCACTGACTTGAGGAATATTTCAAACAGATCATTTATTTTCATTAGACTTGTACCAATATCTTTGTCCCAGTGTTCCTCATGCAGGTCGACAGCAGTCCTCAGGAATGCTTTAATTGTGTTTTCCTGGCTTTGCACAGCTCTTATCTAATGCCTTCTGGCTTCATTAGATTAGACACCTCTTGTCCCGAGGATGTTGTCATGTTTTCAAATGGCTTCAATCAGCACCTCCCAGGCTTTGGCTATTTCAGGATACAATAAAGCTAAACCTCATCCAGGCTGGTGAGTAATGGAGGTGCATCTCCCACCCCCATGCAGCCTGGCTTTAAATTTGCCTGGCTGACATCCCTTGGCTGCAGGCAGAACACAATTAAACCTCTTGTCTTTCAGGCATCTTCCACGCTTACACACAGCTCAGGAGGAAGAGCTCAGCAACAGCAACTGGGTTTCTAATGATCTTGTCATCCAGAAGAGCAGAGAGAGATAAATGAAAGAGTGAGGAAACAGCCAAGATCAAAGCCCAGCTCTCCAGATGTCCGGGGCATGGCAGGCTGCAGGCTGGCTGTGCTCTCTCCTCAGACCCACGCTGGCACAGCTCTCAGGATACAGGGACGTGTCCTCTTAGTGCCAGGGAGTGAAATGCAGAGGGACACGGCCTAAGCCCACCCAGCACCAGTGCTGGGGGCTTCTCTCCTGAGCATCTGCAGGCTTGACTGCTCATAAACCTCATTCTGCAGAAGTGTTCTTCCTCTTGGGATCCCGGGATCCTTCACCAGCTTGTGTCCCCACCACCCAGCTGAAAAGTGCCCACAGGCTCAGGAAGGAAACTGAGGTGGGAAGGGAGCAGGCAGACCCTGGGCTGGGGGCAGAGACCTGCTGCACTCCCTGGGGGAGGGCTGATGGCTCCAGGACAGTCCCTGCACTGTGTGTCCCTCCTGGAGCCCAGCACACCAGTCCCTAGCACGGCAGTCCCAGGCAAGGGCTCTCCTTCCCCAGACACTCTCCCCTGGCAGGAGAATTGCCTCAGCCCTATCTTCTTATCATGAGCCACCACAATATCAGCATCGATCCCTTTCACCCCACAGGCAGTATTTTGACTTCTAAAATTCATCTTACCTAGCAAGGGACTCTAAATATATCCCAGACAATTTCCTCTGCTCATTTTTAATAATCTCTTTCAGCCTTAAATTCGTTTTTGAAAATATGTATTGGGATGATGGGCTTTTTATCACAGCTGATGGACAATATCCATCACACCTGTGTCCCACTCCTCACAACACACATACACACATTCCTTACAGCACTCCTGCATCAATTTGAACAGCACTTAATTCATTACAGCCCCATCACAGCGTGTGCGTGCTCCCCTCAACAATGCCACTGGTGATTTGTCACTTGGGTCCCTGTAGGCAGCTCTGGTCCCACCTTGCAGAGCCACTGTCACTCCCTGAGCCATGGGACAGGGGGGAATGGCCCCATTCAAGCACAGCAGCTGTAAAGGAGGCTGCACTGTCCCCCACCCTGGAAACCTCCAGAAGGTGGCAGGTGGAAGAGTAGAAGCAAAAACCCCTTTTCTGTGCAGAACCTCACTGCTCACTGAGGCAATGTGCTGGGGCTGTGCTGGCACATCCTCCCAACCCTGAGCCCTGATGACACCAGAGGGGAGCCATGGGGACAGCATCAATGGTGCCTCTCTGGGCCCCCAGCTCAGTCAGGGTGCCCAGGACAGCAGCTCCTTCTGAACTTCTCCAGCAAATTCCCATTTTGCTGAACACTGCTACCAGGCCCTTGCCTGCACCCTGTTTGGGTGCTGAGGGTTCAGGGGCAAGGCAATTGGGCACTCTGCACAAACTAATCCAGTGCTCAGGGCTGAGCTGCAGCCCCTGATCAATGCTCAGCTCTCCCAACCTCCCCTCACCTGCCCGAGGGCTGAATGTGCTGGCCTGGGGAAGCTGCTGCACCAGCCTGGAGGCTCCCATTGTGCCAAGGCAAACCAAGGCACAGAAAGGCACAGAAAGGCACAGAAAGGCACAGAAAAGCCTGGTGAGGATTCCCTGAGGCCTGGCAGTCTCACCGTGGGCAACACACAAACGACATGGGCAATTCTGTTCAAAGCAAACTAAAAAACTCTTTATTAAAACATCTGACTCCATATATATCTCTGTTTGAAATGCCAGTGTCATTGGAGGGTGACAGTGCCACCTCCTCAATGTCACTGGGCAACCCAACAGTCCATCAGGTTGTTTGTCCCCCATAAAGAAATGAAAAACAATAAGTTATTTACATAAAGTTTGTGGGAAAGGTCTGTACAAAAATGCAAACATCAGAAGGCTTGGTAAAACTTGAGAAAATCAGGGCGACATGGCAGTTGTGAGGTGGTCTCTGAGTACTCTGCTCCCTGCTGTGCCTCCTCTGCTCTTGTCTCTGCACCTGGGCTGTAACTGTGGGGCCGTGGTGAAATAGAGATTTTGGAGTTCACTTGAAACAGCAATATGAATTGAGCATTTAAAGTATAGTCTGTGGAACTCTGGGTTGAAGTTGAACGTTCTTACTTAAGAAACCCCTGCCATGGTTCAAAGGGCATAGGAAAATGCAAATTTCTGAGGTTTCTTGCATAGAGAACAATACCAAGAGGAGATCAAGAGATACAAAAGGCCCAGATAAAGAAACCCCTCTGTCTCCAAGCTCATTAAGACCACAAAATATCCAGATAAGGACCGAGGGACCAAGAAGCGCATGCGAGAGGAGAAAAGGTTCAAAAGTTCATCCTCGAGGAAGACCACAAATCTTCAGCCTCAGAGACCACCAGGGACCCCCGTGCGACCACCACAGCCACCAAGGCATGGCCAGGAGGGCGTGGATCTGATCACCAAAGGAGGCGAGGACAGGCGGGGCCAGGGGTTGAACATGCAGGGGAAAGTTGTGCAATGGATTGCACATGGAACAGCTTTGTGAATAAAGCTGTGGCACAGCCCGAGGCTCGGGGCACAAGTCCTTATGAGAGATCTCTCACTTGTGCTGGGCGCTCCCATCCACACCCACTGCATAACTAAACCTGGCTGAGGAGTTTATTTATTCCACACACTGCTTCAGTGGTGCTCCAGGTCCCTGTCCTGGCCCTGCTCTGGCACACTTTGATCTGCAGGGGCTGCTTGGCCAGGCAGAGCTCAGTGCTGGCAGCTCTTGGCAGGGTTTCTTTGTCCAGCAGATTCCCATGGAGCTGCATTCCGTCACCTTCCCGAGCACTAATGAAGGAACAGAAAGACAAAGCAGGAGTGTCTGAGCGGGTCTGAGCTGCTGGCTCAGTGCTGCCCTGGCTGGGCCCCCTCTGCCCACGCCCCACACAGAGGCATTTCCAACTGCACCTTCCATTTGGCACCTTGATTTGGCATCGATTACTGCCGGGTTCCTGCGCTCTCATTTGCAGTCAGCAGAGGCAGCCGCTGACACTGAGAGAGAGCCACTCCTCAGATCCCATCAATCAAGTGCCATCAGGATCCAGCTTCCTGGGCTCGCAGGCTACAAGGTCACCCTCTGGGGGAGATCAGTTTTCCAGCAGAAGCACAGCTCTGCTCCTACTCCTCTCCCACCACAGCCCCAGCTCTGCTGCAGGGTGGACAGGGAGAGACACGGATCTGCAAGCTGCCATTGGGCACTGACCCTTCCCTCCTCCGTCAGGGCTCTCAGACTATTTCAGGGATAAGTGGGAAGAAAAATCACAAACTTTTTATTTTGGGAAAGAGCTAAATACACAGGAACATCTGACAGCATCAGATGCAGAGCTTTCTCCCAGGGCACTGTGTTCAGTTTGGCACTGGAATCAGGTCCCAGTCCTGCTCAGGACTCAGCAACAGCAGCTGAGACCTTATTGACATTTCCAGCTACAACCCCCTGAGCAAAGGAATTCAATTCAAATTGTGTAGAAGCCCATGGACTGCCCTGCTCAGCACAGCCCTGAACTCTGCACCATCAGCAGGGTTTGTACTTCACAGGGATGACTGACCCATAACTATTGATCCTTCCCTGGAAAGCTGCTCTGGGCTGGTGGCCGTGTGACCCTGACAGAGCAGCCACGGACACCGGCACAGCAGCAGAGCACAGGAGCCCTGCCAGGAACTACAGCTGCAGAATCTTCCCCTGGAGAGATAAGGGGGGTATCTGGGGTTTTCGTGTCTGTGTGCAATGTTAAAATTAGCAATTCTGTCTAATCCTGCTTTTCAGTGTAATAAGGCTTCTGGCTGAGGGGAGTGTAAAGCTCAGTGGCTTGTGGGCAGTAATTTTCAGAGATAGACAATTTATTCCCTACTCTCACCAGAGACAAGGCTGAAATCACACTGAAGCTGCACCCTGTAGGCTCTGCTTCCTTCTACTGCATTTTAAGAGGACATTTCTGCTTTCTCCAGCTCTGGTGACAGCCAAGCACTGTCCCCTCCCCAGTTCCACAGCCAGGCCCAGCCACAACAGTTTCCATATAATCTCGTTGTAAATGAAATTCCCAGCCAGCATGGATCAGAGGTGCAGCCCAGCTGAGAGAGAAATCCTGCCTTTAGCAAGCTCCCACCTGGGAATAAATTGGATACAGTGCTTTTGGTCTCCTGAGAGGCTCAGACTTTCAGCTGTGAGGCTGTGAAAGCCAAGACCCATCCTGCCACCCAGACTCAAGGAATCCTTGACATACACCTGGGAGGTGTGGTTGCACCTTCCAGAGATGCATTTCATTTCACCTTTGAAGGTACAGCTCCCCAGTCACCAGGGGATTTAGAAAAGGGAGAGGTTTCATGCATTCAGTGATGCTAAGGAATATTTTCCCTCCTTATGCTTTCAAGCTGACCCAGGAAACACAGATTTTTGGTGGAATTATGCAGGTCAGGGGAGAGAGCTGCATGTGCTGTCCTGCACCTTCAAATCAAGAACTCCTGCATGAAAAAAATTGCCTGGAGATGGCTCTAATTTGTTCCAAACTATCATCCCTTCTGTCAGCCAGCAGGGAATTGTTATCTATTTATGTCTTACAATGCCATTGAATCAATGGCCACCTGGAAGATGCTGAGGATGACAAACCTGGCAGTGCACCTCTGCCAGGCTGCTGGGAGCTGCTGGCCAGGAGCTCAGAACCAGCACAGCCCAGCACAGGGGCCCCACTGGCTCATTATTTCTCCAGATCAATAATTTCACATTTCCATTATGAATTTGGACAGAAGTATGGAATTCTCACAGCACAGCTCAGCACACAGCAAGCCTCCCAGGCCACAGCCCTGCCTGAAGCAGGGCTGAGCTCTGGCACAGCCAGGGGAAGCAGGAAAGCTTTTTCCCTGCCAGGCTGCAGTTACCCAGCCCTGGTGAAACAGCCACGTGCCTGTTCCCTGTGCTGCTGGCAGCTCTCCCTCTGCAGCCTGCTCTCTCCTAAGGGAAACCCTCTTTTGGAAGAGCTTTGGTTCAGGGCAGGAGCTCTGATCTTAAAGATTTCAACTAGAGCTTTTAAATCAGTGTTGATTTAAAAGAATGATCTAGGTAGGCTAAAAATTCTAGTTAATTTTGGTTTCCTGGTAAAGGTGTATTTAAAGCAGAATCTCAACGTACACATCCATAAGCACATACATTTTTTACTTACAGCTCCACTAATTGATGCCTTTAATTAATTAATACATATGTGCACAGCATAGCAAGGCAGGTGTATGTGTAGCTGAGTGGAATCTATTATTGCCACCTGCAGTTAGGACTTAGAATCTGCTAAAAGCTCTCAAAGACACTTTTCCAAATCCCTGATATAGATGAGGTCTTCCATACAATAAAATGCTTGCTCTCCAAAGGAAATTCATGTATAGATGCTGTTCTATAAGCCTTCTCCCGTGCCATACCCTGCACCAAAGGGCTCTGAGTGCAGTTTGTCTCCCTTTTAGCCATGCTGCAGGCCTGGTTTTGCCAAAAGCAGAACTCTTCAAACATAGAAAAGGTTTCAAAGTCTCAACATCCTTGTTTATAGCCCCATAAAGAGGCTTAAATCAAGGACAAAGAGGCATCTTTGGAAAGAATAGTGCACTAGTTTACAAAGAAACAGGCTTATTTCTAGAAAAAGAAAATTCTAGATAAAGTTAGAGAAGCAGAGATCTTTACTCTGAACGTGGCTCTTAACATTCCAATCATCATGTTTTCTGCCCACTTGCTAATCTGCAAGCCCAAGAGAACAGTGTCATGGCTTCAACCTTAAAAGAAATAAAAAAATAAGGATGTTTTTTTCTCTCCAATTTTCTTTTATTTCTTTCCAAAGTTCAATTTATTTTATTTCTCTCCAAAGTTCAGTCTATTTTGATGCCATTACATATCATAGATAAAATAACTAGTTTTTAGCTTCCATTGTGTAGATCAATAAAAGGAATATACAAACTAAAACAAGAACTAGAGGGATGTCATTGCTCACTGACTTCCATCTGGGGGTATTTTTGCTTCGTTGCAAGCCTGTGTGAGACAAACCTGAAAGGAAAGAGAAATCCATCAGTACTCAGAGACACTGGTACAGCCCACAGCCACCTGCAGCTCCAGCCTAAAGCACAACTTTGTTTTGCAGAGCAGTGACAATAGCTCTTTTCCCCACTCTGTACTGAGGCAGATGTGATGCAAAGCTCCTGCTTCTCCCTTCCCTGCTCCATGCTGCTTCTTCACCTCTGACATCAGCCAAAATTCAAGACAAGGGGCCAGGGGAAATAAGGAGTTTCTACTGCAGCTCAAGAGTCCCCTGAGTGGTGACAGAGGGACAGCACTGCCTTACAGCTTTAGATCATGGCTGACAAACACCCAGACTTACTGACAGCTTCTGCATGAGCCCTTGGGCCTTGGGGTTCAGCTGAAGAAAATTCTTCTTGGTCAAATCCTTTTCTGTCAAACGTATGCTCTGTGGAAACAAACTCAAATTTCAGGTTTTCTGTCTGGCCAGCTGCAGCAACTGGAGACAGTAAAAAAGTTAAATAAAACAAGAGATTAAAATTTAAGTATAGGCAGAGAACTACATTCAGCTGGAACAGCAGCTCATTTCACACGTTTCCTGCAGTGCATTAATGCAATACCGGCTGTGATGGTTTTAAATAGCTTGATTTGTGGTGAGGGAGGATAAAGCCAGCCAGTGAATGATTTTTTTTTGTGGGTGCACTGGCCTTTGGCCAGCATCAAACCCACCACACTGGCACTACTGCTGCTTTAAGTGTTTTAAATTGAATGCACAGTGAGACATCCTCCCGTTCTGTTTCAACCAGCTTGAGCAGGTCCCACTTCTGGCTAAGAGTCTCTTAAGGTTCATTTCAAGCTCTATCAATCCCTCAATAAACTGCAGCTAAAGAGACAAGAGTGGATGAAGCAGAGCTGGTGAGGCACCAAGAGGTGCCCGGGCACCCCCAGCCCTGCCTGAGCAGGTGAAGGGTCAGGAGTCACCTCTCCCCCGCCGAGGGGCACGGTGAGGATGACGTCCTCGGGCTCGGCGAGGGGGCTGCCCTTGGCAGAGAAGGTGTAAACGCGCTCGTTGATGGCGGGCGTGCGCAGACCCGGCGTCCTGAACACCCTGAAACGACAAGGGAGGAGGCAGTGATGGCTGCTCACAGCACTTCCAGTCCAAGTCTTTCATTTCAGGTTCAGAGAGCCACTAAAGGCTGTGTTGTAAACAGAGGGCGTGAAGCAGATTGGATCAGAGGTAGAAGGGAAATGTATTTATTTTCTCTGTTAACAAACCTGGGATCAAATCTGGGTGTAACCATGGAGGTGCCTCCCCGAGCACAGATATCAACTGTCCTGCCAGTAGCTGGAGTGATGAAGCTGTTTTTGCTTGATCTGTTAAAGGGAAATAAACATCTGCACATAACACCCCCTTTAACAAGTGTATAGGCACTTGTCAAAGGCTTGAAGAAGGTGACCACCACTAAACCCAGGGGTTATTACCAACCAGTGACCCCCAAAACTGGGGACAGCTGAGAGGCAGCTGTCCATCTTTCATTCACATCAATTTTGCCCTGTAGTGTGGCACAAATCTCCCCACCACAGAACCAAAGCCCATCCCACCAAAGAGAGATATTTATATTTGCACTTTCACTCTCCATTTCTAGAGATGAGACAGAGACATCCCCATTACCTCTTGCTCATGCCCTTCACTGTCGCTGAGGGGGGTCTTCTGGCCACGGGTGGCTTTTTGGTGGATGCCTTCACCTGAAGCACACATCACTGACTAGATCAGTTACTTCCTTCTCATGGGACAGCTGAATCCACACAAACACAGGCTTGCACACAAAATGCTCAGTCCCTTTCCATGGCACAGGAGCCCAGAACAAACAGCATTCAAGCCTTTGGGACCCTCCAACTTTGCTAGGACTCTCTGGGAAGCAACAGCTGTGTGTAGTCTCCCTCAGAGCATCCTGGCCAGCCCCAGTCATCAGCTCAGTCAGGAATTCCTATCCTGAGAATGATGTCACCCCAGAGAACAGCTATTCACCTTGGCAGTCCTTGCAGTCTCATGCTCAGCCTCTGAAGGACACTGGCTGGCAAATCGAGATCTCTTTTGACGTGGAAGTGATGGAGGCTCTGCTTCTTCATCAGCTTCAACACTCCTTTTGATTTTAGTCACTAGAAAGAGAAAGTGTTATCTAAGTAAATAATAACTTTATTATTTACCAGGGAAGACAGACAGCTATAAGCAGTTTTGGCAACAATTTGCTTCAGATATCCAAATTCCAATGCAATCCTACTGGTGGCCAGACCACTACTTTGGATTATTTTGAATGTTTTAATGACATTAATTAGAGGTACTGCAGGTACTCGTGATAAAAGTAGGATTATTTTCCTGGTTTAAACACACTGAGGGATGTGAGCAAGAACTGAATTATTATTCACATTTAGTAACCACAACATGCTTCCACCTCACCAATCATGCCACAATGCTTAAACTCACCTTTCTCAGCAACATCCAACAGGGGATCGATGACCTCTGCGCTTAGCCTGCGGATTTTTGCTATTTCCAGGTCCACCTAAAATTGAAAACACTTGTGGCACCATTGGGATTGCTGGCCCATTGGGATTGAAGCCCAAACTTCATGTAAGTCAAAGTTGTAGAACAAACCCCCAATAATTTTACAGCCAGATGAGCTCCACATCTGCTGTTGTGCTCAAACTGGGCCCTTTCATGCATCCCTGCAGTCCCTCAGGACTCTGCCTGGCTGGCAGCTGCAGGTGTACCTTGCCTACACCCCGCTGCTCAAGCAGCTTGGAAATGCTGTCCTTTACTGCAAAGTGCATGTGCTCTCAGGGATTTGGGAGTGCTGGCTAGCAGATAAGGAAAGATCAATAGGGAGCAGCAGAACCACATAAATCCTACATCTGATACAACAGGCATTTCATTGTTAAATTTTAAAGACACATTTGTGAAAATATTGATGTTACTGTTTCTTTTGTAATGCTCCAGCGCTCTATTCCAGTGTGAGGAGCAGAGTGGGATGGCTCTAGAGAGCCATTTATGTTTGTGCTGGAAACCTACCTTAGCCACATCCTCCGGTGTGTTTTCACTTCTTGCTAGAGCTAGAAAGAAAGTGTATAAGATACATCAGGACATGTCCGGGACAGCTCACACAGCACAGCAGGGCTGTCACCATGGGGGTGCAAAACCCAGCACAAACCAGTTTCCAGCCCTAGGGAACAGAAGCAGCACGCCCCTGGGATGCTTCCCTGGGGGTTGCAGGCAGGGTAGCTCCCAGCTCCTCCCTTACTGGGAGGGTTATTTATTAAACCTTACTGGGTTTATTATCTGAGGGGGAAGGGGTCCCTCAGCCCAGCGCCCCCGGCCCCGCTCCGCACCGAAGAACTCCAGCCAGTTCATCTCGCGGATCTCCGGCGGCAGCCGCAGGATGGCCATGTCATACATGTGCTCCACTTCTTGCACCATGCGCTCCCCGTCCGCCTGGATCCGCTTCAGTCTCCTCTCCACTGCGGGGAGATCGGCGTTAGCGCTGCCCGCGGGCCCGGGGCCTCTCCCGCTGCCGCTCCGCTATCCCCTCCTCCTCCCTGTCCTACCTTCCCGGTCGAAGTCTTGGAGGAACGCCTCCATTTTCCGTCGGCGGGCGCTGGAGGTGCCCTTTTTCTTGGCGGGAGGCATTGCGGGCTCTCTTCACGGCGGCTCGTTCCTGTGGCGGGTTCCGCGGGCGCTCGCTGAGGGCTCGCAGCTTTAAACCCAACCGCCGCCCGGCTCGCCAATGGCGGCGCGGCGCGCAACGATGACGCGCGGAAGCGGCGCCGGGCGGTGAACCGTCACGGCGATGATGGCGGCGCCCATGGC
>WBNO01029783.1:68338-88180 GCA_013400575.1 Peucedramus taeniatus
TGCGGCTCTGCGAGGAGCGGGGCCCGGCCGAGCTGGGGCTGGCCGCGGTTCTGCGGCGCGGCCCGCGCTGCCCCTCGCTGGCCGACGTGTTGGAGGGGCTGCAGGACATGGAACGCTACTACCGGCACCTGTATCCTGCTGGGGGTCTCTGGGCGGCGCTGGGGTCTCTGGGCAGTGTTGGGGGTGTCAGGGCAGCGCTGGGGGTCTCTGGGCAGTGTTGGGGGTGTCAGGGCAGCACTGGGGGTGTCAGGGCAGCACTGGGGGTCTCTGGGCAGTGCTGGGGGTCTCTGGGCAGTGCTGGGGGTGTCAGGGCAATGTTGGGGGTGTCAGGTGGTGCTGGGGTGTCAGGGCGGCGTTGGGGATCTCTGGGCAGCGCTGGGGGGGCTGCTTTGTCCTTGTTGTCCTTACCAGTTAGGAAGGTACTTGGAGAGCAAACTGCTCCTGCAGCGCCTCAGCTTGGACAGCCTGGCAGACGTGGAAGCCCTGCCGCAGTCCTGGGAGAGGATTTTGGAGCGTTACAAAGAAGACGATGTGGTTCAAGGTAGTTCTAAGCCCAAAGAGCCATGGGGTGTTTCCCAGGGCTCTGTGCTGATGTGCCCTGGGGACAGACCCTGTTGGTCTCAGCTGCAGGGGCTGACCCTGCTCAGTCGATCTTTGTGAGCTGCTCTGAGATCTTGGTCAGCTTCAGGTGGAAGTACTCACCAGCACATGTGGGCACAGCTGGAAGCAACATCCTCCCTCACAGTGTGGCAAGGGCTCAGTGACCCATTTCACTGCTCAGTTTTAGCCATACCTTTTTTTATTGCCTTTAGAAACAAGTTTTTGGGAGTACAGAATACAGGTGAAGCACATTCAGCTGACAGGGTTGTTGTTTTCTCTCTGTCTCAGATACACTCCTGAAGGTCTCACTGTTTGTGGAGAACCATCATGAGGTGAGCTGCTCACCTGGTTCCTGACAGGGCAGCAGGGACTGACCAGCTTCTGCCGTGTTTTGTGGTGCTGCAAAGGGGATGAGGAACTGAGGGAGCTCTCCTGGTGCTTTTTGGAAGCTGAATGAGTTGAGTCTTGGCCTGAGCATGAAATGCTTGAACTGTACCATTTTCAAGTGGAAATGGCCTTGGTCTGTGAAGAAGAGACTGAGCTGAAAAAGCCATGAGGATAGACGGGAGTCACCTCCAGCTGTGGAATTTGTTCTTTCCCTCTTCTGACATTTTGTGTCATGGTAAAAACATTGATACTTACTTACATGAGGTGCTGCAGATGTGTAATAGAGTCCATGAAAGATATTTGTGATCTGCCCTTACAAATAAAGAAAACGTGTCAGATTAGGGTTTAGAAACAGTGGTCACCTCATGCTTTTGAGCAGTGTGTTTGCATTCATCCCACCCAGGCATGGAGGAGGAAGGAAGCAAATGTGGCTTGCAGATGTAATTATGGAGGTGCAAGGATGCCTGAGTCAGACACGGGCAGCTTTCAAGGGTGCTGCAGTACACTGCTCTGTTACCACTGAAATCAGTCTTAAAATATCAGTCTGGCAGCCACTGCTGACAGTTCAGGGACACCTTTTGTTGGCCATGGCACTGATCCTCTGAACATTCCTGGGAAGCAGTGTGGTATTTGTCTCTCAGTTATGTATTTGCTAAGGAGCTGCAGCTTCTCAGAGAAAGCCAATAAAGACTTGCATGGGACATGTTGTGGGTGTGTTTGTGCTCTCATTTGTGTCCCCAACCCCGTGGCCTCCTGAGGGCACTGCATGTCCCAGGAACCCTGGGGAGGAGCAGATGGGGATGCTGTGGGGTGCCAAGGGTGGGAAAGGGCTGGCCCAGGGCTGCCAGTGCTCCCATCAGGGATGGGGGATCATGAGTTCCAGCTGCAGTTCTTCACACCCAGCTGTAATTGCAAAGGAAACCTCCTGGTGCTGGGTGTCCTGCCCAGGGTGAGGTGAGGTGGGTTCTGCTCCTGTTGGGGGCTCAGGTGGCTGTACAGCCTTGTGCTCCTTACACAGGGTTTGGAGCATGGCTGATGGCTCAGGGTGAATCAGGGCTGACATCCTTGCAAACCAGTAGGTCATGGTGAGCTTGGATGCAGAATTCTTTGCATGTGTGCATGCTGTACAACCCTTCAACAGCCCTCGTCTGTCAGCCTCTCTTCAGGACAGCTGCCCAATGAACAAATGCATTTAAATTCTGGAAGATGTTCACCACAGTTCAGTGGTGGCCCTTCTGCTTCTTCCAGATGTGTGGCCCCTGATGTTTGTGCTAACAACAGCCCTGCTAAAAGTGCTGAGGGAGCTTTCTGCATTGAAAGTGGCCATGCCCTGACTCTGACTGACTGAAATGGGGTGAAGGAGGTGCTCATTGAAGTTTTGGTGTGATTAATTGCTCTGTGCTGTTCCTGGTTCCTGGCTGTGTCATCAGTTGCATTTGTCAGCAGTGTTCTGTGACTGCGAGTGTGTCTCTGCATCAGAGCACTCTAATGGGGATCAGCTGTGGGCCTGCTCCATTGCAGATCTGGATGTTCTGTCAGGATGGCTCCCAGGGACCCCATTGCTAAGGAGGACACAGATCCTTGTGTGTGCAGAACTCCCTTCAGCTGCCATTTGCCCTGGAGTCACTGGGGGTTCGAGGGTTCCCCCATGCCCAGAGCCAGGGTGGGCATTCAGCCTTTCAGTGGCACACGTGTCAGCAGGCAGGTGGGAAGGCCACTCCTGCTGCTCCTTGCTTGACAGCCTGCAGGGTTGAGCTCACAGCACAGGGATGTCTCTGGGTGCTAGATTTCAGCACCTTCCTGAGTACTGGGACAGGAGGGAGGTGAGTGAGAGCAGCAGCTGCCTGGGGAGCCAAATGCAGGGTCAGGGTGGTGCCTTTTCCTTGGTTCTAAAATTAAGAGCCAGACATGGTTAAGGGATAAAGGGTTTTTATCTTGGTATTTAATAAGGATCCTTATGGTGCAACACTTCATCAAGGTGGAGTATGCTGAAATATACACCCTAGAGATTGTGTATACAATTTTATAGATTTTGCAAATTAGTATATCTAATAAAGACGCTTTGATGAGAGGCTTGAATGAACAGCATGACATTTTCTCATCTCAAAGTATTCCCTCTTAGATGGGTTTAATCTTAGTTTATAGGATGTGTTTTAGATAGAACCTTGGTTTTTCAAGATAGCATAGGGCTTTCCAGCTTTCATCTACAAGGCCTTTAGGATGTTTGGTTTTCTGGCTTAGCAGAATACCAGGACTATGTTAAATTATCCAATTTAAGGAATTACAAGTATGTATTGTAAGAGCACTGAGAATACATTAAAGGTGTATAAAAGATATATAAAAGAGAAGGCAAACATTCATCATGGCATCAAGGGGCTCCAGCCTGTGCTAGTGCTATGGGTAAAGCAGCACTAAGGGCTCTGAGACCAACTGGTAGAATATATGTAACCATAAAAATAAATCCACGTACCGTTATTTTTGGAGTAGAGCTCCTAAAGTATTCTTACATGGAGATCTGTCTTTGAGGAATGCAGTAAAATGCAGTTAGCAGCTGGAGCTACCTTGTTAAAGGAAAATTGTCAGGAAACACAAAGCTCACACTTTGATTTTCAGCTTTACCTCCTGCTAACTCCATTGGAAAACAGTTATTCTTCAATTACAGGAAAAGCACAAACTAAATTCAGTTACTAAATTCAAATGCTCACAAACATTTATAGGGAGCATCTGACTCGTATATGGTTGTTTTTTTCCCTCCCCTAGGGGTGAGCACTGGCTGCTGGTGCAGTGGAGCCTTTGCAGTTCTGCTTAGAAATGGGGACCTGCTGTTGGTAACACCAGACTTCCAAAACAAACCCAAAAGCTTTGCTTCAGTATAAGCTCATGGATTTGAAACAGATTTCAAAACTATTACAAGAGTCCACAGTTATGGAAAAGACAAAGGATTTGGCACCTGAACTGAAGTGTAGAGTGGCTCAGAGGCAGAAATAAGTGATAAAAAGCTTTGTGATTAATTTAGTAAACCAAGTATGGGCTTTACAAGTCCCTATGGTTTTTGAGCTTATTCTTTGATACTTTCATCCTGGCCTGAAGCAGAACTCCTTTGTGACTTTGCTGAGGGGCTGCCTGAGTACTTATTTGCTCTGAAATACAGCAAACATTCCCCACTACCTGTTAGCTGGGTTTTTGCTCTGTTCCCCATTCTTGGCTCAGTATTTCTCTAGCGCCTGTGACTTTGTCACAGCTTTTGCCCTGCTGAGCTCCAGGGAGGGGCAGATTCTGCTGATCTGATGGGTGTGCAGTGACTGGGGACACATCTGGGCTGCAGCAGTGATGAGCTTTCCCCTGTGGGGCATGCTCAGCACACAGCCCTTGTCTGCCCCTGCAGGAACAGGCACGAGCAGTGCCTGGTGAGCTCTTTGCCAATGCCACAGACCCTCTAGGGCTGCCTGTACTGCATGGGGACAGAGCCTGTTTGCATTGCCCTTCCTGCAGAGGTTTCATTCCTGCTTTTCCCCCCAGCCCTTTTCCTCCTCCTCCCTCCTCCTGTGGACACAGATCTGCAGTAGGTGTCTCCTGAACTTGCCTGAGCTCCCTGTCCCAAGCATCTTCCTGACTAATTCTTTCCAGATGTCTGGGAACTTTTATGTTCAGTAGTTTTGCTCAAATTCTTCATTCATTCCTTGACTGAGCAAACCTGTTTCCTAGTATTATTTGAAAATTCAGACTGATCATGGCTTCCCAAGAGCTGCTTCTGCCTCGCAGTGAAGTGTTTTAGATATGACTGCAGCCTTCCACCCCTGAATTAGAGCACAACAGAAATCCATAAATAGCACAGAAGTTGGTTTTCCACAGCTGACAGCTCCAGGGCTGTCTATGGAGTTTTGAAAACACTCCATGCTACATTTATACCCAGCCAAGTGTCAGGTTGTTGGCTTGGACTTTCCCAGCTACAGCAGCTTGGAGAAATTAGGAATCTGTCCAGTGTTCCCCTGACTGAGACCCAACAATGGAAAGTAAGTGGTTCTGCCCATCCTCTCATCTAGTTTCCTGCTTAACTTTGTTTTTGGGGAGATGACTGTTCCTTCCAAAGGGATTTGACTCTCTTTGGGGAGATGTCAGGGCACGTGGTCAGTGGCTCCTGCTGGGTGAGCTGTGTCCTGTCCTGGCTGTTGGCAGTGTGCAGCTCTGGGGACACGGGCTGTCTGTCACCCCAGAGCCAAATGACACTGAATGTAGGCTTGAAGCAATGCCTGAGCCACTCTGCCTCTCCAGCACAGGGCCTGGCTTGCCTGGAAGTCACATCTTGTGTCTTCCCATGTGTGCTTTTCATCCTTCTCCTGCACTCCCTGTGCAGTGAAGCTTGCAGCACTGCAAGGTTTGGGCTGTTGGAAAGAAGCTTTGGGCTGTGCAGTGAAACTGATGCCTTGAGAAGTCTGAGCTAGCACAAAGGCTAGGCAGAGTTAAATAATGAAGCAGGGATTTATTAAAATAAACCTTGGGCAGCACAAGAGCCCAGCCAGGGCTGCACCCAAGATGAACCAAAATGGTCACAAAATGGACAACCAGTCACGGGGTCTCTCACTTTGATCAGTTCTGGTCTATTTGCATATTGGAGTTAATTGTCCAGCTCTAGGTTATGAAGTCCCATCCTTCTTGTTTTTCTCTCTTCAGTCCACGTTGTTTATTGTGGAACTAAAGCAAATTGACAGGCCCACAAACCATGAGTGGTGGACAAATTCATAATCAGCAGCAGAAATAGTCCGACACATTTCCTTTTGATTTTAGTTAACAGAAAAGGTGGAGGTGTTGTATTGCACTAAATAGTTTATTTAGTTGTGGTCTTTGTGTTGGGCGTTGGGAAAAATGTTACTGAGTGTGGTATGTCATGTAGATTATTCCCCTTCCTCATCATATGGTGTCTCCCCATGCTCTCCTTTCCACACACCTGGTGCCCCATGGATCCCCTCCCCACACCCCAATGTTATCCCATTGCCCGTGGTCCTCTCTCCTCGCCCCCATCCCCTGGGGTACAAAGCCCACTGCAGGTACAGGTGGGTCTCTTTCCTGCCTGGGTGGTGGCTGTGGCCAGCAGTGTCCCATCCCAAGCCAATACACAGGATCCTCGCTCCACGTGGGGAGAGCGCTTCTCATCTTCTACCTTCAGTCCCTGCAGGTCCGGGTGGGCTCGGGCTCCAGCCAGACCAGACCCGTACAAAGCCCAGAGAACCTCGGATTGCTGCAGGTGGCGCCCAATGTGGGGCACAAACCCACAGCCCTGGGATTGAGCATCCTCTTGGGCCTGAGATTTGGATCATTTGTCCTTGGTTCACAGCTAGAGAAGGAATTGTTTTGTCTCCCTACTCTGTGCATAGCTCACCATCCCCTAATATGAAGCTCTGACCGACACACTAAAGCAGCACAGCATCTGAAAAACATAAAAACTAAAACCTGAGGCATCAGAACTTGGGAAATTCCTGTCTTTTTTCTTGAATTTTATTTTGCTTTAGGATTTACCTTGCACGGTACACAGTGATTCCAAAATACCTGTGGTGGGAGAGAGACTTGACCTTCCCTGGGTTCAGATTCTTGTTATGGAATGGTTCTGTTCTGTTGGCACCCGGGGTCCAGGAGTGAGGATGTGCTGGAAGGATGAACCTGCCTTGTTGCCCTGTACTTCCACCACCTCCCCACGTACCTCAGAACATACAGAAATACTAACCATCTATTTAATTTCCCAACAAAGCACCCTGAGATTTGGTTCCCCTCTGTCCCCCAGCATACCACAGCTGCCTCTTCACTGGGCTGGCTCCCTGTTCTCCCTGGTCCTTCTTTCCACAGCCCAGACAGTTTCTAGGCTGCCTGGGGAAGGCAGAATGAAGAACATCAAGCCAGTAAGTCTCCTAACCATTCTGCTATGTGAGGAATGAGTCCAAGAGCCTTTGCACACTATTAATCTTTTCCAGTTCCTAAGAAAGCAAATGATCTCCTCCCGCTCCCATAAATTCAACCTCTCTCTCCAGCTTCTCCCCTGGTGTTTGAACTGTTCGCCAAGAGCTTTATTAAAACCTACAAGATGCAGTTTTGTTCCTCACTGAATCCTAAACAACTGTGCTAGATGGAGAAGAAACATTTGGTGCTGTCAGCTTTAGAGCATTTTTGTGTGTAGTCCACGGCCACTTGTCAGCCAGCGACCAGCCTCAGCCCCACACTGAGCCCAACAGGACCTTTGCTTGGCTCCCCTGAGGTTGGGAGATCAATTCAAGCTGGCCAAACCTCATGGCCTCATGTCCAAAATCCCCTGGCAATGATCCATATGGGGGTAGCAGAAGGGATGTTCCCCTGGATGCAGCGTGGTCCTGTGGCACCTTGCCCTCCTGTGCCAATATCTGCAGCTTGCCAGTGGCCCTGGGGACAAGCTGTGCTGGCCAGCTGCCATGCCCTGGCAGCTTTCCTGCCACCTCCTCTCCTGCTCTGAGTGGAGAGGCTTCTGCTAAAACCCTCTGCCTGTCCCCTTGACATGACCCAGCCAGTGCCACTGGTGTGGGGCAGCAGGTGACAGTCCCCAGGTGCTGGTGTGAGCAGAGAAGCTGCAGCTGGTGCTGGGCAGCTGTGGGTGTGCTGGGACAGCCAGGGTGAGGGGGGCAGGTCCTGTGGGGCAGCAAAGGTGAGGTGCAAACCAGAGTCCTGCCAGCTGCCGTGCATCACCACTGCTCCTTGGCACATCATGCAATGTGTCACAGCCTTCTCCCTTTCGTTTCCTAACATTCCCTCAGTCTGAAACTCATCAACAGTGCTGAGAGAAAACATTCACAGACTAAGCCAAATCAGAAGTGAGCAAAGCTGTTCCTTTGGCTGGATTCCTCCAGCTCCTTGTGTGCCACTACTTGGTTTGAGGGAACCTTCGCCTGCCCTGTGCACCTGAGCCATGGGGAGGGGACAGCAATCTTCAGCTGCTGTGGGGGAGAGCTCTTGCTGTGCCTTTGCCAAGGAGAACTCCCTTTCATGGTACAGTTCTGGTACCTCTGCCCAAACCCCAGGGAAGGGGGTGAGAGCAGGTTGTGTGAGAGGGAAGACAAGGCTATGGAGCATGGCTTGCACAAGGAGTGCTTTTAGACTTCATAAATCTACTTGTGAGTCAGATGGCAGGAGCAGGAGAGGGGAGAAGTGAGGGATGAGAAAGCCAGTATAGTTGTGCCTGGAGGAGAAGTACCCTGAGGCAGCTCTGGAACCAAGAAACCTGCAGCTGCTCTGCTGGAAGCAGGGGCTGGGGGCACCTGAGGCAGTGACAGAAAGTTCTGCTCATGAGGAACCTGAACAGGAGCCCCTGTGCAAGCCCCATCGGGGGAGCCCAGAGCTCACGGGGGCTGAGCCCTGGCACAGCAGGGTTTGGGCAGTGCTGCCCATCCTGTGCTGCATCACGCCTGGCAGCTGGGGTGCCACACCCCCCATGCCTGCAGTGTGGGAAGACAGGGAAGCAGGCGTGTGGAAAAGCCCCAGAGGTGAATAATCCAGCCCAGCTTTTGCTCCCCCAGCTCTGAAAGGCTTTTTGGTCGGGTTTAATGAGATTAGTCTGTAAGCTCTAGAGATGTCAGCCTGCTGGCAGCTCCCTGTTCAGTAGTTCCTCGTGTGCCAGGGAATGATGTTCATTTCATTGGCCTTGACTCCGCTGGATCAGGCTGTTGCTCTGCTTCTCAATTAGCTGCATCTGCGTGGCAGTAATGAGCTGGAGGTCACACAGCCTGGAGAGGGGTGCCGAAAAGTTCACTCGTGTGGAAGGGAGCTCTCTGTGCCCCCACCCGGTGGATGCTGGGGCTCTGCACCCGACCTGACCCCTGTTCTCCCCGGGAGCCCCACTGGGGTCCAGCCCCCGCTTATCTCTGCTGTGGTGACACTGCACAGCTTGCTCTGTGCTGGAGAGGCTGTGTTTGTGAAAGCTCCAGTCTGGGTCTGTGCTGACATTATTGAAGCTACTGGTAATAAAACATGTCACTACAGGGGCCGGGGCCACATCCGATCCTGCAAAGGGAAAGCAAAAATCCAAACAAAACCCAAAACCTCCAAAAAGCTCTAACCGAGCACGTGCTGGAATTCCAGGGGTGCAGACCCCACTCCTGCCACCCTGCCAGGATGAGAGGCACCTCCTGGCCCTGCTGGGCTGGCCCTGCAGCAGGGACAAGTGGCACACAGGAGTCCCAGCTTCCCAGTGCCACCTCCTTACGCGTGTGCTGAACCCTCCCCGTGCAGGGAACTACAAATAAATGCTGTTGATGCCTCTGCCCTCCCGTCAGGGATTAGGACATGCTGGAGCAATTTGCATGGGGATGAAACTTGGAAGAAATGGCAAAGCTGAGGGAATATGATATTATTTATTATTGCCAGTTGCAAGGGAACAGCAGCAGCCTCCAAACTTGTATAACTCTGGAACACGACTATTATTAGAACGCAAAGTTAGCAAGCAATTAGCTAATTGCAATTCACATTGTCTGTTGGCAATTATAAGGAGAACAGTTATAAACCCCAACAGATGGAACTCAAATGGGTCAGTCTCTCTTTTTCTGTTTTATTTTTTCCATCCCCAAAAGGCATTTGCTATGAGCTAAACTCAGGTTCTCACTAGGGCTCATGAAAGCAGCCAGCCTGTGAGTCAGTGTGCACTGGGGTCCCTGCAGGTCACAGCCCTGCACATGGAGCTTGTTCTGTCCAGACCTTCCCAAGTGACCCAGTTTTGAGGCCAGAGAGTTCAGCTAAAAGCGCTGTGGTTTCTGTCATTTACTGTCTGTTGTGGTGTTTTTTTAGTGGCCGTGGAAAAGCGGGGAGCAGAGAAATCCAGCTGCAATATGTCTTTGTTCCCATCCAGCTCTTCATGGCTGCAAAGCTTCAGGTAATACCTTCCCTTCCCTCTTGAGCAGTGACACAAACTGATGAGACCTCCCTGAGCATGATTTCTAAATCTTTTGAGGTTATTTGAGGGATTTTCATTTCCTTCTGAGGCTGAGTCAGAACAGGGATCTCTGCAAAGATGAGCAGGCAACGAAGCAGTACTCTGCTTCCCCACTCCTGTCACAAGAGATACCAGCAGAACAGCTCCCACAGGGCAGAGATTATCTCATTGCTCTTGTTAGAAAAGCCTGGGTGATGCAGCACCAGGGCATGACAGAAGGGTAGAACATGAGCCCTGGATTTGAAGGATCGCTCAGTGCATGGTTTACATCTGTTTGAATCAAGCCCAGGTGCTCCT
The DNA here is from genome assembly GCA_013400575.1 of Peucedramus taeniatus. Taxonomy (NCBI): domain Eukaryota; kingdom Metazoa; phylum Chordata; class Aves; order Passeriformes; family Fringillidae; genus Peucedramus; species Peucedramus taeniatus. The sequence goes on from WBNO01029783.1 coordinate 78,564, forward strand.
GCCTGTGGCACTTTGCTATCCTCTGGGTGGGTTTTGTGCTCTCTGTGTTCCAGACGTGCTGTGACAGGTGTCTGCTGAGGGTGATGCCTCAGGTTTTAGCTTTTATGTTTTTCTGTACTGCTTTAGTGTGCATTTCTGAGCTTCATAATAGGGGATGGTGAGCTCTGCACAGAGTAGGGAGACAAAACAATTCCTTCTCTAGCTGGGAACCAAGGACAAATGATCCAAATCTCAGGCCCAAGAGCAGAAACAACGTGGGCTGAGGAGAGAAAAACAAAAAGAATGGGATTTCATAACCTAAAGCTGGAATTGGACAATTAACTCCAATATGCAACTGGAGCAGAACTGATCAAAGTGAGAGACCCCGTGACCATTTGTCCATTTTGTGACCATTTTGGTTCATCTTGGGTGCAGCCCAGGCTGGGCTCTTGTGCTGCCCAAGGTGGATCCATTGAGGCCTTCTAATAAATCCCTGCTTTATTCTTTAGCTCTGTCCAGTCTCTGTTCTAGGGCAGCCTTCTCAAAGCATTAAGGGGGTGAGAAATCATCATCTACCTGTCAAGCATTTCTCTGCTGAAGCATCCCAGGGCCCAAGCTGTGCACACAGATCAGTGTGCTTGACACCAGAGGCATACAAGGGGCACACATGATGACCCCAATACCCCAAATGTTGCAGCCTGGCACGTGCCAGCCTGTTCCTCATTTTTACAGCACATGCAGGAGTGAGGCAGCAAGGCTGCTCTGATTCTCCTGGAAACTCATCCTCCATTTCAGATTCATGGAAACTCATCCTGCATTTCACATACCTTTTTAGAGTAGGGACCTGTATAGGCAGATTTGGCCTTAAAAGGAAACATCACAGAAGGTATTCTGAGGAAATATTTCACTAAAGAACCTCATATCTGCATTCAGATGCTTTGTGGCCATGGAAGGAGCTTTGCCCTTTATCCTTCCTGAATGATGATGTGTGTGATGCCAGTGATGCCAGTGACTGTGGCAAAAGAACATCCTTGTTTTGGGTCAAGCTGATACAGGCACAGAGACAGCTGGGTGATCTGAAACAGATTAGGCCCAGCAATATGAATTTCATAAATAGCAACACAAACCCACTGCACACCTTTGGCTGATATTAAACAGGGGATGGGTTGGAATTCATCTCAGAGCAAAGGCATTATAATGAAATGGAAACATCAGGTTTTACTTAGAACTCCCAGGTTTCCCATAGGAGGCAGTTTATGTAGTGCCCATTTATTAAAGACAAATGCTATCATTTGGAACATATCTCATGGAGAGCAGGGGACTGGCTGATGCAGGGGAGCAGTAACTGGAGATGGAGCTTTGCATTTACAAGCGGTGTTTTCAACAGGCTCTGCATGTTCTGCCAGGTGTGATGAAAGCTGCCCCAGTGGCTGCAGGAGCCCTGGCCCTGGCCTCCCACCATGCACAGCCCCACGAGGCACCAAGGGCCGTGACCCAGGTGAAACATGCTGGACTTCAATGAGTATTTAACAGCAGACAGAAAGATAATCTGGTTATCAGAAGTCAGGCAATCATGGGCTAAAATAAGCAGGTATGGATGGGGGGCCCAGCTCTGGCTCCAGGTGCTGAGCCCTGCTCTCTGCTCCAGGAATCCCTTGAAATGAGAGCCAGCTCCTGCAAAGCATCTGCTGGTGATACCTCAGGTTTTAGCTTTTGTGTTTTTCAGATTCTGTGCTGCTTTAGTGTGTAGTTCTGAGCTTCATATTAAGGAATGGTGAGCTCTCTTCACAGAGTAGGGAGACAAAACAATTCCTTCTCTAGCTGGGGACCAAGGACAAATGATTCAAATCTCAGGCCCAAGATCATAAACAACGTGGGCTGAAGAGAGAAAAACAAGAAGGATGGGACTGCATAACCTAAAGCTGTAACTGGACAATTAACTCCAATATGCAAATGGAGCAGAACTGATCAAAGGGAGAGATCCCATGACCAGGTGACCATTTTTTGACCATTTTGGTTCATCTTGGGTGCAGCCCTGGCTGGGCTCTTGTGCTGCCCAAGGTGGATCCATTGAGGCCATTTAATAAATCCCTGCTTTATTCTTTAGCTCTGTCCAGCCTCTGTTCTAGGGCAGCCTTCTCAAAGCATCACTGGGGCTGGAGGAGACCTTGGCCAAGGAGCAGCAGGGACAAGGATGCTCCCCTGTGCCCCAGGACACATGGCAGCCTGCACATGTCACCTCCTCACAGGTCCTCAGGCTCTGGTGTCTCTGATTTAGGGTCCTCACTCAAAAAGCTTCAGAAGGGTCTGCCTTTTGGAGGGAGACCCTCCCTGGCTTAGCTTGTTCCTTTTGAGCCCACTGGGGTCAGCACCCCTAGGCACCAGCCTGATGTTCCTTTCCTTTCATGAGTGAATGGTTCTGAGCTAAAGGGCAAATGCTAAACAGGAATTTCTGCTGTTATAGTCACATCTACAGCACCTTTGGTTCAGGTATTCACCTGGAAAGAAACAGTGTCCAGTCAATTAATTTAAAGAGTATATGTTGCCCTTCTGAAATCTTTCTGGATAGGTCCTGGCATCCCAAGGTGATTGCTGTTTGTTCTTTTGAGATCAGAAGTCCAGGACAGGCCAGTCCTTCCTGAGCAGTAGCAGGTAAAACTACATGCTTTGGGAAGTACAAATTCTACTCTTTGCATGTAGGAGAACTTTCTGCCTCCATGCAGGATGGCATCTGCAACCATTAACTTGAATAAATTCCATATTTATGCTCTATGCAGCTTTTAGTGCATCAGACAAAGCATTCATATGGGACAGAACAGTAAGTCCTGCATGTGTTTCCCCTCCCATGTGATCATCAGGGATCTGACATCTAATGCCACTGTTCCTTTTTCTTACAGAGCTCCCAGAGCTCAGCAGGTCAGTTCGTGGAGTCCTACAAGAAGCCATGGATTCCTTTTGGGTAGAAAGCAGCTCTGGAGCAAGAGGAGTTTGGGATCTCTGCCCATTCCTCATGCTGGGTACTGGGTGGGGAGGCAGATCCCCCTGCAGTGTGCCAAGGAGGAAATGTGGGCTGTAATTTAGGGAAGAATATTGACACTGCAGGCATTGGGGAACTCCTGCCAAAATACAGGCACAGGAAAAGGTGCTGGGCTCAAGAGCCATCACTTGGCATCCCTTACTGAGAAAATCAAACCTTGTCCCACAAAACTGCCTGCTGCAGGTGGCTTGACCCTGGGAATGTAGCTGAGGGAAGATGTGCATCTGTGCTGAGCCTGCCTGGCCCCTGCACAGAGTGGAATAGCCCCCAAAAGGCAAATGGTATCAGACAAGGGATCTCCTAACTGCCTTATCCTGCCAGCTCCACATCTGGGAGGAGAGCAAGAGGGCAGAGAAGTGCATTGCCTGCCTGCCTGCACTGTGCAGACAGGCTGGTGACAGCTCAGCAATGTAAATGATGCATAATAAGCCCTAAATAAAGTGTGAGGAACATGTTTGGGATCAGCAAATCTATTCTGACAAGAAGAAGCAAAGGAATGAATTCCCTTTTCCCAAACAGACTGCTAAGTCATGGAATAAATGTAACCTAGTCCCACTGAAAAATGTTTTTTTTTTTTCCAAACAGACTGCTAAGTCATGGAATAAATGTAGTCTAGTCCCACTGAAAAATGGCTACTGAAGACTTGTAGTTGGGGTCTCCCTGCTCTGACCCAATGTGCTCCAGGGAACAGGGGCAAGGAGACCTGGGCAGGGGGAGGCTTGGGAGTGGAGGCCACATTCTCCTCAAAACCTTCAGGTTCTGTTGAAACCACTTTGTCCACTCACATTTACAACCAAGTCTGTCCCATTTCCTCACATTCCCCCATCAGCCATTTATCATCAGCAAGGGGTGGCTGGAGCCAAATGTTCTCCTGACCTTCAAGAGCCCTGTGAGCCTTCCTTCTCTGCTGAAGTGGGAGACTGAAGATAAGCCCAGAGGAGCCTCAAATAAACACAGTGGGCTGATGGGTTACAGGCTGCGTTGGCCAGATGAAGAGAAAGGGATTCTCTTCACAATTCTGTTGGTGCTGTGGAGTTTCTTGTCCTCACAGGCCAGAGAGCTCACTCGAGCTCTTCACAGCAGCACGAGTGGAGGCCACGACCAAAGGCAAAGAGCCCCAGAGCAGTGTCCTGGGTGACTTTATGATGCTTGTGTCCCCATTTGTCTTTTTAGCCCAGAAATAAGGTTTGCATCTTTAGGATTCGTTCTGAGAGCAAAGGGGGGGAAGAAGAAGTGCACAGTTTGTTTTCAGACACTGCTCCCATTCCTCCACATTCCTGCTCCTGTGCTGACTGCAGCATGGACAGACACAGCTCTCTGCTCTTAGCTGGTTTTTAGCTCATTTAGTTGGTTTTTAGCACAGTTTGTTTTCAGACACTGCTCCCATTCCTCCACATTCCTGCTCCTGTGCTGTCTGCAGCATGGACAGACACAGCTCTCCTTTGCTCTTAGTTGGTTTTTAGCTCATTTAGTTGGTTTTTAGCACAGTTTGTTTTCAGACACTGCTCTCATTCCTCCACATTCCTGCTCCTGTGCTGTCTGCAGCATGGACAGACACAGCTCTCCTTTGCTCTTAGTTGGTTTTTAGCTCATTTAGTTGGTTTTTAGCACAGTTTGTTTTCAGACACTGCTCTCATTCCTCCACATTCCTGCTCCTGCAGCACAGACAGACACAGCTCTCCTTTGCTCTTAGTTGGTTTTTAGCTCACTGAGGCAGAGAAGTTCCCTGGACTGTGGTTTTTCTTTTTCTTTGGACCTGTTTAAACCTGCTCTGAACTAAACATCCAGAAGAGCACCAGCAGCTCCACCTGTGGCCCACAGGGCCGGGCCTGGGCCAGAGACACTGATAAGGGACTGATAAGAGACTGATAAGAGAATGATTAGAGAATGATAACAGACTGATAACAGGCTGAGTAAGCCGAGCCACAGCCCATGAAGGGGACTTTCTGAGTTTGTCATCTCTTTTGGAGCAGAAAAAATTTTTATTGTTTAATATAGTTCATTTTTTTAGAGCTGATGAACGCTTTACCTGTTAAATAAACAATCTTCCCCACTTTTTGCCAAGAAAATCTTTTTCCCAATCCAGTTGGGGGAGGGGCCGCTTGAATTTGCTTACTAGAGGAAACCCCTTTAGAGATTTTTTTCCCAAAATTGCCCTAAACCAAGACAAACAGCCACGGGGCAGCAGCAGTGCCAGGAGGAGCTGTGGCACTGCAGGGCTCCAGGGCTGCTCCTGGGAGCAAAGACAGCTCCATGCTCCATGCAAAATGTCATCTGATCCAGTTTACTTCAGCTTTGCACTCCTAATTTTCCGTGGGTTTCTATGCCCACTCCCTCTGCCAGGTACATATTTTCCAGGGAAAATGCATTTTTTTGTCTCTGTGCCCACGCTGGGAGGTGCTGAGGCTGTTCCTGTGGAGGCTGCAGAGAATGGTCCTCCCTGGACTTCACTGGGACTGTGAGTCTTGAAGCAGTTGTGTTGTGTTCTTTGTTGCCCTTTCACTTGAGCAGGGGCCAAAAAGGTGGGCTCCAGATTGCAGGTGTGTTTCTGGTACCTCTTTCTGTTTGGGAGCTGCTGCTCCTGGCCTTTGTGGGCTGCAGTGAGGTTCTCTCACCATCCCCAGCCCTTGGGGACCTCAGTCCCCCCGGGCTCTGCAGGTTGACCAGGCAGCTGTCCCAGGACACGGGGCTGCACTGACAGCACGAGATGCAGCCTCGGAGCACAGGAGGCTGCCAGGACACCTCATCAGATGGAGATTGCCTCTTTGTTCCTCTGAAAACCACAAAAAAAAATTTCCCTCGTCACAGTTCACTGATGCCTAGACAAAGATGATGTGAAATCTGTGGGAAGACTTATTTTATTACAATATAGGAATGCACAGAACCAGATGTTTAAGCTTAGCTGTGGCTCCTCCGTGTCCTGCTGTCCCTGCTCAGGGAGCTGCTGGCAGGGTGATGTGCAGCATTCTGAATGTGCTTGCTGCTCTGCAAGTCTCCAAGAGCTGCTAGGAGTCAGGGCCATGGCCACAGCAGGTCCCCAATGTGGCTTTTACATTTTACTAAACATCATTTTTTCACTTAGGATTTTATCCTGAGAAGTTAAAAAGACAAAGAGAGGTCCTAGAGATAAGAAAAACAATCCTTATCTCATTCACTTCTCTTGTATTTTACTTATGTAGAATGTGTTAGGATTGTTTACTTGAAGAGGTGAACCTGATTAAACTCCAGTGTCAGTTATTTTCAATCACTGATCAATAGTCACAAAAATTGTGTCAAGGACTCTAGAAAGACTCACAAGTTTTATTATTATCTTTCTAACCTTCTATAAATATCCTTCTCTATTCTTTAATATAGTTTAATATAGTTTTGTTTAACATAATATAATACCATAAAATAATAAAATAGTCTTCTGATCACATCAAGTCAAAACATCATTCTTCCTTACCACAAAGAGTCAAGTTTTTTACAACACCCCAAGAGCTGCCTGGAGTCAGGGCCACGGCCACTGCAGGTCCCCTGCATCCCTCTGTGCCACAGAGGTGCAGAGGTGCCAGTGTCAGCCCTGTGGAAGAGCAGGTGGCCCTTGGTGACCCCAGCAGGGCTTTCCCTGCCCCTGGTCCCTGCAGGTGCTGCTCTGTTGCCTTTCCGTGCTCTGCTGAGGCCAAACCCTGCTCCTGCTTTTCTGTTTGTCTCTGCTGCTTCTCCGCTGAGTTAAAAGGATCCAATTCCCAGCCAGGGCTGTGTCCTGGTGGGAGCTGGCAGCTGTTTTGCAACAGCCTGGGAGAGCCTCCCCAGCCTGGCAGCCTCTGAGTCCAGCCCAGGCTGCAGCTCAGGGTCCCCAGGCTGCTGCAGGGAGGCAAGGCTCACACGCACATCCAGCCTGGCAGCCTTGTTTGTTCCTCCAGCAGCCAGAATTTCATCTTTTCCACCTCCACGCTGCCAGGAGAGCCCTCATCCACTGCCCTGACACCTCCAGGGTTTATTTCCAGCTGAACCACGCTGCCTCCATATGTGCTCCTGCTGCTGGCTGCTGTTTTTGGGTTGGTGCTGGTGTTGGTCCCCCTGCCTCCATTCAGAAGTTGGCAGTCATTAAAAGCTCATTCATCTTGGGAGCCCGGTGGCAATTACAGGCTTGTTCTTCAGGATGGGTTAACTCCTGCTCTCCCACCAGCCCCAGGGGCAGCAGTCACTCCTGGTTCTGATTAATGTGGTGCAGAAAATCCAGCTCCCCACACTGCTCACGGGAGAGGGAAAAGGGTAAAACAGTGAAAATTGCCTGGAGGCAGGAGATAAGCTGGGTTATTGTGACCCTGCACAGAGCTGTAGGCACTGTATCCCCTCCTTGGGAAGGGCAGAGTCCTCACAGAGGGGCAGCGACTGCAGGAATGATGGGAGAGGATGTGGGTATTTCCCCAGCAGGCCTTGTAAAATTAAATTGTAAAATTGTCAATCTGATCACCACTCATTGCCTTCCCAGCCGTCAAGGTATTTTTGGCTGTTAGAGGAAGAATTGGCAAATGTTTGTGGAGAATTTCTGGGACCATTCCCCAGGAGGTTTAGGCTGTGAGTAAGGAATTCCCTGCCTGGAGAAGTGCAAGGCTCACACTGCTTCCCCCAGTCCCAGTGACAGGAGGGGCTGCTCCCCTGGACATGGTCACTGTTCAACAGAAAACTTCAGCAAATCAAATGCTCTGAATTGCCCCTGGGTACAAAACTCCCAAATCACGTGGATTATAAAGACCAGGAAAGAGCAAGCAGAGGGTTTGTGGCCCTGAGCAGACTGTTTGCAAATCCTCCAGAGGTTCCCTCCAGGCTGCCAGTCAGAGCTAATGCTAAAAAAATATTTTTTATGCAAGATCAACTCTGAAGTGAAATAGAGAAACACACAAAGGAATCTCAATTGAGTATCTGGCTCTGACACTCCTGAAGCTTGTGGCTATTTATCTCTGCCCAAAAGTGTGCTTTAAAGACACAACAGGAATTTTCCTTTGGGTAGAGAAAGGAGTCTCTGTCTGTCCTTCAAATGTCAAATCGAACACCAAAGATATGGGAAGCACATAAACACCAGAGAACAAACAAGCTCGCTCCACACCTGAGATGAAGCTTGATTTTGGATGCAGAAATGTGTTTATTTTCTTGGAAAGAAGCAGGCTCTGGCCTTTCAGCTGTTACAGATTTTCTCAAGGGAATAATTTTCTTAGCAAACCTTGTTCCTTCTGTAATCCTTTGTAGCAACTCACCGAGTCATGCTGCCCTTGCTTTAAAAATACGTTTTCAAGGCCCATTAGCAAATTCACAGGTTTTTTTTTTATACACTGAGAATTAAAGTGAAAACATAAGACCCAGCAAACTATTTTTGCTTTATATACAGCCTCCCCAGTAAACAAGTGTTGCAAGAGGCTGTGTGCTGCCGGCAGAGCAGAGGGATGGGAAACAGAATGTGGTCACATGTGGTTTTATTCAGCGAGTTATTTATATAATCTGAAGTATAGTAACAATGTCCTTGGATCTGGAGTCTCCCAGCTCCACAGTCCCTGCTGATGGTGCCTGTTGGCTTCTCCACATGGACACCCCTGAGCTCCCAGTGCTTCACTTCCACGTGACACTGCTCCATTCAAGGTCCTGATTGCTGGGAGTTTGGATCTGCAGGGCTCTTGGACACATTTCCAGAGCTGCATCCTCCCATAGTCCAGCATCCTGTATCCTGGTACTCACTGGGAACATCATCCTGCATCCTGGTACTCACTGGGTACATCCTGGTACTCACTGGGTACATCATCCTGCATCCTGGTACTCACTGGGAACATCCTGGTACTCACTGGGTACATCATCCTGGTACTCACTGGGTACATCATCCTGGTACTCACTGGGTACATCCTGGTACTCACTGGGAACATCATCCTGCATCCTGTTTCTCACTGGGCACATCATCCTCCATCCTGCTCTCACTGGGCACATCATCCTGCATCGTGGTGTAGCCACATGTCTCTTTACAGAGAAAAACAAGGCACAACTTTTTCCCANATCATCCTCCATCCTGTTTCTCACTGGGCACATCATCCCGCATCCTGATACTCACTAGGTACATCCTGGTACTCACTGGGAGCATCATCCTGCATCCTGTTTCTCACTGGGCACATCATCCTCCATCCTGCTCTCACTGGGCACATCATCCTGCATCGTGGTGTAGCCACATGTCTCTTTACAGAGAAAAACAAGGCACAACTTTTTCCCAAGGATTTACTGGGAAAGACAGTGGGAAGCCTCAGAGGTGAGAAAACAATTCTTATCTCACTTGCTGCTCCTGTTTTGCACATGTGGAAAGTGTTGTAAGATCGTTTACCTGAGAGTGGTTTGTTAGTTGGACACTGGTGAGGTTGTTTGGACTCATTGGCCCAATTAGGGCCAAGCTGTGTCGAGACTCTGGAGTCATGGGTTTTCTTTTACTATCTTTTCTGTATCCTTTTAATATAGTATAGTATAATGTAATATAATATAATTTAATAAAGCAATTCTTCAGCCTTCTGAATCAATGGAGTCAGATACCAATCACTCCCTGCATGGGGGATCCCCTTATTACAATATCCTGGTACTCACTGGG
>WBNO01029783.1:88259-108687 GCA_013400575.1 Peucedramus taeniatus
CATCCTGGTACTCACTGGGAACATCATCCTGGTACTCACTGGGAACATCATCCTGGTACTCATTGGGTACATCATCCTGCATCCTGGTACTCACTGGGATCATCATCTTGGTGCTCACTGGGTACATCCTGGTCCTCACTGGGAACATCATCCTCCATCCTGTCACTCACTGGGAACATCATCCTGCATCCTGTCACTCACTGGGAACATCATCCTGTGCCCTGGCACTCGCTGGGTATCTCATCCTGCATCCTGGAGCTCTACTGGAACATGCTCCTGTGTGCTGGTACTGCCCTGCTACATCACCCTGGTGCTCCACATGGGTGTTCAGCATCACCTGAGGCTGGGCAGGAGAGTGCTGTGACAATGTCTGAAGGACAGCGTGTCCCAAGGACCAGCACAGCCTCCTCCTCCCTGGTTCTTACCTCCCTCTGCCTTCTCAAAGGCCAACTTTATACCTAGAGATGTCCAAAAGCACTGTGTCTCCATCTCCTCATTTTCTCTGCATCCCCTGGCATACAGCATCTGTTCCTCTGCCTTCCCAAAGCCACCACACGAAGGGATGATCCCTGTTTCCCTCACAGCCTCTCCCCAGAGGCCAGACCCATCCTCACAGCGATGGGCTGTGCTGCTCCCGGTGTCTGCATGCCCTGGGGTGGGGGGACAGCCCAGCAGCTCTCCCGGGTCCCCTGCCAGGGTACAGGACGGCCCCGAGCTCGGCTGCATGGACTCTGCAACACTGCACACTAGTGGCACTGCAGGAGAGCAGCTGGGCTGGGAAGGGCCAGCCGAGGCCACAGCAAACCTGAGACAAACACCTGAGCCATTCCCTCCGAAGAAATGTCTTTAATCTTGCTGGCATTAGAGGTTATGGTCAGCCGTTCTCCAGGCAGGTGAATGGAATTCTTTATTGTGCCTATTTGGTTATATCTTGGATAGCAATAAGGATTATCCTCGGATTTTTGTGTCTCACTCAGAGCCCCCAGCACGTGTTTATAATTTTCTTCTTCCTTTCAGGCAATGCCAGCAATCTCCTGAAGTTCTTAAACTGAACCTGTGAAATTTAATGGCTGGACAGTGTATCTGACATATTCCTCTAAAATTCAAATGTGCTTCTCATACTGATTTATGATCTTTTTTTCTCCAGCAAAGTATCCATTGTATTTTATCTCTAGTATTTCTCATGTGATTCTGTGTTGGAAAGGAAGGTCAGGCACGCCACTGCTCTGAATTTCCAAGGAGCAGCAGTAGGTGGCTGGCTTGGATTTCTTTAGTCTGGTTTGTGCTTGTTTGTGCAGGCAAAGCCTTCTTCATGGCAGGGACAGTCAGAGCCCTGGGCTGGGCAGGTCCTGCCCCTTGGCCCTGCTGCTGCAGACACAGCAGGGGCAGGGTGGGGTCCAGGGCAGAGCTGCTGGCACTGCCCAGGCCCTGCTCCCCTGCTTTGGTGCTGCCCAGGCATTGGTGCTGTGTCCCAGCACACACAGCTCAGCCATCCTGCTCCACTCCTGCCTGCTTTTCTGTTACAAGCCAGGAGTTTAAAACTTGAAATAACCACGGATAATTGCCCAAATTGAGGGGGAGGATGTTGCTTCTCTTCCTGAGCCAAAAGAAAGACAATTTATCATAGAAATTCCATAAGTTTTCCTACACTCACTCACACACACACACACATGCTCTGCTTCTGTGGAGCTGCCTGGGTGACTTGGGACACTCAGGTGTCCCCATACCAGATTTTGGTGAATCTTTTGTGCCATGCTGTCCCCCTGGGGTGCACCTAAGGCGGGTGGGGGCAGCCAGCTTGGCTCTGGGGCCGCAGAGGGGTTACAGGCAGTGCTCGGTGGCGGGCGGGATGCTGAGCTCCATGAATCTGTAATTGCAAATGTGGAGTTGTGGTACTGAGGGAATTCAGTGAATCCACAGATTTCATATCTCCACTGATCTTCTGTGGCCCATAAATGGTCTAAATACTGGTTCCTCTTGTCTGTGGCCAAGAGTTAGCTCTTGGGTTTTTGAACGAGAGCTGGCATCATTTGGCAGTGGATTTGAGGCCGTATGGAGTCATCAGCTCTGTTTCTCAAAAGCTTTTTTCAGAAGTAATTTCTTTCACTGAACCTTTAAGTGCTGCCCTCATCCCAGCCCTTCCCTGCTCTTATTGCATCTGCAGCCATCACGTCCGTGCCTGGTGTGGGGCTGCTCCTCTGCCACTCAGCAGTGATGGTCAGTGCTCTAAGGCAAACGGGCTCGGCTTCCCCACCCAGGCACTGTGCACAGATCCCAGCTCTCCTCCCCTCAAGAGCTGGAAGAGGCAGGAGGAGGTGGGAATGCCAAGACAAGGAGCTGCCCCGGGAGGTTGCACAAGCAGAGGGTTTGCAAGAGGGATCCAGTGGCACCACCACGCACCAGCGTGTGCTGGGAGGAGGCTGGCAGAGAAACTTCTTTTCTTTTCAAGTGGTCATCCCACCCCAGTCTCTGCCATGGCCAAGTGTTTCCAGCTTTCAGAAGAAAAGGCACAAGGCAATCTGCTGCTGTCCCCTCCACTGTGCCTGGGGTGAGCTGTGGTGGCACTGGCACTGCCACCATCCCTGCTCCTGCCATGCCTCTCCTGCCCTGAGTCCCCGTGGCCTCTCCTCCCATGGCAGAAGGGTGGCTGCTGCCCCCTTCAGCTGCCCAGCCCAGTGCTCACTGCACAGTGGCCCTGACACGGCCTCGGTGGCCACCGAGCCCAGGACCCATGTCCAGGGGCAGCCAGGCTCTTTTCCAGCCCAGCAGAAATCCACGGTTTGGCTCTCTGCTTCCTCCCATTCTGCCCAAGTTTATTTTCCTTGTTTTCTGTTTATGAGCTAGGGGAGTATTGAATTTCCCAAAGTCACTGCCATCCATTGCCACAGGTCTCGCACACAAAGACTCCCTCGATGCCAGGATCCAAGTTTTGCAATTGGACCGGTTCCCTTTCCCTTCAACCATTGTGGAAACAGCCTTTGTTTTGCTTCTGGATCTTGTTCCTCAGGCCCAAATCAAGGGCCACTGTCCAAGCCTGGGTTTTTTGAAATCCGATTTCACTGCTTTAATGAGAACAGCACATTTCAGGGGATGGGGCTGAGGTCCTTGAACAGTAGGATTTTTTCTGCAGGACTTGTATATCTGCAAATGCTGCGCTGTCCAGCCCTGCCAGATCCCTGCAAACAGCAGGAACTGGAGGGACAGGGAAAAAAAATGCTCTTTGGGGACTTGTTAAAAGAGAAAGCTGGCTCAGAATCTCCATTCCAGCTGCAGGCTGACAGCCAAGGTTGAACATCCTGTGCCCTCGAAGGGGCTGGGGAGCTTGGCAGGTGCGGGAGTCTCCCCTCTGTGCGTGGGGAACAGGCTGTGGCAGTGGCTGTGGCCAGTGGAAGCCACTGTCACGCTCTGGCTCCTCCAGGGCCTCTCTGGCCCTCAGGAATGTGGCTCCTTTCACTGGAGTCACGCATTGCCTCCAGTGGGAGATGCCTCTGCACCATGTCCTGGCAAAGGGCAGCTGTGCTCCTCTGTTCCATGCATGGAAGTCGCACCAACCTCAGCCTTTCCTGATGAAAACTCCATTTATTCTGGGCCTGTAGGAGAGGAATCCCCTCTAACTGCGTGCTCAGGCATGTGCTGAAACTGCCCTTGTGTGTGTCAGAGCCAGGGAATGGTTCTGTAATCGCCCATTTTTATTTAATTGTAACGCCTCTGTCCCACGAACTGTTCCAGATGCTCTTATGGTTCCTAGCTCTGGGCTCTAAACATGCTGTTCTCCTCACCCTGGTCCCCACCCTTCAAGCACAAACAATGGTTTTGCTGGTTTTTGAGCCTTTTTTGTGCCAACGGGATGTGGGGAGAGAATCCCCTTCATGCCAAATTCAGTTGATAATACAAAACAGGAAGGGAGCTGGATGCCAGCTCGAGGAGCGGGGCAGCCCGGGCTGTGCGGTGTCACCGTCACCCAGCACCACCAGCGGGGCTGAGGGGCAGGGGAGGGGAAGGCCATGGGGCAGAGGAGTTTCACGGAGGGAGAGGAAGGGGAAGCTGCACACCCCTGCAGCAATGCTCCCAAAGCCCAGCTGCAGCACCCAGTGGGTGCTGGCTGCTCCTGGTGAGCACCTGGGGAGCCCAGGGAACCTCCAGGTTCCACGGCAGCGTGGGCAGGGCCCTGTGCTGGGCACAACCAGTGCTGCCATGGTGCCCTGGGGAGGGGACTGAGGGCTCTGAGGATGCTGCTGGCAGTGCCAGGAGCACTCTGTGCCACGGCAGTGCCACCACCTGCATGTCACAGCCTGCCCAGCCAGGTCTGACAGGTGCTCTGCCCACACTGGTGGCACCGTTGCCCTTCTCAGGGGCTATGGGCAGGTGGCCCAGAGGGGCCTCATGGCAACTGCTCCATCCTTCCCTCTGCACAGCTGATGTGGGGAGCCCTGGTTAACAGCCCACTGCCACCTTTGCTGTGCTTTGGGGGATCAGCTATCCCTGTCCCCATGCTGGTGGCAGAGGTGGGCAGGCACAGCTCCAGATGCAGCTGGGAAACTGGTGCCACCAGTGCTGAGGCCACGTGGGGCCAGTGGGCACAGGAAGGGGACCCTTGATCCCAGGACAGATTGTTGCTCTGGTCTCTGCAGGTTCCCCCATCTCCTCTTTTATCCCTTCTTTATATATATTTCAGAATGATATAAATTCTCCGCTATGGGCCCTGCTGGGTGAGCACAAAAGAGAACTTGCAGGCAGGCCCAAGAGAAAGGGAGGATGAAAAAAACCACAGGAGAAAATTAATAAAGCATTTGAGAAAGGGAGAGGATGCCTCGCTGGGAAAGTGTGTAGCACACAGGGCTCCCCAAAGCACATCAAAGCCTGACTCTGAAATTAGCCCAACTGATGGGAATGTAAAGCAGGGGATTCTCCCACTGAGCTGTGGATTGAGAGTCCCCCCACAGGCTGCGAGGCACTGACATTTGTATTTATCCAGGCTCGAAGCTCCATCATGGAGCTTTTCAAAGGGCACTGCTGGGACCCAGCAGGCCTCCTCCCCAGCATGGCAAACATGGCACTTTTAATTACTGCTCTGTGCCGGCACATGTGCCCGACCCCCACACTAATTCTTGTTGCAATTACAGCGATCTAATTGAGTTTATTCACTCTCCAAAGCTTTTGTGTCTTTCTTCCTCGCACTCCCTGCCGGTGAGAGCCTAGGCCTCCATTGATGGGGTAGGTAGGGACAGAGGCAGTGCCTGGTGCTGGCCCTGGGGTCTCTTTGTGTCCCCTGAGCTGCTGGGAAATGCCAAATCCCCCCCGAGGCAACGCCCTGCTGACCCCGGCGCCGAGCGCGGCTCCGAGCGCTCTGCCGCTGGACAGCTCGTTCAGAGAAGCACCTTTACATTTTTATAGGAAAATTACTCCCAATTGACAGGGAAATGATGGCACCAAGGTGACAAATAGGCACTCCGTGGGTGGGGGGGGGGATGAGTGTTCAGCAGGGACCAAAAATGTCTTCAGACAGAGGAGGGATGAGTGTTTAGCCAGGATCAGAAAGGGCTTCAGACACAGACTCTTGGCCCAGGGACATCAGAGAGCTTTGTGTCCCCACCTCATCCCTCACTCTCTGCAGGTGTGAGAATTGCCAGGTTCCTAACATGAAAATGCACCCACCCAGCAGGGAGGAGATGCTTTTGGAAGGGGCCTCCTGGCTGAGAGGGGTCTGTTGAAGTAAGCACCAGCCCTGCCATCAGCAGGTGCCCAGCACTCTGTGCCCAGCAAGTGCCATCAGTGTCTAAATAGTGCCCTTGTTACAGCCCCCAGCTCTGCCTTGCACCTGTGGCAGGTGTTGCAGGTGGAGCCAGGACCCAGCAGCATCAGAGAGTCCCAGCTGAGTCATTGGGAAGAGCCCCTGGGTGCTGCCCCCACAGCTTTTTTATACAATGGCAAATGTTGATGTCTACTGAAAACAAACAAACCCATTCTCAGCTTTCTCTCGGAAATAATTTGCCCAGAAAAGAAACCAAAATTCACATAATATATTTTTTTAGATCTCCTTAGCTTTTGCATCTCTTGGGAGTGAATTTTGCCTCCTCTTTTCCAACACTCACCTGCTCTTTCTTTTTTTCCTCTTCTTGCTATCTCTCCAGTTATACAGGGCCATGGTGGGACATGACATTCCAGCTCCAGGGGCTGCTGCCACCGCTCATCCCACTGACCTCTTGCTTTTCAAGCTTATTTGATTAACACTAAGGAAAATAAAACTTGTTGGTGCTTGAAATTAAAATTTCCTCATGCAATAACAGCTGAAGAAATGCTGGACCTTCTACAGGGAAATGAACAAGGATCCCACCTGAGACAGTGCCAGGCTGAGCTGGGGCCCAGGGGCACCTCCATTCCTGGAGGAGAACCTCTTTTTGGAGAGCCTGATGGGAACATCTGCCCTGGCTTCTGTGGATGCTCTTGAAGAGGGAGTGAAGCAGACACATGGTGACTGGCACCCGGCCCAATGAGGGAGGAGGGGGAGGAATTAACTCTCATATAAGTCCACTTTTGTTGTAAATAAACTATAATCACTTCAAACCTTTTGCTTAATCAGAAAAGGCTGTTGAACATTAAGTAAACCATCAGCAGACTTGTCTTACTGCTGGATTAGAGATATTAAATGCCAGCAATGCTTGATTTTTTTAATCTGTCCTGCAGCTGCATTATTAAAACAAACACATTTGCAGACCTGCAAAAATCCAGAAATGAAAACAAAAGATGAGATTGAAGCTTTCCCAGAGGCAAGATCTGAAATCTGGATAATTTTAAAATCTACGTTTAGTCTTCATCTTTTGAACCAAATAATGGAGGGAAATGACACATAATAAAATTACCACTGGAATTAGCAGCACATTCCCTAACAAAGCCAGGTTAAAACTTAGGAATCCCTCTGTGCAGAGGCAATAGCTCTGGAGCCCTCTCAGTGCCCTGCTGGCACAGAGGACTCCTCTGCAGCCCAGGTTTGTGCTGAAGAGAGCAAACAGCTCTGGCTGTAAAAACGATGATGGTTTTGTTTTTTTTCAGGAACTGGTGGGTTTTCTGAAAGCTCCAACTTCTGGACTAAAGAGGCTCTTGCAGTTCATTAAGTCTCACCTGTATTTGAGAAAATGAAGGTTTCTGTTTACCTCAATGGCAGAGAAAAGCCTGGAAGTGTGATACCCAGGAGCCCAGCTGGAGCCACAGAGCAGCCTGTACTCATCATTTACTCAAGCTTTGAGCCCTCGTGCTGGCCAGGGAGCAGCTGATGGTGCCAGGAGCTCCAGGAGGCCACAGGGAGAGTGACTCAGTGTCTGCTGGGCCGTGAAGCCCCACTGCTCCAGAGGTGCCCCCCAGATAGGCACTGGGGGCCCCTGAGGATGAGGCATGGCCGGGAGCAGAGTGTGGAGTGCTGCCCTCGGCCAGGGTGTGAGCAGGCCCCTCCTTGCCTCGCCACTGCCACCCTGCCCACAGCTCTGGCATCCTTTTGTTCCTCCCTCCAGCCCCGGGGACAATAAAACCCGATTTTAAGGGAACCAGAGGGAGATGCCAGCTTGGCAGGGCTGGGCATGCCGGGATGTGCTGCTGTCTCAGGACAGCAGAGTTGCAGAGAGTGTCTGTCACTGACAGGGATGCCAGCCAGCAATTTATTTTCCACATTAATTTTGATTATGAGTTCTTATATGGTTGCAGAGTCCAATTTTCAGAAGGGAAGTTTCCACCCCCTACACACAGGACAAAAAATCAGATTGACCTAAAGTTGTTCTTTCCTAAATTTCTTGTGGAATCTTGGCTGGATACAAGTTGTCTCAAATGTAATTACACTGTCATAAATAATTTTCCACCTCTTTTTTCCGTCTCAACCATCCCGCTCCCCTGCGGTCAGTGGAAATTTCCCCCTTTTATTAGGTTAGACTCATTGGCACTGAGAAAAACTCTGCTCATGGCATCATTGTCTGCTTCGAGCCAAATCCTCGGAGATTTCCCTCCCACTAGCACAAAAGCTGGGGCCAGGGCTGGATAACGGAGCCTGTAGCTGGGTTCCACCATTCCACAAGCCTGGGGTGTCCTTGTCCCGATTTAGGAAACCCCCCAGGAGTGTCACTGCCCCAAGCCTGGGGTGTCCTTGTCCCAATTTAGGAAACCCCCCAGGAGTGTCACTGCCCCAAGCCTGGGGTGTCCTCGTCCCGATTTAGGAAGCCCCCCAGGAGTGTCACTGCCCCAAGCCTGGGGTGTCCTTGTCCCGATTTAGGAAGCCCCCCAGGAGCGTCACTGCCCGGAGCACCCGCGGTGCCTCGGGGGGCTCAGGAGCAGTGGCTCCCCATGGGCTCAGAGCTCATGGTGCTTCCAGACTGTTAAAAGTGGGACCAGACTCCCGGTACTAAATTGATTTCAGTATTTATTACAATAAAAAGAAAAGGCCTAAAGCAAAGGGGGCCCGCGGGCCGAGCAGGAGCGTTCCCGTCGAGGATGCTGCGGAGCCGGCGCTGGGTCTCCTGAGCAGCGATGCCCCCGATGTTCCAGGTGGAGGGGCACGGATTCAGTGGGTCTGATGCCCCTTTTTATGCTGTTTTTTGTCCCTTTGGATTGGTTTCTGTTTGGATCCTTCATTTGCATGAAGGTTTAAGGCGCTTGATTGGCCCATGAGGGTTCTGTCCAGGCTGGCTCGTTTCCCTTGGGGGTGGTGCGCTTTACTCGGGTGTAACACGGAACGCTGAGTCCCGTATTTCTTACAACTACCCCTTCTAACCCCTTTTACAATATAATAACCAAACTAACAGTACATGCTTAACAATTATCAACTATGTTACAACAGTTTCTAACCTATTTTTAACACAAATATTGTAGAAAGATGATCCCTGATGCAGGGAATGATTGGTATCTGACTCCATTGATTCAGAAGGCTGAAGAATTGTTTTATTAAATTATATTATATTATACTATACTATATTAAAGAGATAGAGATACTAAAGAATATTAAAGAATACTAAAAAAGATACTAAAGAAAACCTGTGACCCTTTTTAGAGTCCGGACACAGCTTGGCCCTAATTGGCCAATCAAATATAAACAATCATCACCAGTGTCCTATGAACAAACCACTCTCAGGTAAATAATCTTCCCAACACATTCCACATGTGCAAAACAGGAATTGCGAAGAAAGATAAAAATTGCTTTCTCTTCTCTGAGGCTTCTCCCTGCCTTTCCCAATAAATCCTTGGGAAAAACTTGTGCCTTGCTTTTCTCTGTAAAGAGAAATGAGGCCACAAACACAAAAAGCGTTTCTAGAAACACTCTGCTGCAGTGGGTGTTGGCGAGGGGTTATCACAGGCACAGCTCTCAGGGGTTTGGCTGAATTGCGCCGGTTGCTCATGCCCGCTCGGTCCCTGCGCTCCGCTTGTGACACAGAGAGGAAATTTTCCAGAGTAGAATCCATTTGGGATTTAAGTAAATTTGAATTTACTCTCTCTTTGAATTGTTAGGTCTTTAGCTTGCGAGCACAGCTGTTTAATCTGCATCAAGACTGTCTATTTTTGCAAAAAACCCTACTTCAGCCAAAAGACTGAGATAAGAGAGGCCCCTTGAACTTTGAAACAGATGCGAGACCAGGGCTGAGACTGCAAGGGACAAGGTAGGATGACCCAAGAGTTCTTTCTGTACTTTCTGATAAAAAACTAGCTGCAAGTGTAACGAGAAATCAGTAAAATGAATATGTAGGAACAGAGAGGAATAGTGGATTTGTCTTTGCAAACAAGCTGTGGGACTGCTGGTAGATAAAACCAGCACTGGGAGATAAAAGAAACAATGGGAAGGATTACACTGATTGATAAATGGAAAAAGATATTTGCTTTTACAAATAAACTCTAGGTTTGCTGATAATTGAAATTAGACATTGAAAGAGGAAAGAAACAATGGGAAAGAAAACGCCTAAATTCTGTAAGAATTAAAAATGATAAAGGGAGGGTTGTACATTAGAGGGGAATCTTTGGGATCAGGTGTTCTGGGAAGTCTGAACCTCTCAAATACCTCAGAAATGGGGAAAGAGAGAAGGGAAATGTGGCTGAGAAATTGGGATAAAAAGGAGGCTGCGTCCTCCAAAAATTGGAGAGACCCCAGGGGAATGGCCCATGGCCTCTCCCTTTATTGGAATAAAGTAAAAGGGACTCCTCTGTCCCCTTTTTGGACATAAACCTCTGGTGTTTGTGGATTAATTTTCCTTACAGAACCTATTGTAAAATTCTATACATATGAATCAGTAAGAGAGGTAAAAAATGATCAGGAGATCTCAGGGGTGCTCATGTCCTTTAAGGGGAACAACAATCCCCACACGTGTCCAACGCTGTAATAATCATACCGGCTTTACAACTTTTTACAAAGTTGTGGAGTTTTTTTTCTTTCCACAAATCATTTTGGCGAACCAGGCGTGTGCAGCTGAGTCCCGGCAGGCAGACAAAGGGCGATGTGACTCAGAGCTGCTGCATGGGGACATGTCCTCCTGCTGCTCACAACTCGCCTGGGCTCGGATTTACCGAGCTTTTCCTACGAGCTGCGTCCTCAAAACACTTCCCAGAGCGGGCTAATTGGAATCGTGGGGGCAGAGCCGTGTGGGGAGGAAAAGCTCTTTGAGAGGGGTCTGTGCTCTGCACCCCGGCTGCTCTGCAGGGCCAGGGACACCTCTGGCCCACCCAGGCCAGGGCTGAGCAGATCCCATTAACTCAGCCCCTTCAAGGGCTGGTAAACCATTTTTAAGGGTCATTAAAGGTATTATTTTATGGGTCCTGGGATTTGATTTGATTTTAGTTCCTGTGATGACTAGTGGGAGCACGGAGTGGCACAGCCATGGAGGGACAGTGGAGGCTGTGGTGCTCCAGGTTCATCCCTGACCATCTGCCCAGCCCCTCCTCTCTCCAAGCACTGCCTCTCCTGCTGGGCATCCCAGCCCTCTCTGCTCGCCCCCTAGCCCTGCTGGCACTCTGCAGGGCACCAGGAGGGCATCTCAGGCCACAGAGCCCATTTTGCAATGCTGCAGTAAGCCTCAAACAGTTGGATGTATCTTCTGCTGCAAGAAGTTTGTTTCTTGACACTTCAGTGCCTTCCCAGCGACGAGGCCGTCTCGCTCCAGCCTGACAGGGTTCTGGTTTCTGTCTGGATGAGGAGTGCTCATCCTTCTCCTGCTCCTGTGGCTGCGTGTTTTGAATTAAATCGTATGGGAGACATTCAGGAAAGTGTGAAGTGATTTTTATGTAGCGGATGAAAAAGTTTCGGGGGAAATAGAATTTGATGAAATTGCACTGTTCAATATTAGTAACTGGTTCACGGG
Source organism: Peucedramus taeniatus (assembly GCA_013400575.1). Taxonomy (NCBI): domain Eukaryota; kingdom Metazoa; phylum Chordata; class Aves; order Passeriformes; family Fringillidae; genus Peucedramus; species Peucedramus taeniatus. The sequence goes on from WBNO01029783.1 coordinate 99,581, forward strand.
AAAGCAGAGAGGAGTCTGCAGCCCCGAGTCCTGTGAATGCTGCCAGGACTGTGAGCCACATTACTCACTGAGTGGAAAGTCCAGGTAAAGCCCAAGCCCTGGCTCCACATGTGGTAGTGATTTGGGCAGATCCTCTGTCAGAGAGGCTGACATCATGACGAGAGGTATTTACAGCCGACAAGGAGAGCTCTGCACAGATCTTTTCCCCCCCTCCCCTTTTTTTTTGTTTTATTCTGAGCTGTTATTATAAAGTATTATTTATGAAGTGGTGAGAGCATGAGCAGCACAACCCTGCCAAACTTAAAGCACTTTTCATTTAACAGAATGAAAATTATTTTAACATGAGTATCTGAAGGAAAGATCCACAGATTCTGGACAGCTTTATGGAGGCAGGCTATAAATTCTGAGCTCACAAAACTATTTTTCTCACCAATAGGCTTCTCTTTACCTCTGAAAGTTTACTTTCAATAAACACAAGCTGACTCCTTAGCAGTCTGCAGAGGAGGATGTTCACAGCTATCACTGTGTGTAGTCTCTGTGATCTGTGGATCATTCCAGTGAGGCACTTGGGGACACATTTCCATGTGTGCCAGCACTGCTCCTGCACGAGGCCTGAGGCTGGGCTCAGCTCCAGACCTGACCCAAGGCCACCCCAGGCAGCAGGGCTCACCCTGCTGACATCCCTGGGCTGTCCATCAGATGAACAGGACAAATCTCTCTCTGGGTCACCCACTTAACTCTCCTAGCAGAGGTCAAGTTCCAAGCCATGGGAATGGGCCAGACTGGGGATGAGCAGAACCCTGGGCTGTGCTGGCCCCAGTGAGACAGAAACCTGCCCAAAGAGGGGAGGAAGAGGCACCCTCTGCCCCTCTCCTGTCCCCTCCCTGTGCTGTGTCCCATCGTTCCTGCTCTGTGATCTGTCAGCAGTGATGGGCTGCGTGCCCCTGGAGTGGAAACACCCACACCAGCCCCCAGACTCAGGTGACTGCTGGGGGTTCTGTTTGCTGCCTCACCTGGCCACACACAGCCAGAGGGGGGTTGTGTTTCTTTCTCACATAGCCCAGAATGCCAGTTGCCATCGTATTATTTTTATTTGTGATCTCATGTCAGCTCAGAATGCTACTGTGTCCTCCCCTCAGACGAGGGCTGTAGGGAAACCACAATCTTTTTGAAATGCAAAACTGGTAAGCAACAAAATTAAGAAACCACAGGAAATGAAATAAGCAATTCCTGCAGTTCATGCTTTCCCCCTAAGCTCCTCCATTGCTTTTAGAAAAATGTGCATTAAATGGGGTGTTAGCAAATGCTTCCTGTCCTCCAGTGAGATTCCAGCTTCCCGAGTGCTGAGAAGGATGGAGAGATGAGTTGCAGAGGGTAATGCTGACTCATTGTGACACACAGCACAAATGAAAAAAACCCATCAGGACCAGTGGGCAGAGGCTGACAAAGGACCCCCACGATGACAACAGGCAGTGACATCTGGGACCTGCCAGCACACTCTGATGGCAGCCTGGCAGCACGGAGAGCCACGGCTCGCCTTCTGCTCTGCTCCACGTTTATGGGGTGCTTCTTTGTCTCGTTGTTGGCACCCCAGCAGTGGGACAGCTCCACAGCCCGTGGTCTCTGCTCACACCAGGGTGCAGGACAGACCATGCCACGCTCTCTGTGCCTGCTGCCAGCCCTGGGCCTGGCACTGGCCGAGGGGCCTCTTCTCCTGCTCAGAGGGTGTTGATCCATCCCAACCTCGTGGGGAGAGAGCTGCCCATTTTGGGAACATGAGCTCTGTGAAGTGATAGAACAGGTACAGCATGGCCCACAGCACATCCCCTGCCCAGTGAGCCTTGTCCCATGCTATGGAGTCCCAGAGTCCTCCATCCTCCATAGGATCCTCACTGCAAGTGCAATTACAGAGGAGGTGCAAACAAGCTGGTGCAGCACTGACTGTGGTTCACTGTCATGTGGTTTGTGTTTCACTGATGACACGTTTATGGGGTGCCATGCCAGGGCAATGACCCCTGCAGGGAAGTGAGAGGCATCAGTGTTCTCCCCCGTTTGCAGAGCACACAGTTGCCTGAATGGCCAGAAGCTGGAGGTGGCTGGGCTATCAAACCCAGTCTCCACGATACTCAGAGGCATGATTCACACTAATAATATCATAAAATCATAATAATCATAATATCACTGATCAGAGCAGCTTCAGCCCTTCCATCTCTGTAGTAATCACATATCCTCTGTACAGAGAGAGACAGAGCTGTCCCAGGATTTCCTGGGAAGCTGTGAGAAGCTGTGAGAAAGCTCAGAGAAAGAATTAAAACAATTCTTATCTCAATCTCTGCACCTGGCAGGCAATCTCTGTTTGTCAAAGATGTTTACAAGAAGGAGTTGTCCCTTCTTGACCAATGGGTGAGAGAAGATTCCTAAAGGCCAACCAGGTCTTGGGTCCACCATTGTTTCTATAAGAACTGTAGATTTCTAATAATCAAGTAGTTTTCATGCCTTCTGCTGATGGAGTCTCTGTGTCACCTTTGTCTGTCCCCGATACCCCTGTGGTGACACATCTCCTCAGCAGGTGCAGCTCTGCTGGCTCCAGAGCAGCAGCCCCACACAAGTGGGCAAACCAGCAGGGGCTGCTGGCAGGGCTGATCACACTTCATCTTGCTTTTGGGCAGTCAGAGGGTGATGGTGCTCTGCAGATCCCTCTGAATCCTTTCTCAAGCAGCTCAGCAAGGGCAGCTGCCCTGGGGAAGGCTCTGTACCCTTGCAGGGACTGTCATGGTCCACGGAGAGTGCAGCAGCAGCTCCCAAGCCCTTGGCAGCACGGCAGGAGAGCAGCTGCCTGCACATCACACTGCTGGCTCCAGTGGGGTGTCCTGGTGCCTCCAGTGAGCTACGAGTCTCCAGGATTTCCCCAAGAAATGTCAAGGGACAGTGCAGAAAATGATGCTTTTCAATAACAAGGAAATATTCCATGAATGAAACCAGATCTGTTTATTTTGAGTTCACTGTTGCAAATCATTGCAAAGAGAACCCAGTCCTACAGAGTAGGTCCAACATGGATGTGAACCACATGAGGTGCAGGTTTGATCCAGCACAGAAACTTTTTGAATTTGCTTTCTTTAAATCTAATTTCTTATTGAAACAATGTGGTTTGCATTAAGGTTTTGATGTTTTGTTTTAAAACCGCACATCTAATTTTAAATGTTTAAGACTTATAAATAATACAGTAATTTTGATGCAGCCAAAGAAGATCTCATGCGAGAAACAGATAAATCAGTAAATCAGTACCTCATTTACATGTTTAACATGTGCCACATTTCATTCCCCATCCTCCTTGGATGAGACTCAAAGGGACTTTCCAAAGAATTTGCCCCCACATCCCTGCTTCATCCTGAGATAGAAACAAATTCCAGTTTGGAAAAAAACAGCTTTTATCACAGATGTCAGCAATTAAATTGTCCATTAAATAAAACATTCACTCACCTTATTTTTCCCTTTCTCATTAGCTAAGATGAGAAATATTTCCCTCTGTAGCTGCAATCCTCTGGGAAGGCTTTCCAGCACACCACAGGGCAGCTCCCTAGGAACTGAGCTCTCCTGAGGACCCAGAGCTGCTCCATGGGGACAGGACTGCAGAGTCCATCACCCTCCCACGGGGTCCCCTGTGAGTGGTGCTGGGACACTCTGGGGGCCAACACCTCCTCCAGGGCCACCTTTGCCCTCCCAGATGCTCCCTGGACATCAGACATGGCACACACAAAGCCTTCAATGAAGTAAAGAACAAGCTGAGGTTGTTCAGAGTACCCCACATCCCTCTGCTTTCCTGCCCTCCCTGTCCCTCTGCTCCCTGTGCCTGCACCCACGTCCCCAGCAAGGCCACCCACACCACATTTGTTATCACCTAGGCTTGCACCTGTCCTCAGTCAGGTGATAATCACACCAAACCAACTAATTTCCTCCTGCTTCCCCCCACCAGAGAGCTTCTACCTCCTGCAGAAGGATTAATTCCAGTAATTAATTCAGCCACTCTAGGCATGACCAGAAAATGCCCCAATTACTGTCTCTCCTCCTGTGGTGTCACAGTGAAATCTCATTAGCACTTGTGTACAGCCAGAGCTGCACTGACGGGGGTGTTAGATGTGTTAATGGAAAACACTTCCCTTTATCCTTTGGCAAATCCAGCTGTTTCCACCAAATCAGTGTGGAATTTGATCTGGAGGAGTCTGCATGGCCAGGCTTTGGGGTGGTGAAGTGTTAAAGGGAACAGAGCTCTGTCAGTGCCCTGGCCTGGCTGCCCCAGCACCTCTGCGCTTCTCACCTGTGCTGTCGGATTTGTTCAAGGTGCAAGGACCCAAATCTTGAGCCATTTTGTTGTCTGATGTGCATCAATGTGTGGCTCTCAGACTCACTGAACAGCACTGAAAGGGCTGGCTGCTGGGGGAAGGTGTGGCAGGAGCTCCAGGGGCCATGGGCCAGGGCCCCCAGGCAGTGCCAGTGCCTGTCCTCGGGGTGCTGTGCTGGTGGAGAGCCCAGGCAGTCTCCTCCTGCCCATCCCGCTTCTGGGCACGCCTCCACCAGGCCTGCTGGAAAGGTTAAAAGCATTCTTGATCTGATCCCAGTGCAGGTCTGAATTAGAAATAAATGAAAAAGGAAAGAAGACAAAACTATCATTTGACTTTTATTAAAGTTTCAAGAGGGATACAGGCCAATAATTCCTTTTTATTGATAAACGTACCATTAAACGATGCAATCCCCCATCCCTTTCCACTTTTGGCTGCAAGGTGTCTGGCACTGAGGGGCAGAGGAACGTGCTGTCCCTCTGGGAGCAGGGACATTTTGGGCCAGGGTGCCCCACACCTGCCAAGGGCCGCTGTCCCATGGCTGTGGGGTCATCGGGAGAGCAGGGAGTCACAATGTCCCTTGCCACCGGTTTCACAGGGATGCTGTAGCCCTGACCAAGAAGATCCCGTTTGTTTGGTTTGGCAGGGAAAAGCGCTTCCCTTGTGCTGTTTATTGACACATGAATCAGAGCTGGCACGGCCGCGAGGGCTCGGCAGTTGCGTACGAGCACGAGAGCGCGTGTCAGGCAGCGCAGTGAAAGCTGCACTAATGAGCCCATTAATCTTGTCACTCCCAGGCAGGGACAGCCCGCAGTCCCCGGTGCGTGGGACACTGGCTGCTCGGTGAGGGGAGCCCGTCACGTGGCCACCACTGCCCATGGGCTCCTGGCCAGCTCCAGACATCCAGATGTGAGTTCGTCCCCACCACTGCCCTGCCACAGCCACGGGGGTCCCAACAGACAGCCAGGCCTGGCGTGGGAGCTGCCTCGGCCCCCGGTGTGCTCGGTGTGCCACATCCTCCAATGCCCTTCTGACCTTCCCTGAGGGTGCCCCTGACCTCCCTGGCGGGACAGGCAGGATCCTGGTGTTCCTCCAGGCCCTCCATGCCCAGCTCCATCTCACCCAGCTCACTTCCCTGTGGTCCACACGCACAGCTCTGCCCACACCAGTGACCCTTTCTGCTTCCACATGCCCACAGCACACGTGCTCCTTGCCTCTGCCTCCACCCCTGCTCTGCCTCTTCTGAGCTAGCAGGACAGCTAGTAAAAAACCAAGCAATTCCTATTCAGGATTAATAGACACTTTTAGTCATTATTTTTCACAACTTGAGAGGATTTGTTTTGTTTGATCCTGGGATATAAAGTCTTCCCCTTCAGGGAAATTTCCACTGAAAGTACTAACCTAAATAAGAAGTTTTCTTGTAAAATCTCAGAAGGAGCTTTCTTTTGAAAATGATGACACTTCAGAGAGTTTGCAATGAGTTTTACTTTGAGCGCAACACAGCTTGACCTCAATTATGGAGCTGTCCCTGCTGCTTTGTTAAACAGATAAATAACAATAAGAAGCAGATTTGCTTAATGTCACTGCAGAGTTTGTGGGCCAAGTTCAGAACGTTAAGTGCTACACCAGTGTCTGTGCTGACACTTCAAGCAGGATAAATAAAGACAGACATGACATGTGGGGGACAGGGTGCTGGTGGAGCATCCTTCCTTCCTCCATGAGGTTTCCAGGAGCTGCTGCTGCTGGTTGTGCCTCAAGAAGTGGATACAGGTTTTGCTGCATTTCTACAAGCTGGTCTGTAACCCAAACCAGGCCACATGCAGCAGAGGAAAGCTGAGCTCCTTGTGACACAGAAATATCTTTTTGTGTCTGCCCTGTGCCAGCAGCAAGAATGACCTCTCCTCTGTGCTGCAGCTGCTCTGGTGCCTCTTGGTATCAATAAACTGCTGGAGGAGGTTGGTGAAATCAGGAAAGCACCAGATTGTGAGCACTGCACTGGGTCACCCATCAGCAGCCTCTTGGCACACGGAGCAGCCAGCACAGTGTGGGTTTCATTTGTGAGAGCAGAGCCTCGGCACGGCTGCTCGTGATGTGCTCAGGGTGGATGCAGGGAGTCCTGCTCTGCTGAGCTGCAGTGCTCCAGGACAGAGCTGTGCTGAGTGCTGGGCTCAGGGCTTGGCCTCACACAACCCCAGCTCCTCACACCTGAACCTGCTGGGGCTTCTGGAGCTCCCCTCCCTGCCTGGCTGCAGAGCTGTGTCCTGGGGATGGAGGATTGGACCAAGGGTTTGGCATCTGCAGCACTGCAGTTTCCCAGCACCTGCCTGTGGATATTCTCAGCTCAGTCAAAGAAAGAACAGAGATCATTTTGCACAGGCTGAGCCTGGGAATCTTAGAGGAAAAGAATTCAAACAATTATTTATTATTATCTCTCTTTCTGTAACCATTGTTTATGGTTTGCTCGAGTGTGCTATTGGTAGCTTGCCAATAGTGTGAGAAGTTTTCACCTTAAGACCAATCAGGTCTTAGGTCCACTACTGTTCCTATAAGAGCTGTAGATTTCTAATAATAAAGTGTTTTTCATGCCTTCTGCATCCTGGAGTCAATGCTAATTACCCTGCACTCAGGGGACCGCCTGTTTCAACACCTGCCCTGCCATACCCAGAGCCAGTGCCAAGAGACAAATGCTGTCACTGCTGCTCGTGCTGCAGATATTCTGATTAGAGCAATGAAGCTGATTAATGCAAAACAGAAATGAAATTCAGAGAGAGGAGGGGGTGGATAAAACTGCCCATTACCCCAAGCCTGCTGGGATTCCAGGGAGATGCTGCAATAACCACTCCAGCCCTGAGTGCCAGGTGTGACAGGCAGTGAGGGCAATGCTGGTGCTGGGGAAGCTTTGAACATGGACCATGCACAAAATTGTGTCTGTGGTCTTACTGCAGCATGTACTTCCACGAGGTCTGTGCTCCAAGGGAGTGCAGATTACAGCAGAGATGCAGCCAAGAGCATAAAGTGAAGGAGACTTGAGGGAAAACCACCCGTTCCTGATCTCATTCTCTTGGACTCAGTGCAAAATCTCTCCAATCTAAGCATGTGAATTAACTGGTAAATTAAACATGAATTTTAAGTTGATGACATCCCTTTAAATAAACAACAACATTGGTATCTTGCTTGCAATCAGCTCCTGATCAATTATCTGTGTTTTCACCAATGTGCTGTTGCATAGTGTCTGCAGTTCCTTCCTGCACTGCAGCATCCTGAATCAAAGAAACCTTTCACACGAACATCATGGGCTGAAAACAATGGAACTGAACACCACTTCTTCAACTTAAATTGCTAACAGACGACAAAATTAAATAGATTTTTTTTTTCCATCAGAGAACTCTCGGCAGCAGAGTCAATCATGGGGGACCCAGTAACATCTCTGAGTGAGTGCTTGGGAGGTGGATCTTCTCACGAAGCTCTTGCTCAGGCATTGGGGAGCAGCAGCAAACAAACCCCAGAGCTGCTGTGTGTCCAGTGCCCTGACATCTGGGTCAGATAGATGGATGGACAGAGGCTATGGGAAGGTGGTGGGCTGAGGTGAAGTGTGAAACAGGCTGGGAGGTGACATCACCAGAAGTCCCAGGGGACCGTGCAGTGGTGGCAGCATCCACAGCTGGCCCAGCACAGGGGTGTGGCTGGATCCTGAGGACTGGGGGCTTTTCTGTTAATCTTTGGTCCTAAACCTCAAAATAAAAAAGAAGTTAAAATTTATCCTTCCCTTCTGAATTACTTTCCTGGCAGAAGTATGAGCTGTATGACAGCTGCTACTTCAGACACTAAAAATGCTCATTCATCACAGAAAATAAAACCCCTCATTGCTGTTCAGCCGAGAGCCCATGTAATCACCATGTAACTGAATTAGAAATGGGTGACTTTGCTCAGCTTCAGTTTCACACGATCCAGACAAGACCTGCTTGACTCCTCTGGGAACTGCACTTTATTACAGCTTCAAAAATTCAATAATGTTCAGAAAAAAAGCTAACTTTTATGACCTTAGCCGGCGCCCACCATGCCTTGTGCCACATAACATTTATATTCTGAATTTCCAACATCAGTGCAAGGCTCTTTGAACTCAGGCTTTGCTGGTTTTCCCATTGCTGGGATTGGCTTTTTGCTGCTTAATTGGAGGTGCAGTGCCCAGCATCTGGGGTGCAACATCCAGGATGGGGAGTGCATCATGCAAGACCTGGGGTACAATGCCTAAGAGCTGTAAGAGCAGTGCCAAAGAACTGTGGGGACAACCCCCAGGATCTAGGGGTGCACTGGCCAGGATCTGGGGTGCAGCAGCAGCCATGGGGGGCTGCAGTGTCCGGGATCCAGGGCCTGAACCAATGGCCGTGGGGACCTGCAGTGTCTGGGATTCAGGGCTTGAATCAATGTCTGTGGGGAGCTGCTGTGTCTGGGAATCCAGGGCTTGAACTGATGGCCATGGGGGGCTGCAGTGTCTNCGGATCCAGGGCTTGAACTGATGGCCATGGGGGCTGCAGTGTCCGGGATCCAGGGCCTGAACCAATGGCTGTGGGGACCTGCAGTGTCTGGGATTCAGGGCTTGAATCAATGTCTGTGGGGAGCTGCTGTGTCTGGGATCCAGGGCCTGAACCGATGGCCATGGGGGGCTGCAGTGCCCAGGATGCAGGGCCTGAAACAATGGCCATGGGGAGCTGCAGTGTCTGGGATCCAGGGCCTGAAACAATGGCCATGGGGAGCTGCAGTGTCTGGGAT
>WBNO01029783.1:109115-157955 GCA_013400575.1 Peucedramus taeniatus
GGCTGTGGGGCCATGGGGGCTGCAGTGCCTGGGATCCAGGGCAGGGCCTGAACTGATGGCTGTGGGGCCATGGGGGCTGCAGTGCTCAGGATGCAGGGCCTGAACCGATGGCTGTGGGGGGCTGCAGTGCCCAGGATCCAGGGCAGGGCCTGAACCGATGGCTGTGGGGCCATGGGGGCTGCAGTGCCTGGGATGCAGGGCCTGAACCGATTGACAGCAGCTGTGGAGGCCCCGGCTCCGCGTGTCCGTGGTGGCTCCGCGCCCCGCAGGGAGCTTTGCGCAAGGCGAGCTGCTGTCAGGATTTGCACATAAGTCACAGGGTTTAACCGAAATCCAATTTGCCGGAGAGAAGTGTTGGTTTAGATTATGGAAGAACAATTCACTTGTGGGTGTGCTGGGAGGGGAGCGGGGAGGGCAGGGGACTGGGGGGGCCCTTCCCTTCCCTGCCATCGCCAGGTTTGGTGGAGACTCACTGAGCCTGAATGAAAACAAATGTAAAACTGATAGGTACATTTGTAACCCATTACCAGGCTGACTTTATGAAACTCTAAACTTGCTGGCAAGTGGAGGGAGGTGGCGGCTTCCAAAATATTTTTTCTTAAATGAGAAAGTTGCTTCGGATTGTGCTGGTTCTCCTGCGGGCGCCCGGCCGAGGCTGAGCCCCCACACCTGGACCCCGGCTGCACCTCACTCTAATCACCTGAGGCAGCTCTTCCAAGCCCCTGGTGCACGTGTGGGTGTCACGTCCGTGTCCCCCAGCCCCTGATCCCTGCCATAAGGAAAAGCTGATCCATTGCCATGGGTGGGAATTAGCCAACAGGCCCCAGGGAAGTTTGAGGCAGGCAAGCTGGAGGCCGTGGCTCCCTGCCCGCGCTTCCTTGGCGGGAGGGGCACCACGGCCTTGTGGCGTGGCAGAAGCATCAGTATCCCATTAGGGACATCTGTGATAGCCCCAGCACCCCCCAGGCCCCACCACGCCACCAGCTCAGAGGCGCTGGGGAATGGAGACATCAAAGGTGTCTCCTTTATTTATGAGTCATGTTCTGGTGACTCATTGTGCTCAAAGCACTTGTAGGCGATGCTGTAGCCATTCTGATAATGTATTTGTGCAAAAGCAGTGCCCAGCTGTTACATAACACAGCTCCCTGCTCTCCCAGGGACAGGGATGCTGTCACTGCAAGGGCACCACAGCCCTGGAGTGCTCTCTCCAGGGCAGGGGTCCATGATGAGGTGTTAGCAGGGGGTCAGTGTGTGCCAGTGAGTGTCCAATAAATCCCCATAGTAGCATTTCCACCTTTTCCCATCAGGGTGATGACGTGATGGTGGCAGTTGGGGCTCAGGGCTTGAAGGCACTGGCAGCTCCATCCAGACCAGGGGATGGAGGGTGGGTTCCTGAGCACAGCCAGAGACCCAACTGTGCTCTCACAGTTCTGTTTCCATATTTACAGCTCTCAGTGATGATTCTGAAATCCCTTACACCTGTCTTCTCCTTGGTAGGGCGTCAGGAGGGAAGCAGGAGTGAATTTCCCCTGGAGCACCAGGCCTCCTGCAAGGTTGCATCTCCCTGCACTTGGCAGGGTCTCATATCAGTTTCCCATGTAGAAAGGAAGTTATGGGCCCAGGCAGGAGCTTTTGTGGATGTGCTCACACTTGAAAATCTGACCCTCAAATCCTGTGCAACTCACATGAATTTTGAAAGAAGAAATACTGGGTTTTATTTCTTAAAGGAAAATAAATGTGATTTCAGAATAAATCAATAGAACACAACTTTGTTCAGTGGAATAAACCAAGTGAAGACACGGAAAAATAAACTAACTCTGATGACTCCTGCTGAAAGATCCTCATCTCTGTAGGTCATGGGATCAGCGCTGGAATGGCAGCACTTGAACCCTGGCAGGCAGCCCGTGAGCTCTGGCAGATGTTCCTGGCACTGAGGCACGAGGATGCTTTGCTGATTGCTCCTGGGCTGGATGAGGCTGGCTCCTGGGCAGCCACAGAGCCCCATGTGCCACGCTGGGGGTCAGCCTGGGCCTCCCCCTGCATCCCACCCCGGTGTGGAGCTGGTGGGCTGAGGCAGCACTGGTGGCTCAGGGGACAGGGCAGGTGTCAGGGGCAATGGTTGAAGAGATGGGGCCCCACCAGCAGCATCTGGAGATGCTGAAGCATCAGGAAAGGCTCCAGAGGCATCAGGGATGCATCTGCCTCTGTCTGTCCTGTTCATAGATGTGAGTCCCAATGGCCTGTGAGATGGCAGCAGCACCTGGCTCCTGCCCATGCAGCCAGGGCAGAGCTTGGGTGCCCTTCAGGGCCCCACACCCTCTGGGGCAGCCCTGCTTCTCCACCCTCCTGCACTTGTGGGAGGTGACAGTATGAGACCATGGAGGAGCCACTTGAGAAGGCTGGCAGGACAGAGCCCCACTGCCAGCTCAGGAGGTGATACCTGGAGTCCCAGCAAAGTCACTAAAATGGGGAGAAATTCTCATTTAATTTGGTTCATTTGTTATAATGATTCTTCACCACGGTCCATATTAAACACTTCAGTGATTTTTGCCTCTAAAACCCTCTTGCAGGGATTGTGATGAAAGGTATATTTATTGTACTTCGGCTTGGAAAGTTGTTTCAGATGTTTCCAATTCATCAACCAGTTCAGACATCTGTTCCTGGTTGGGGCAGAAAAGCTTAACTCACACACACACACAAAAACTGCTCATTTTGGAGGGTTTTATGATGAGCTTTCTAATCCTGACAAGTTGTCAAATAGTGCTAATAGCCACATCAGCCCTGGCCCCATCACCCCCAGCCCCAGAGAGGAGCCTGTGGTGACCTCTGGGCTCGGGGGGCTCGGTGATGTCCCCAACCCTGGGCTGCCCCTGGTGAGACCCCCTAGTCCTGCCCTAGTCCCAGCAGGACGTGCCTAGGACTGCACAGCCAGACTCGGGCTCTACTCAGGATTGCAAAATCTGGCTCTAAGTTGGAACAAAACTATAATATTTAGAAATACTCTGGTACAGCAAATCAAACCTCAAAGAAGGTTTGGGGGAGGGGGTTGAGATGTTTCAGTGAGGCACAAATCAATGGCTTTGTTTGGTTACAACTTGTCGATAAACACAATCCATTCCTGTGCCAAAAAAGGCAGCGAGGTCATTCCAAACAAAAAAATCAAAGTGATTCATTCAGAAAATGTCAAAACAGGATGTTTTTATACTGTCGGAGTCTATTTCCAGATTTCTTTCGAAAGATATTTTGGTTCAATGGACCAGGTTGCAGGAAGTGCTGGGATTTTGGAAGAAGAACCACATGCTCTGACAGGACAGGGCAGACACATCGCCCTCCCTGTCGCTGCTCCAAAATTTCCTTCAGCCTGCACTAATCCAGGCAGGCTGTGCTGGCCACCAGTCCCACAGGGCTGGCCTGGTGGCCAAGCCCTGAGGCCAAGGTGACAGCACAAAAATGAACCCCTCAAGTCTGGACCAGGTGTACACACCTGGGTACATGTGCACACACGTGTGCACCCACATGGACACAGATACACACCACAGATACACAGATACACACATACAAACACAGATATACACACAGACACAGACACAGATACATACACAGACACAGATACACACAGATACACACACATGGATCCAGATACACACACACACACCACAGATACACAGATACACACACACAGACACAGATACACACACACACCACAGATACACACAGATACACACACACAGACACACAGATACACACACAGACACAGATACACACACATGGATACACAGATGTACACATGTTCACAGACACACACCACAGATACACACAGACTTAGATACATACACACAGACACAGATACACACTCATACACACAGATACACACACACACCACAGATACACAGATACACACACCCAGACACACTTACACACAGAGACACACACACACAAACACACACAGACACACACACAGACACACTTACACACAGAGACACACACACACAAACACACACAGACACACACACAGACACACTTACACACAGAGACACACACACACAAACACACACAGACACACACACAGACACACTTACACACAGAGACACACACACACAAACACACACAGACACACACACAGACACACATACACACACACACACAGATACATACACACAGACACAGATACACACACATGGACACAGATAGACACACATAGACAGACATGGGCACAGACACACACGTGGACAAAGATACACACACACGGACACAGATACACACACATGGATACAAATAGACACACACACGGGCACACATGAACACAGGCACACACACATGGACAAAGATACACACACATGGACACAGATAGACACACATAGACAGACATGGGCACAGATACACACATGGACACTCATGGACACACACATGGGCACAGATACACATATGGACACTCATGGACACACACCTGCACTCACACATGGGCACACACATGGGCGCAGGTACACACATGGACACACACGTATGCATGCACACACAGATACATGCACATGCAGATATGCACACGTGGGCACACACATATGGATACACACAGACACACAGACACACATAAACAGACAGACACACACATGGTTTCTCCAGCCATGACAAGGGGTTTCTGGTGGATGTGACTTTCCAGTGCAGCAACAGAGAGTGAGGAATGAGGTGCCACCCGCTGCTCCCCCCAGGGCAGGCAGGGGAGGCTGGGGACACTCTGAGTACCCTTCTGGCTGCACTGGCAGCTCTGGAAACCAGTGGCTTCCAGCGCCAGCGTGTTTTCCCAGGAGAGTGAGGTTCTGGGAATGTCAGCTCCTTAATTAACCCTGAGCCTTGTCGCCTTCCTGGGGTGTGAACCCCCGGACACGCTCTGCATCTGGCCCAAAGGGAGAGTGAGAAAAGTTAATGAACTACGTTCTTCAGATTCACACAGAAGTTCCCCTGTTTCCTTGTGCCAAGCAACCTGAGAAATTCCCACAGCCTAATCTCTGGAGAGAGACAGACTGTCTCGTGACTCTGCAAGTGCCACAGATCCCGGACGGGTGAATCTGCCCTCCGGTGCCACGCAGAGATTCTTTAATTAAAGCCAAGGTTGCCATGGTGGGGTCCAGAGAGCTCCTGACAGATTCGGGCTGGGGAACAACAGGCAGCTCACAATCTCATTAGCACCTGCAGCTCCAGCTGGTTATTGGATTGGGCTGCTTTGAATTTTCATTTTTGTGGCCTCCTGGTTCTCACCCCTCTAAGCAGCATGAGGAGCAGGTTTGGGGCGCGTTGCAATCAGCCCTGCTCTGACTGGCATTGGCGCATCCCATCGTGACAGGAGCCTCTCTGCAGGTGTTGGAGGAGCAGCAGCTTCTGCTCAGGCCTTGGGAATAAGGCAGGTTCTGGTGAGCTTTGGCACACATGGATATCTGTTATCTCATCAGCTCTGTGGGGGGAGGAAGGAGCAGATTCTGCCCTCAGCCCAGGGAAGAGCTGCTGGCAGACAGCAGAGCATCTTGCACTCACCTCTGCAGTGGGAGAGGACAGTTCTCCCACGGCTCCCAGTGCTGCTGCCCACACTGCCAGGCAGTGCCTGCCCTCAAGGTGATCATCCCACGTGGGGCCAGTCACACCTGGGGAGTGGGAGCAGGTCACACTGGTGCACAGGCACAGAGGGGCTGCAGCCAGTGCATGCTGTAAGTGACAGGATGCAGAGGTGCCACCCATCCCATCTCATCCCAGGATGGTCATGCTGGGGTTTTCCCTGTCCACCAGCACACAGCCCATCTGCTGAAGCACCAATGAGATCTCTGGGTCTGTTCCTTCACCAAATTCCTGGCAGACAGAATTCACCTTTTTGCAGTAATTCCCATATTTTCTAGCTTTATTTCTGAACTGAATGAAAATCAGAATGATCCAACCTCCGAGCCAAGGCTGCACTGGGGCACCAGCCTGAACTTCAGCACTCACTGAAGGGCAGAGATTTGCTGTCCCACACCCTGCACCCCACCCTGCCGTGCCCTCCCGCTCCCAGGCTTTCTCCGTGGCCAGTGCAATTTCCAAACTGGGTGTGCTGGAGCCTCAGAGGCACCCTGGGCCTGGAGGAGCCGGGCAGCACTTGCTGTGGCTGCTGTTGTGCTTCCAATTAGCTCACATCTGCTCCTGCTCTCCTCGCGCCCACCCCACCTCGAGCGCCTGCGAGTGATTTGATGCAGCAATAACAGAAATCACGAAACCTGAAATGAATCTAAACAAAAGGAATCTTTCAAATCACCCTTAACCCGTTGAAGGCCAGGCCCTGTGTGCAACCAAAGGCTGAGGTTTTGATGTGCTCCATGACACAGAACCAGCTTCTTCAGTCAGTGCTTGGTGATCCACAGGAGCCCCGGTGGCACAGCTGGCCCAGGCTCCCCAGCATGGTGGGTTATTTATGTTGGGTGTGTCTGACAGATGTGTGGGGCAGTCCCCCAGAGCATCCAGCCTCTGCTGAGCAAACTGGGAGTCCCACAGTGACACTTGATTGTAGGTTTGAGAGTTTTCCATCTGGAAGGAACAGATAGAAGGAAGGAGCAGATAGATTTGCACTGGGAAAGCTGCTGGGGCATCCTGTTCTGCCCTTCCATCCATGCTATGTGATGCAAGATTTAATGTCTCCTTAGCTTATATACGCTGCTCCAGGCTCCACCTTTCAGGCCAGGCTCCTCCTGGGATGGCGAGATCGTTTTCACACTGGATCCTTTGGTCCCCAGAGGATCATCTGGATGCACACAACTGCTGTGATTGAGCAGCAGAGAAGCAGCAGAGAGCAGCAACCGTGACCTCAGCCCATTAATGGAGCAGTCCTGCTCCACAGCCACTCTGGGGTTCCTGCCCTGGAAGCTCCAGATGTCCACAGCAGTTTTATTACTCTACTCCAGAATTCTCAAAGGCCCAAAAACATAAATAATAAAGCTGCTCTTTTTTTTTTTTTTTTTAATTATTTCAGGAACACACCAGCTTCTTTCAATATAGCCCAATTCTGAGGCATTTCTGTGGGTTGTTGCAAATGACCTCCAAGCAGGAGGTTAATGCTGGTGGTTGTGGTTAGCAGTCACCCACGAGCTGGAGGCTCCTGACACTGCTAACAAGGCACATGTGTGGGAGAAGAGGATGCAGCGTGTGGCAGCACCAGGATTTCCTGTGCTTGGGGAGGGCTGAAGCTCTCTGGCAGCAGCAGATGCCAGGGCTCAGGTTTCCCTGACCTGCTGCAGAAGGATCCGGGCATGTGGCACTGGGCTGGCAGCAGGATGGTGCTGCCACACCAGCCCAGTGCCAGCTCAGGGATTGGGGCGAGCAGTCCTGGCATGGAGGAGCCTCCTGCAGCCAAGAACCTCTGGAAGGGAAGCTCCTGGGTGGGCAACACCTTTCTCCCTCTACCCCACCAGTGAGTGAGCACACGTCTTCTGCTTTTCTGATGGTCACCATCACTAAGGGTCAGAGGGCTCAGATTTGGGCTAAAGATCCACCTTCAGCTAAGACTGGCCTAATATTGGTTATTTCCTTACAGAACCCCATGTCCAGAGACCTGCCTGGGTGGCAGTGAGCATCTCCTGACCCTGCCTTTGTAGCCTTTCTGTTCCAGCAGCAGAGAGGACACAGCGACCCACCCTCTCCAGTTCCCTGCTCTGCTCATTCCCAGGCTCCCAAATTCCCAAATAAGCTCAACCCCAACCTCTGTGGCTGACTGGGGACACAACTGTAGAGCAGAGAACCAAGCACGGATTCCTCACTGCTGGCATGGGGACCACAACCAGGAGGGACTCACAATTCTGCCCCCCCCCCCCCCCCCCCNGAGTGTGGGTGCCATAATATAATTTGAGGGGTAAAAAGGAGCATTAGAGATGATTTATGCAATAAGCTAATGCCTGCCTTCCCAGAGAGGTGTTAGATGAGGAAAGGTTGGGGAAGGATGAAGGGCAGGAAGAAGGTGAGCTCTCCCACAGAAAGGTGCCTTGTCACCTCAAATCTGCATATTTATGAAGCCCATTCTCATCTGTCTCAGTGAGATCAATCACTCCAAGCACAGAATTTTCAGGAATCTCCTTACGAGCTGGGCACTGCTTTGACAAACTGCAATGCCAAAGCAATGCCATTTTTACAGCAGCAGTTCATTTTGCTATCATGCTGTAACAGCTACTTTTGCAGAGGGGAATCTACACTCCTTTTCCTCTGCAGTCACAGTAAATGTGTTTTTCACTTTCTTACCATGCTTAAAAATAGCATTAAGTTTTTGCTGATCACATGATTAAAAAAAAAAGACAAACTGAATGATGCAGGGAGTAAAACCATGTGGCACAGTAAAAACAAATTAGGCTCACATATGTTTTGTGTAACCCTCAAGACTTGTCTGTATTAGATATCGGTAATGAAAAGAATATTAAACTCTAACAGCACAGAATGCCATATGCTGAGGAATTCAAAGAGGAACAATGCATTTGCACAGGATGCTCCTGAATGGAAAATGCCCACAAATGAGCATTTTTTTCCTTAGCTGTGGAAAAAAACCCCAAAACCCTATCACTCTTCGACTTTTCCATAGCTTTTTAGCAAGCTTTTAGGCACTGCTGTCATGTCACTGGAAGGTCTCTGTGCAGTCATCCTGTGGTGCAGGGTGGCTGGGACACAGGTTGGGAATGGCCACGTGCACATCAGTGGGAGCAGCGTGGACCAGGGGCTCTCCGCTGACCCCCACCTCAGTGATGGCCAGAGGAAACAGCCTTGGGTTTGCCCTGCATACCAGGGAGAGGCATGGTCCCAATCCCGATCCCCATCCCAATCCCCATCCCCATCTCCACCCCCACTCCCATTCCCATCCCTATCCCTATCCCCATCCCCATCCCCATCCCCATCGCCATCCCCATTGTCTCCATCCCCATCCACACTCCCATCCCCATCCCTATCCCTATCCCATCCCCATCCCCATGTCCCCATGTCCCCATGTCCCCATCCCCATCCCATCCCATCCGGGTGTCCCCTCCCCACATCCCCACCCGGTGCGAGGCCCCGGGCACAGCCCCGGGCAGGAACTCGTGTTTCTCCCTCCTGTTTACGAGCTGTGAGTGGGGATCCTCGCCGTGACTCACCGCCCGCAGCCACGGCTCAACCACAACTGTAACTTTCCAGTTTGCCTCAGAAACAGGGGGGAGGCAGCATGGAGGGGGGAGAGCTGGAAAATGTTAGGAAAAGGCAGCAAAGTCTCTAAAGAGACCAGAGGCAGCTGAGAAAAACAACAAATGGCCTTAGTAGGATACTAACATTTTAACAAGAATTCCTTTAATTTAATCACAATAAGATTCACCAAGAGGAGGAAGAAGCAGAAAGCTTCATCTGAGCATTTAATGAAAAAATCTTCACAGTACGGGCCAGTGCTGCTGCAATGAATTGCCCTTGGTGGAGTTTCCATGTGCACCTCCGGAGTCAGAGCTTTCACGCCTTGGCATTCGCAGAGCAGCCAAAGGCTTGGCCGAGATGAATTTGCTTTAATCTTCTGTGTCTCCCTCTGATGTTTGTGGCATCACAGCCATGCCACAGCCACTCTCTGGGATATCCCAGGCAGAAACAAAAGAGGTAGCAGGAGGATCTCTTGGTGAGAGCAGCATCCGTGAGGGCCCCTTGTCCCTGTCCCTGTCCCTGTCCCTGTCCCATGTCCCTGTCCCTGTCCCATGTCCATGTCCCTGTCCCATGTCCCTGTCCCGTGTCCCTCTCCCGTGTCCCTGTCCCTGTCCTGTGACACCCCAGGGTGCTCACAAGGGAACTGGCAATGCCATGTCTGCAGTGGGCACTGGGCTGTCACAGCTGGCAAGAGCTTCCCTTGCCCTGCAAATAAAAGAAACTCATTTGGGTTGGACATGGAGAGCAGCTTTTACTGCCCCTGCGCTCAGTGCTGCAGAGCGGCCCGAGTCAGACAATGCAAATGACACGTCCTAAACGGCATTTTAAAGGCTCAGAGCAAGCTTGTAAAGATTTTATTTGTATATGAGGCTGTGATGAATAAAGGAGCTGGCACTGCCGCCTCCGCCACGCTCCGGGAGCCCCGTCTGCCTTCCTGAGGGGAGCACGCCGGGGAGCAGGGCCCTGACACCGCACCCTTGGTGCCTGGGCAGCTGTGACACAGGGGACAGGGCACAGGGACAGGGCAAGGGACAGGAGACAGGGACAGGGCACGGGGACAGGGCGCAGGGACAGGGCAAAGGACAGGAGACAGGGACAGGGCACGGGGACAGGGCACAGGGGACAGGGGACAGGGACAGGGGACAGGGCACAGGGACAGGGCAAGGGACAGGGGACAGGGACAGAGCATGGGGACAGGGCACGGGGACAGGGCACGGGGACGGGGCACGGGGACAGGGCACAGGGGACAGGGGACAGGGACAGGGGACAGGGGACAGGAGACAGGGCATGGGGACAGGGCACAGGGACTGGGCATGGGGAAAGGGGACAGAGCAAAGGGGACAGGGGACGGGGACAGGGGACAGGGCACAGAGGACAGGGCACAGGGACAGGGCACAGGGACAGGGGACAGGGGTCAGGGCACGGGGGACAGGGGACAGGGCACAGGGCACAGGGGACAGGGATCAGGTATCAGGGCACAGGGGACAGGGCATGGGGCACAAGGCACAGGGGACAGGACAGGGATCAGGTATCAGGGCACNCACAGGGGACAGGGATCAGGTATCAGGGCACAGGGGACAGGGCATGGGGCACAGGGCATGGGGTATGAGGCATGGGGCATGGGGCACAGGGCTCAGGAGACAGGGGACAGGGATCTGGGATCAGAGTGTGAGGCTCAGGGCTCGAGGTACAGGCAGATGTGGTTCTGATGGGATCTCTTGCTCCCTCTCTCCATCACACTGCAGGTGACAAGGTGCCCTGTTTTCAGGCTTGCTGCTTTGGGATGTATCTTATCCTAAACTTTGCATTTAACCATTTTCCTTGAGAGAAAAAGCAGGACACAGGGATGGTGAGGAGCCAGGGAGGGCTGTCCTGAAGCTCTTGTCCAGGACAAGCTGGAGCAGCTGCACATTGACCTTCTCTGAGCCTGGCTGCCCCCCCATCATGCCACACCCGGCTCCCCGGGCAGCTCCTGACCCCCCCGGCCTCCCCAGCACAAAATCCAGTGCTGCCCTTTCCCAGACGTCCTTCCCAGGCTGCACAGGGTGATTTCACCAGCTAATCCCGGGCAACTGCTGAACCATTGTCTGCCCAGCGCTGAGCTAGGATATTATGGCTGGGAAAACTTCCTTCCGATCTGCAAGCTGTGTGAACAGAACTTGTTTAAAATAGCTGCTTTGACAAACAAACAGAGCCAGCTCCATTTTCATCAGCATCTCCCCTCCTCAAACATCAACATTTGCGTTTCGGTAACAGAAGACGGCCTTTGGAGCAGCCACAGCCGAGGCCAAGCTGCCGGATCCTCGCCAGCAGTGCTGGCAAAGGGCAGGGCTGAGGAAGATGCTGAACGGCCAATTTGGGCAGTGACAGAATCCCTGGTGTCCCAGCAAGGCCCTGCCAGCAGCCACTCTCCCTGCCCGGATCGTGGCCCCACAGGGGGCCTGAGTGGCGAGAGGCACCTCGGGAAGGGGCTGGTGCTCCTGGGTGCGTTCCCTGGGATGGAAAGGAGCACTGCTGTCAGAAATGAAAGCCCGTGAACCACAAAGCACCCCGAGGACAGACTTTGAAGCCCACGTTGTTTTCATTTGGATGTCATTATTAAAAAAGTCACTTGCGTGTTTTCTGGTAAAACAGTTTGCTGCAATGTTTGCTCTTCTCCTCCTGCTCCGAGAAGAACCTGATGGGAGCACCCATGGGGCCTGACTGTGGGGATGGATGGGATGGGATCCATGGGATGGGATCTATGGGATGGGATGGGATCCAAGGGATGGGATCTATGGGATGGGATGGGATGGGATGGGATGGGATGGAGGTAGCTGTCTCATTAAAAACCTCTGCAAGTGACCAGGGTGGAAATGGGGACAACATCCTGGGCACCATGATCTTGTCAGGCCTAGCTGATGCTGCGTGCCCCAGCCTGCCATCTTCCAGAGGTGGGGCTGAAGCTGAAAAAGGGCAGGAACTCTCTGGGTTTCCAGCAGAGAAGGCAAGGCTACGGCAAACGGAAGAAGTTCTGTGGAAGAAGGAGAAGGCCAAGTGGCCGGATTGGTCTGCAGCCACTGCCACTGCTCAGGGCCACCACCTGGCAGCGCAGCCCTGCATGGCCAGCACAGCTGTCCCCGTGGAGAGCCGTGTGCCATAGTGCTGCAGAGAACCAGGCTGTGTCTAGAGGTGTTTGATAAAGCCAGACAGTTAGGCTTGTCCAAAAATGAAGTGGCAATGGGGCAGGCAGGAACCTAGGAGTGCTGCTGCTGCCTCTCCAAGCCAGTTCTTGAGAGGAAAGGGTGTCCTGTGCTTTGGAAATCACTTTCACTGACTTTTAAACCCAGAGGATCCCTGCTTAGCTGGAAACTACCCTTCCAACAGAGAAAATTAATTATGTCCCAAAGACAGTGCGAGAAGCAGCAAGGAGGCCAGCTGGAAGCAGCCTGAGTCCTCTCGCACCCAGGGCCAAGTTCCATTTCACATGACATCAGTGGGTGCTTTGACTGCCATGCCAAAGTAACCAAGGTCTGTCCCGGGTGCAGACAGCTGCCTTCACAGAGAGGAGAAAATCCAGGCCTCTGGATGGTGCTCCCACTGCAAATGGATCCCTCCCTGCTGCCCGTTTGCAGGGATTTGGAGTGACTGCCCCGAGCCACAGTGCAGGCTGCTCTGTCCCCAGGCTGTCATGGGGAGAGTGGGACCCACCAGGCCTGTGCAGCCCCAGAGAGCCCCAGCAAAGAGGGGAATGCCCACTTTGGGACTGGGCATCCCCCTGTCTCTTCTGCTGCGGTGGTGCCATAGGTGGCAGCCCCAAAGGGTGGGGAAAACAAGGGGGCCTTCCTTGGGGGTGGTGGGTAACTGTGCAAAGCCCCTTTGCCCCTGGGGGATGGTGAGCATGGCCATGGGAGATGCTCTCAGCCCTGGGGACTGGGCATGGACTGGCAGAGAGCTGTCCCCAGGGCCTCTCATCCACCAAGACCAGTGACAGGACAGGACCCTCAATGAGGGAGAACATTTGCCTCAGTGACAGCCCCTGGGGCCAGCTCCTGCTGGGGTCAGTGCCCTGTGGGTGACACTGTGTGTGGCACACAGCAGCCCAGGATGGATGTCTGCAGACACTGTGGAGAAGGTGAAGTGATACAGCAGAGTGAAGAGAGGTCTGGGGACAGCCTGGGAGACACCACCAGCCTCAGCTGCAGTTGTGTGCCATGGATGGTCCATGCCCAGCTTGGGTATCTCATCTCCCTGCACCCCTCTCCATTGTAGCACCAGTCCTTCAAGCCATGTGGTATGGGACCATTCCTCCTGGGACTGAGCAGGGCAGAACGGGTCATGGGCACAGGTTCAGCTCCTCTGAGTCCCTCCCTGCAGAACTCTCAGGCTCCAGCACAGCCAGGCAGCCTTGCCACGAGCTGGGGAGGCCTCGCACCATGCGCTGCTTCCCCTGCCAGCAGCGCTCAGGTTACACTTGACATAGTGAAGTGGCAGCAAAATGAATTTAATTTATTTACTTTTTAAATGCAATGGTGGAAAACAAAACGTGTTGCAAAAGTTGTTTGTGTCGGAGCAGCTCTGCACAGAGCCGCTGCAGAAGGAGTGGCTGCTGGCAGCTCGGCTCTTCGGAGACCGGCGATGGCTGGGCTGACACGCCGTGCCAAGGACCAGACGCCTGCTGGAGACGCCCTCCCTCCCTCCCTGGGGGCACGGCCCGGCCTCAGACCAGCCCAGCTCCCTGGCCAGGGTGCCCGAGGCCACGTGGGACCACTGGGCTGCAGAGCCAGTGCCAGGCAGAGCCCGGGCAAACGCTGAGGCAGAGGTGCTGCCAGGGTGGGGTGAGCTCCTGCCCACCATCCAGCAGTGCCCTGAGCTGTTCTGCCCCGTGCCTGCTGCCTCCAGACCAGGCAGGGACAAGAGGGAGGGTGCCTGTCTGGTACCTCTGGGGAGAAGGGGCACCCAGCAATGCAGCTGGCAGCTCCCCAGGTGGGACAGGGCGTGGGGATGAGGTGGGAGCCGTTGGCAGGGCTGACCCACCCCAGCAGCAGTGGGGTGGCTGCTCTGGCAGGGGGCTCGGCAGGGCTGGGGCTGGGCTGGGGTTGGTGTGTCCAGAGAGCCCGGCCCCGTGATGCACCCCAAGGCACCACCCCCCTTGGCCCAAACTTTCCCATGGCACCGTCAGCGCTCCAAATTTATGAGGGACCACCAAGCCTGGGCATTGTCAAGCACCTAATTGAAAACACTGTAAAGGCAACACGGCGACATGGCCTGAGAGCCGACGCTGATGGCCACCCAGGTGCCTCGTGGCACTGGGGTCCCAGCAGGGCACAGCTGGCATGTGGTGGCGGTGCCAGGCCAGGATCCCTCTTGGTGGGCACTGCTTGGCTCCAGGTCCATCCCAGTCAGGCATCTGTGGAAAGGGGAGAGGCCCCGGGGAAACCTCCCACAGATGTGCTGCCTCCCACGCAGGAGGGTGCTCTTTCCCAGAACTTTGGTTAGGAGATACTCATGAGTTAATTAATCCTTGAGTTTTTAAGCAGAGACATATTTATGAGCCCTGTAAGAGGCTGGGGCCCAGAAAGACATTTCTTTATTCTTCCTCCAGCTCAGCTGAAGGAAACCATAAGGGGAAAGAGCGACTGAGCCACGAAATCATGGAAGATGGACTTCAGGCTGGTGATGGGGAAACAAGCCCCAACTTGCCAGGGTGGGAACAGTGGCCAAATGACTGCTCCCTTCCCTCTCCTTTGTCTCCTCATCCTTTGTCCACACTCGGTCAATGGGTGCTGGGCTATCTCCTGTTTGAAGAGCAGATGTGGAGTTTGAGCACCCACCATGAACTTCCCCATCTCCTTCAGCTGGAAGGAAGATGTCCAGGTCTCATTTTTCCCCTTCCCTGATGCCTGTGGGGAGCATTGGCCCCAGAGTTGCAGCTCCCCATGCCAAGGGGATCTGCAGGCTCCTGCCAAGAGCTGTAGGACATGGCTGTAGGCACGTGGGAGCTGCCATTGGTGCCAGCAGCCCAGGGCAGAGTGCAGCAGCGCTGAGAACATCAGCCAAGGCACCAATGTAAAACTAAGAGTGGAGAACACATCCACTGTGCTGTTGTTGGGCTCTGCTGCATCCCAAGCAGCCGAGAAAATGTGTCACGGGGACAACCAGATGCCTTCCTGGGCAGGGCACATTTTTCCAGGCTGAAAACTTGGAACAGAGGCTATTTGGCTTTACCCGTTTCCTCAGAGTGAGCTGCTCATGGCATTCCCTGTCTCTCTGCAGTCACCAGTTTATCTATCCACCTCAGATGATGCTTCCTCATCTTTACTGCGCATCTTGGCCAATAGCAGTGGAGAAATGTGGCCACCACATGTTGGCAGCAATTGAATCCTGGGCACATTTTTTCTCTGCGCAGCCTTTAAGCTGTGGGAACCATTTCAAAGGAAACCATTCCCCCTATAACATGCTTGTGATCTGAAGATGTCTATTTAGATGGCAGCCCGGCATTAATTTAGCAATTCACTACAGAGTTTGGCGTGATGTTTAAAGCACTAAAATAAATTGTGGTGAAGTCGTTTCCCTCAAACCAGATTGTGTGGTTTACATTATTTGTCAACCTTAAGTACAACTGGCATGTTTGTATCACTCATGCAAAGCCCCATTGTGCCTCTCTAGAAGGGGGAAGAATCCGCACAGAAATGCATCCAAGTTCCTGCCCCGGCAGTTTCATGTCCCTGGGAGATCTGCCCCGGAGGCACGCAGCCCAACCGGCTGGAAGAGAGCCTGGGCTTTCCTCACGATGATGGGTGTTAAGTGCAGGCTCATATAGGTTATATTACAAAGGGCCGATTTAATCAGAGGCAGATTTGCGCTCTCCGCCTGCAGTGCCTGAACTCCGCCGAGCCACGATGGCTTCGACACACCCACGAGAGCGCACACACGCACGTTGCCATGAGAATCGGGCTCGGGTCACTTGGGCGGCTGCTCGCCCGCCGAGGAGGGTGCCCAGTGCCCAGCCCGCCCTGCTGCCCCACCGCTCCTGGCCTCCTGCCCTGCCCGGTGTGCCCAGGGTACGGGCACGACCAGGAACCGGAGGGAGGGAAGGAGCGGGTGAGGGAGGGAAGGAACAGGTGAGGGAGGGAAGGAGCAGGTGAGGGAGGGAAGGAACAGGTGAGGGAGGGAAGGAGCAGGTGAGGGAGGGAAGGAACAGGTGAGGGAGGGAAGGAGCAGGTGAGGGAGGGAAGGAGCAGGTGAGGGAGGGAAGGAACAGGTGAGGGAGGGAAGGAGCGGGTGAGGGAGGGAAGGAGCAGGTGAGGGAGGGAAGGAACAGGTGAGGGAGGGAAGGAACAGGTGAAGGAGGGAAGGAACAGATGAGGGAAGGCTGCCCCGAGCTGCCCGCGGGGATCTGGCTCTGCCTCTGGCAGCTCCCCTCTCTCCGAGCGCTGCTCTGGTGACATCCCAGGCGTGCACACAGCCAAGGGCAGCCGGGTCGGGCTGCAGGCTGCCGGCCTCACGCAGGGACCCCGGAGAGGTGTTCACCTCTGTCCAGGCTGGGAGGTTGCCCCAGGCAGCACCGCGGGGTCCCTGTCCGGCCGTGCCCGGCTGTCCGTGCTGCCCCCGGCTCTCGGCGCTCCGCGGGGACGCTGCGGGGTCAGGCGGGGACAGGCGGGGACACTTTCGCCAGCGCCGCCGGGAGCAGGTTGGCGGGGCGTGCTGTGGTGCTGCGCCTGCCTCTGGGCGAGCAGGCGGGATCTCGTCTGTGATCTCAGCGCTTTATCCCTTCCTTCCCCTGCCTCGGTCGCTGCAGCCAGAGAAATCCCCGGATGGCTGTCACAGCTCTCCGCGCACAAGCTGGGCTGGCAGCGCCGAGGGTGTTTCATTCCTCCACCTCCCAGCGACTCCCCGATGCCAGAAGAAGCGTCCCGTGGAAGCGGCCGAGGCTCTGCGCTGACACAATTGCGCTCGCACATCTCTCCCAGCCCCCGGCAGCTGTGGTGGGCTCCCGGCTGAGGCTCTCCCCACCCCACCGAGCCACACCCGGCACTCCGGCACCGTGGGGCAGGTCTGCTCTGCAGGAGAGCGGCTCCCTCCCCTCCTCCGGGATGGTGTCACCACCAACCCTTGGGATCACTGTCCAGTGACCAAAATTCTGCTGTTCCATCTTCCCCAGCCCCTCTAAGCCCCCCTCCCTCCACCTGCAGGTCTCTGGGCCCTGCTTGGAGTACGTTCCCCAGCCCAGAGCAGCTTGGCAGGCGTGTGCCCTCCACGTTCTTCTCGCAGCAGCTCCCCAGCCCCAGCTGCATTTCTTCTGCGCTTTTACTGAATTGTAAGAGACACCCGATTTTCTGGAAATTAAGTTGAGACAACAAAAAGCTCTGTTACACCCCAGAGCCGCCTGTGCTCTGGCCATGGACATTGTGCTTTCACTGGGTGATGGCAGAAACTCCTTCTCTCGAATGGGAATTCCAGTGGACGAGCAGAAGCCGAGCCAGGCTGGGCAGATGTGTGGCAGCAGCGGCTGCAGTCCCCTCTTGCCGCAGGTACCCGGGCAGCGCCTGCTCTCGGCAGCGCCTGTCCATGAGACCCTGCCCAGAAGGGCTGCACAAAAGCTCCCAGCCACGGCATTAAGTAATTGTCACATTTTTCTTCTGTAAGGATTAACGTTCC
The DNA here is from genome assembly GCA_013400575.1 of Peucedramus taeniatus. Classification (NCBI taxonomy): domain Eukaryota; kingdom Metazoa; phylum Chordata; class Aves; order Passeriformes; family Fringillidae; genus Peucedramus; species Peucedramus taeniatus. Next base: position 126,906 of record WBNO01029783.1, read on the forward strand.
TGCTAACCTTGCAAACCTTCATTGAGCCATTGTCACCCCCCGAAAGGCGGCACAATCGCCAAGGGATTAGGGTGTCTGCGGAGCAGCCTGTCCCCGCTATTGTGCGCTCCCGGCGGGGGGAGGAAATCCTGCGACATCAGCCGATGAGTCCCTGCGGCGGGGACGCCAAATTCTCTGCCGGCCGGGCACAGGGCAGCCCCCGGGAGCCGGGGCCCGACCGCCTGCGGTGGCACCGGGGAGCTGTCCCTGCAGCGGGAACCCGGCCGGGCTGATGGCACCTCCCTGCCCCGGGCACCAGGGAGCCAGGCAGTCCCCAGCCCTGTCCCCCAGCCCTGTCCCCCAGCCCTGTCCCCCAGCCCTGTCCCCTCCCGGCAGCAGGGTTTGCCAGTGGCCGAGCTCTTGGGTGCTGAGGAAATCCCATAAAAATTTAACAGGAAATACAGAGCCATAAAGGGAATTTCCTGGCATTTTTGTCAGCTGTCGGCAGTGCCCGCTGTGTGTGCTGTGCTCAGGCACCTGGCAGCCACAGCAGGGCTGTGGCCAGGCCAAGCTGCATTAGCAGCTCATTCCCAAGGCCCTCCCTTTGGAGCAAGAGCAGATGAGCATGGCAGCAGCACAGACCGATGTTCTGGGGAACAGGACTCCAGATCCTGCAAAAAGCTCAGGCCTGCAGACGGGCAGGGCAGGCAGAAGCTGTGTTGCAAGGATGCAAGAGGAAAAAAGGAATGCTAAAGCAAACCCAAGATTTATGTACGTGGGTCCCAGGAGGGTCCTACAGAGCTTATAAATGACAATACATATTGTCGTTCAACCCCCATGCTCAGTAGCAAAGGAAAAGGAGTGGGAAGTGTCTTCAGTGCTGGGGCATTGCACAACAACAGAGAATGGAAAACAAACTCATCTGCTTCTCCCCAGCATCAGCATCCCCACTCCCATGGTGCTTTCCCAAGAGACAGAGCCATCCCTTCCAGAGAGCCCTGGGGAGGATGGGGACAGGAGAGTCCCAAGTGTGCTGCTCAGGGAGCAGAGCCTGGCATCCTTCTGTTGTGCCCAGTTTGGACTGCTCAACCAGAAAAACCAAGCTGCAGCCCTCTGCTCCGTGCAAATAAGGACTCTTCCAACCAAGACAGAGTAAAGTCTCCATCATGGATGTCTCTGAATCCTGCAGGTGTTCATTTCTGGAAAAGGGTTGGGTTATGGGGAGGCTGGGCTGGGGCTGTTCTCCTCCAGATCTACACCAAGAGCATCTCTCGTGGCAGATGTGGCATCTGGATGCCTCCGCCCAGCAGGATCTGGATTTGCCAGCCCTTTGGCAGGGCACTCAGTGTTTAGGAGCCAGGATTGTTACTGCTGTGCAGTGGGATTTCATGGCAGTTTTTCATAAGCTTTGCACGTGTTTGATAGTACAAACAGGAACTGAATCTCCCCACAAGTGACAGCAGCCTGGCTGCCTGGGGCCCGCTGGGGTTTGGGAGGAGAGAAGTCCATTCACAGTCAGAAGCTCTCTGTATTCACTCAGCATATGGGACAATTTGACTTCTCTGGCGTCGTGGCAGGGGAAGGGCTTCCCACTCTGCCTTGAGGATGTACAGGTGATTGTGCATGGAAAAAGAGCACTCCTAAAACCAGACAGCAACCTGGAGCTCCTCTGCCAAATCCTGCAGTGGGAGCTTTCCCTGGACACATCTGCTGAAGGCAGTAAATGGGTTTTGCATTTTGATCTCTTTTGCTTCATCTGGAGTAACTTTGAGAAACAAGTCCTGCAGTCAGGCTGGCTCTCCTTGGTCTCATCTCCTGAGGCTGAAATGAGCCCCCATGGACAAGGAAGGATTATTGAGAGCACTCAGAGTCTCCCTGTGCCTCTATGGGCTTCTTCTTGTTGAGCTCTCCTCAGACCACATCTTCTGTTCCATCAGGGTGTCCATTTCCAAAGAGCAGGTGGTGACTATGGTGACCAAGATCCATCCCAAGACATCTGGAGGGAGGCTGAACGCAGCAGCAGATGGGCTTAGTGCCTGTTGAAAATTAGTCTCTGACTGTATATACTGTCCTTAAAACACAAGCAGCTGCCAAATTCTTGGTCTTGCACAGGTAGGAGATGGTGATGCCTCCACTGGGCTGGCCTGGCTCGCTCTGCGTGGGGCGCACGAACACGCAACGGCTGCAGTGAAACCGGGAAAGTTTCAATGAATTTAATTTTTCATCAGCAAAGGTCACGAGGTCCGGGCTGGGTGTGCCACCCTGGGAGCCACCACCGTGGCAGTCTGAGCCACCGCAGCCCCTCTGGCCTGGCTCAGCGTGACCGTGGCTATTGGCTATTCCGGAGATGGTTTCCATGAGGACTTTTTTTTTTTTTTTTTTTTTTTTTTTTTTTTTTTTTGGTAAAAATGTTGAACAATTCTGGTTTCGTCCCCATGTGGAGCGGGAAAAATTTTGAAATCTTGAACATTTTTGAGGGCTTAAAAACAATTTCCCACCCAGTTATAGCCACCAGTCTCATCAGGATGTGTTTGAAAACCCTCCAGCAGGAGCTGAGCAGAGCTGGTCTCAGCTGGATACCACTCTCAACGAGAAATGCCGTGGCAAAGGGTCATGTTTCTTCAGAAAAAAAGTATCTTCAATAGCTCAGGAAGTTATTAGTGTCTGCTAACAATAAGAGCTTTGGATTGATTCAATAGATGCTCATTTTAATTGTAAAATGCCAGTAATGAGAAATGTGCCATCCAATGACTCATTTTTCCCTTGTAAAAATTATTGGACATTTTTATTAGTTTTACAAATGACAGGACCTCGTATTTCTGAGAACACTTTATACAAGCCTTGCACAAGCCCACTCTCATAAAAGCGTGTCTGTGGTGACATCCAGAGCCACAAGAAGGGGAGCGGTAGAAAGGCCCAAAGTGGTGAGGACAGCCCACAAGTGGAACTGGCAGGACCGAACCCCAAGAGGGTGGGAAGGGGTGGATACAGCACCGGAGACATGAGCCCCGGCACTCCTTCCCAGCAGTGCCTTTCTGGAGAGGCACGGGGCAGGCAGGGGGATGGGTGCCAGCCGGCGCCCGCAGGTCTGCCCGGCGCGGNAGCCGCTGCTTCGCCCCGCGCCCGCGGAGCCGCCCCGGCGTTCTCTGGGCTCGGACAGCCGGGCCCCGGCAGCGCGGAGCTCGCCCGCCCTTGGTTTGCGAGAAACACGATAAGGGGTCAAGCGCGGCCAGGGAGACGGGGCAGGGACACCGGGAGGTCCGGGAGCAGCCCGGCTGCGGGAGCAGCGCTGCTGGACGGGATGGAGCGGAGCGCCGGCATCACTCTCCTCCTGCTCCGGAGAGCAGCAGAGCTGCTTTGGCCAGACTGTGCTCTTTTAAAAAATCCAAGCGATTTCCCATGGAGAATTAATTTGCACAAGGGGGGAAAAAGTAGTTTTAGAGAATTTGTCATTTCAGCGTTTCATTTCTCCTCCCTTGCTGACATTATTTGTATTTTTGTTTACGTCTCCTCGTGAGAAGTCATCTGTGACTCTGCATAGTGTACTGTGAACTGGCATGATATGACATAATGCGAGAGCCGAGATAGCCCAACACTTCTATTTTAGTTTGGAGGATATTTTAAACTTTATGTTATCCAGGAAATTTCTGAAATATTTGTCTTCATTCCAAGCCAGAATGAAAACAATTTTTGAAATGTCGGAAGTTCCCGTGGAACAAGTAGCGAGAGCTTCCAGCTCTGCCACCGTGCCTGGCAGGGCGGCTGGAGGGGAGGCCCCAGCCTTTTGCAGGAGAGTGGCAGTGGGCACTGGAGAGCAGGGAATGAGTTTCTGTGTTCCAGGACATCCCAGGAGGGATCTCTGGTGACTTTACAAACCCTCTCCGGTTTGTGGGGCTCCAGCCTAGAGAGGGAGAGGCTCGGCGAGGCTGCAGGCAGGGGCCACCAGCCCCAGAGCTGCGCTTGCCAAGGCTGAGCTGCCGTGGGATGGGCAGGGCTCTGTGGGGCCGCAGGAGGCCGGGGTCCACACGTCTCCGTGTCTGGGTGGAAAGTGCTATCAGGTTCCCAAAGTCTTTTCCTTTGCTTCTGTGCTGAGACACTCAATCCTCAGAGCTTTGCTTTGTGTACTCTGGGAGCTGACAATTTGTAAAGACACGCTGCTGGGCTAATCCTCCATCAGCTCCTGGAGCGGGGAGCAGCTGGATCTGGCAGCTCTCTCCCTTCTCCCACTTCAGCCTGCTGAAGCAGCGAGTGCCTGTAACCAGTAGCTCACAGGTTTTGACTTATACGCAAAGCAGAGCAGCAGCTTTCGCAGCCGGGACCTCACAGGCACCTTGTGCTGGCCAGCGCGGGGACTGCGGGGTGGCCACGGGCTGTGCCAGCGAGCCCTGCGAGCCACGCGGGTCCCGCCGGGGATGCCAGCCTTGGTACTGAACTCAGCTGGGCTCCCCGCTGCCCTGGAGGTGCTCTCAGGGAAGGGAGCTCTTCCCCCAGCGTGGTTTGCTGTTGAGGCACTGCACGAGCTGATGAGTCAGGGAAGCGGTAAAATTGACTCTAAAAAAGACACTTTCCTCTTTGGAAATCTCCCAAAGAGGCAAAGGGCCAAAGGTCCCTTGGCCATCACTCCATGCACAGAGCTCGTCACAGCCCAGTGGGGTCTGCTGTGTTTGGGGAGCCCTGGGAAACTGTGGGAGCTGGGTGTCCATCAGACATCGCTGGAAAATGGGATCACCCTGCAGCCCTCTCTGGAAAGGCACCAGAGCCATTGCCTGGCATATGCAAGGCCTCAGATCTCAGAAAAACTCATTTTTAAGTGACTTGGGGTCTGTCAGAGCAAATGAGTTGCAGTTTCAGCAGCCACTTGGTCCCGGTTTAACCCTGGGAAAGCAACTGGGTTACAAATATTTACCTGATGAGGTAAACCATCAATATCCTTGAAACTTACATTAAAAAATACTGGACTAGAGCATCTTGTGGGTTTTGCTTTTTTCCCTGCTGATTTGTTTCACAATATGCCAGAAGCATGGCTTGAGTTAGGGCTTTGGCAGAGGCTTTTATCATGATTGATATAGTGGAGGATAGAAAAGAAATTTGGTTATCAGAGGATGCCAGAACTCAACTTCCTAGCACATACATTCAATAATGCAAAAATTCTTCTTTAAAGGTCTCCTTAGAACAAATCCCAGTCATCACAGAACCCATGGAGATAAATTAAATTACATTTTAATAGTGGAGAATTCATTCCTGGGCCAGGCGCAGCAGTGAAAGTATGTTCTCTCTTAGGCAAAGTAGCCTCATCTCCCATCAAAATTCTGAATGTTACCATATGAAAAACTTAATTGGAAATGAAACCCCAAAGCTCCCAGGGCAGAGGCACCATGAGAGACTGCCCCACCTCCTGCTCCCCTGCCCCACAGCTGCTCTGGCTGTGTTCTTGCCTGTCCTGCCCTGTGCTGGGATTGGTGTTCCTCCTGAAAAAGCCAGTCTTGACCCGTCTCTTCCCCATGCTGTTGTCCTGTAAATATTTAAAATACATGCAAATGCAGGCACGGGTGTGTGAAGTGTGGTGTGCACTTGGTGCCGTGGTGTGGGGTCCTTGGGGTGGGGATCAGGGGGACAGGGATGATGGGCAGTGACAGGGCTTGGTGGCACAGGGTGATGTGGGGTGGCCTGAGGAGATTCAGGGTGCTGCTGCGGGGGAAATGGATTTGTAGGAAGCTCTCAGGGTCTGACAGAAGGCCCACACAGTACACAAACTTTGAGATAAGGAAAGGGTATTGTCCAACACTGCTGTGGGGTGCAGGCTGGGCCAGCCTCACCTCGGGGTCCCACATAATGATTGCACCCAAAAAGTGGAAGGGGGCAAAAGACAGAAAGAGAAAGGGCAGAGCTGCCATGGTTGTGCTGCTGGTCCCTCCCACGAGGGACCCTTGCACTCCTCACCCTCCCCATCCTGGCCTCCCCTTGCCCAGGCTCTGGGAGCCTGAACCTTGCTCCCTGCCCAGCCTCCTCCATCCCAGCCTCATCCTGCAGTGCTGGGCTGGGCCTCTCCTTTCTCCACATCTGTACAATGACCAAAACCCCGGGGCAGAATTAGCTCCTTGCTCAGCGCTGCATCCAATTAATTATATAGTTTAAGACACAATATGTAGACATTTCCCATCCACACCAGCAAAGCTCTTGGCTCTGCTGGAAAGTTCTGCAGAACCACTGCATGGCAGAAGGTGGCTGGGCACGGGCAGGCATGCGCCCTTGGCACGGGCATGGCAGAGTGCCAAGCTGTAATTAAACTAATTACATGTCATGAATATGTTCTGCAAGTGGCTCGGGATACAGCAGAGTGAGCACATCACTGACTGCTTTTGCTGCACTCCACGGGTTTGCTGCTGATCTGTTCAGCTGCTCTCAGGGCAGGGATGCTCCTGGGCCAGCCTGAAGGGGTCCCTGCCCAGGGGACACACGTCCACTGTGGGTGAGGACACACAGACAGGCACTTCCCACCCGTTGCTGTTGTGTGAGGACAACCCAGAGCACCAGCACCTATTCTGTGGGTAGGCAGGAACCTCCAGCTCATGCCTGGGGCATTCCCAAACTACCCCAGCACCCCAAAATCACCCCAGGGCCCCAAAACTGCCGCAGGTCCCTTCTGCTGCAGCCTGTTCTCCATGGGCACAGCTGGGCCAGCCAGGAGCTCTGTGTCACTCCCAGTGCCAGCCCAGGATGCAGGGCTCTGCTCTGGCTGGGCCAGGTGACCCACGGGACTCCCAGGGTCACCAGCCTGTCCCCACACAGTGAAGGGAGCCCACGATGATTCCAGGCTTCCTGCATGTCCCGCCTGTGGGGTTTTGTCACACATGATGTCCCACATCTGGGACTCACCAGTTGGAGATGGCAGTGCTATTTCCATGTTGAACTGTAACTTTTTTACCCCCAGCCGTTCCAGGGCTTACAACTATTGTGTGGGGTTTTTAATGTTGCAAGAATTTATATTGGGAAAAAAGTGCTTTTTTTTTGCTTTTTTTTTCTTTTTTTTTTTTTTTTTTTTTTTTTTTCTCTATGCCTTGGGAAATGTCATCCAGCAGGAATGTTCCCAAGAGCTGATCATGGCTCAGAGAAGGATGGGCTTGAGAAGGGGCTGCATGCCCAGCTCCCATCCCTGTCCCAGTCTCACAGGGCTGTGGCTCCCTTGGGTGCCCCATCCGTGCTCCTCAAACTCTGCCCCGTGGTCCTCTGGGACATCTGCAGCAGCAGCAGAGGCAGGAGGGAGGGAGCAGATGCCTGGGGAGGGACAAGCTGCTCACAAAGCCACTCCTGCTGAAGAGGCTCTTGGTTTCATGTCCTCCTGGCTGTGCCAGTGGCCTCTTCCATTTCCAGCTCTGGATGGAGTTTACAAGAAATGCTGGAAGTCCCAGCCCTGTGATGTGTCATCATTCAAATTTCTCTTTAATAGTATCCCAAAGTAATTTATTTTTCCCAAACATCAAAGCCCCCCGAGCAATGCTGGGAGAGGCAGGGCTTCCCCCCAAACCCCAGTGGCTCCTGCACCCCTGTACCCTGCTCTGGGGGCTGGACACCCTCCTTGGCTGTGCTGGGGACAGCGATGGTTTCAGGTGGGGCTGTGGGGCCAGGGGAGGCAGAGCTGTGACAAGAGGAGAATGCAGATCTTCCCCTTGAAAATACAAGTGAGGTGGATATGGATTGCCCTGCTGTGAAGGTGCTGAGGCTTTTTCCAGGCTCAGCATCACTTCACAGACCACTCTCAGGAGCAGGTAACAAGGGAAAAAGAATAATAATGAGAAAGAAAAAGTGAGGAGATGCGAGTCTGCATTTCCCTCTCTTCTGCCAGAATTCAGAGCCACCTCCACCCCCTGGCATGGGTGCAGGCAGAGCATCTCCTCAGACCTCTGTGCTCAGAGGATCCCCCTGTTCCCCAGTGCTGCTGTCCTCCCCAGCTGCATGAGTTTTGCAGAGGGAATTTAACAGAAAAACTGCAGCAGCTCCTGCCTCTACAAACACAGCGTGCTGCTGTCCCTGCCAGCACTCCATGCTGGTTTGCCTCAAGGAATCTGTGACATCCGTCCTGCTGTGATCTGTAACAATATTGGGATTAAATTAGCTTCCCTGAGCTGCAGAGAGGTCAGTGTGTAAGGCCCCTGGTTAATCCAGCAGGCCAGAGAGAACAGAAGCCTCCCTGCATTGGGAAAGGAAAACAACGGGGTCTGTTTGCAATCCGTGCAGCTAATTCAAACAGCATTCCTCAAACAACAGGGGAAAGGGCCTTGGGAGCAAATGGGAAAAGAGTGTTTCCCAACACGCACAGAATGCTGCTCCTCGGGGAGAGGGGAAGTGTCCAGACTGCACGGCCGGGGTGCCAGGGGACATGGCAGGGCCTGGAGAAGGGTCTGGACACCAGGGCACGCAGGAGATGCCCCCTGCCCTGGGCATGGCAAGCCCAGAGCAGGTCAGTCCTGCTGGACCCTCCTGAGCAGCCCCGGGGCAGGGGGTGCAGGGGGGCACCGGCTGCTGCCTGCTCCACATCTGGGGTGGGATGGTGCCAGCCCTGGCACCTTCTCACCCCCCCTCCGGGGTGACAGGGTCTCACTGTCCTGTCACCCACAGAGGGTTCTACACTGAAGAGGCTGGCATGGCTCTGCAGCCCTGGCTCTCAGCACCAGGCTGGGATGAGGATGCAGGGGCAATCCCAGATGGAGAGGCTCTGCAGCCCTGGCTCTCAGCACCAGGCTGGGGTGAGGATGCAGGGGCAATCCCAGATGGAGAGGCTGTGCAGCCCTGGCTCTCAGCACCAGGCTGGGGTGAGGATGCAGGGGCAATCCCAGATGGAGAGGCTCCCAGCAGGGGCCGGGCTGCCAGCGCCACCGCCTCGGAGCGCAGCCCGCCAGCAGGGCTGGATGAAAGCCCGGGCTTGCTCGGGGAGCAGAGGCATGCCTGGGTGATCCTGTCTGGAAGTCAGCTCCACATCCTCTGGCTCTCACATCTCCGTAGCAGGCGCGATCACACTGCTCCAAAAAGACTAGAATACCAGGAGACCCTGCTTATTTTCTCTCTCCCCACTAGATTTCTCTCCAGAAGAAGACTGAACACATTTTTCTCCACCATCAGACTTTCCTACAGAACTATTTCACTTCATAGAACTACATTTACTGCTCAAAAAAGATTTCATCTAGACTGCTTTCAGCACCCTGATACCCAGGGTGTCAGGTCACATCCCTGACTCTGTCAAGGCATTTTCTGAAATTTTGTTATTTCTTTATTTTTGCTTGTCTCTTAGTGCTATTACATTTGTATTTGTCTTTGCTTTGTCTAATATTCCTAATAAAGAACTATTATTCCCACTCCTAAATCTTTGCCTGAAAGCCTCCAATTACAAAATTATAATAATCTGAGGGAAGGGGTTCACATTCTCTATTCAAAGAAAAATTCCAGCTTTTACTAACAAATACCTGTCTTTCAAACCAGAACACCGGTGCCCCCGTGGCTGACCCCGGTGCAGCCCTGCCAGGAGCACAGGCACTGCCTTGCAGCCACAGGAGGCAGCGGGCAGAGCCCTGCTCCTGACACTCTGCTGATGTTCAGGTGCTGTTACAAACAATTGCCTGGGCTATCAGTCATCCTGAAGCAGAGAACCCTCAGAGCAGCAGGCCAGAAAAGACCTCGTGTCCATGCTGGGAGTGTCACAGACACTTCAGGACATACTCGCTTTCCTTCTGCTTTCTCTGTGAGTGTCTTTTCTGCTTTTTGCTTATGCTGAGATATTATCAAAGGCTGATGAGGCACCAGGGATGAGTAATGCACCTTTTGTGCCAGCTGGGAATTTGTAGGCACTGGTAGGGTTAATGTGGGTCTGAAAGAAGCTGTGGTGCTCAGTGCTGGATCTGCTTGCTGCAGACCTGGGTACAGCCACAGCCCCCCTGTCCCAAGTGCACCAGGGGTGAGGGACACAGCTCCTGGTTGTCCCTGCAGTGCCTGGGCAGGGTCAGCTTTCCATGGAGACACCCTCCCCCTCTTCAAGAGAGGCAGAGGGCTTTGCAAAGCAGGAACCCTAGAGAGATTAAATTGGACCAAAATGTTGCAGGTTTTTAATGTAGAGGAGATCCATGCACTTTAAGGGTGGGCTAGGGGATGTGGGGGAATTGGCACTTCCTGTGCAGGAGCAGAGTGGGGTTGTCCCCTCAGCTTTGTGCAGAGCCACTGTGCCCATGTCCCAGCCAGAGGAGCCTGGGGAACCTGCTGTGGGTGTCAAGGAACCCTCTGCTTTCCATCTGGAGCAGCTTGGCACCTCATCCTGCTAAAATAATAAGAAATTCATGTCCTTTTGTACAGGAGAGAAACAACCTGTTTGGGATTAATTTAGGATCAGCCTTAACAGCTATTAGCTAAAGGAAACCAAGCCTGTAAATGAGCTCTTGTCAGAGAGGGAGAAATGTAGGACTTGGTGCTGGGTTTATGGTGCAGGGAGTTAAGGCAGGTTTTAGGTGATTTGTCATCCTCTGCAATGACACCTCTGGCACCAGGGAGCTGTGAGCAGTCCCTCTGCCTTCAGCCAGCCCCACTGCTCAGGTTACTGCAGTGCTGGTAGCCCTGCTGCTGCATCTGGGTCTGTCAGCAGTGCCAGTACAGGGCTCTGACTTTGGGGTTCATTACTCAGTTGGAAATTTGATCTACAGCTGTCAGCTGAGGCTGCACCACTCCAGCATCAGCAAGGAGGTTTGGCTGTTCAATGTGCATGGAATACAGATTTTGGGTTCATCAGATTTTTTACTCATACAGTCAGTGGACTAACGTTGTCCCTGACAACATTTGATGGTACTCGAGAATTTCCTAGAATAGAAAGTGAAAAAAAGCTCTAAATATAAATAGAAAAAGGTCTTTGATATGGAGACTTGCAGCAGTGACTGCTCAGCATCTGCCAACAAGCAGCACACACTCACAGCACTCCTGTGAGATAGCAAAGATCTCAGTGACATCATTTACAAATAGGAAACGAGGGACATTTAACGAGGTGCCAAGGAAAGTTCAGGAGGAATAAAATTTCCGTGTACATGAGCACTAACACACACAGCACAAAGGAAAAGCTGAGGAAAGGGTGAGTTTCCCCTCCTGCCTGTGTTTGGGTTATTTTGCACCTCTGTGCTCACAGCTGCCCCCACACAAACTCTGTGTGAGGCAGAGAAGAAGGCAGGTGTGTGAGGAATGCATGAGGCTCTCTGGATCTCTGTGTCTGGGGGCTGCTTGTGCCATGTTCTGTATCCATACCCTTGCCTTCCTCTTCCTCAGGCTCATCTCAAGTCCCCTTGAGCCCTCCAGGGCTGCTGCCAGCAGTGTCAGGGATACTCAGGGACCTCCCTTCAATGGGGGCTCATGGGCAGCAGTGTTGAAGAGGAACTGCCCTGGCCCCAGCAGGGGACCCAGGAGGGATTCAGGAGCCACCACAGGGTTCCTCATGTCCTTGGAAAGAGCCTGTGCCCTCTGGCTTCCAGCTCAGAGCCCTGCAAGCTTGGGAATCTCCCCAGGAGACTGCCAGCATCCATGGGCACGTCATGCCAAGGGGCTGCCTGGCAGCTTGTCACACACCCCAGGGCATCAGGGCTCTGGGCAGAGCCCCATGGCCCTGAGCATCACATCAGCCCAGGGACCAGGGTCACTCAAGGCTGCTGGCCCTCGGGAGGCTGCTGGCCACCAACTCCTCTGGATGGCTTGTACAGGAGCCAGGGTCCAGCGTGGCTCCTGGGGACACCTGGCTGCCAGCTGAGCCCTGGAGCAGGATCTGCTCACCCCAGCAGGCATGGTGGGGCTCAGGGAAGGTGCCTGAGCACTGATGTCCCCTGTTCCCCTGCACGAAGCAGGGTCTGTCACCTGTCCACCCTGGAGTGCAGGTGGAGGAGGGAAAGGGAGCTGCCAGCACAGGGAGGAGAGCTGCCAGGCTGCTCAGGTGTGCTGGAGAGCAGGAGTCCCAGGCAGTCCCACCACAGCCATGCTGCTCTCCTGAGCAGGAGTGTTCCCTCCTGCTGCACAGCCAGCAATGGAAAAACAACCATGCTCTGAGCTCTTTGCCTTCATGCCTTCCCCCCTCCAGAGGATAATAAGCTGCTTTTAATATCTGACATGTTTATTAACAGATGCAGTTGTGACAGCTGATGACTTCATATGCCACTTACCACTAAAATGTTAGTAATAACTCTGAATTAACTGTCATAAATAAAAAAGACTACAAAGACAGCTCGATGGTGTGTCACTCTGCAGTAATTTACTGAGACCCTGTTGGCTCTGGATGCGAGGCTGGAAGTCCTTTGTGGAGCTCCAGTCCGGGTTTTGCAACAGTCACAATATTTTGGCTGGATATTGTCTTAGGAGGTGGTACTAGTGGGGTGGAATTCCCTCATGCAGGAGTTTGCACTGGATGCCTTTACAAAGCTGGATACTCTGGTAATAATAATAATAAAAAGCCCCGACCCGGTGGATGGGGACGGAGTCTACGGATTGAGACCAGGATTTATTAACGTGCAAATTGCTCTGATATGATCACATACTTTCTGCTTTGCATACGCAGGGAGCAGCGTGGGCTGATGGAGCAGGAGCTAGCCTGAGCGATCTTTACGAGCTGGGATCCTGCACATCGCAGAAGGGTTTGTTTCTCTGTGCAAAACCTGGGACCCCATTAGAAACCTGCTTGAAAAAACGAGTGGCCAAAATATCCAAACGCACCAGGCTTCTCCATGAACTCGCCATGAATATATTTTTCGTTTTTTTTGACAGAAACCTGTGTGTAACTTTCTCTGGAGGAACTGAGGAATTTTGTAGTTGTTCTTATAGTATCTTAAATCTGAGAACCCAGTAGAGTCTTTTCCGCAGTGATGAGGGAGTGACAAGTTGAAGGTAAGGGCTTCAAGCATGCATGTTTGTGTCGATGGAGCTTTTGCAATGTGGGCTGCTGGTGAAGAACGCGAGCCGTGTCAGCATCTGACTGCGGCTTTGCCTTGTGCAACGTGGATAATGAGTTCAGACAATGAGAGCTGTGCGGAATCACGGCACGATCTGTGGGATCCCCTTCCTCCCTCCCCCTCCCCCGAGCTGCGTGGGGCTTGCAGGGAAGCTGGGCTGCTCTGTGTGTCCCCTGGCACCGCGTTACCATCGCGGGCTGGGGAAGGGGACAGAGGGAGCTGGGATATCGATCAGCTGGCTGGAGCTCCTGACTGATTCTGCACCAGCTGCGGGGTCCCGCGGTGCAGCCGTGCCCTCTGCCCTCCCTCCGAGCCAGGCACAGGGGCAATGGGGGCACGGGCAGTTAATTTGCTGCTGTCTCAGTCCTGCTGTGGCTGCACCTAAGGCGAGGCTCCAGCCACGCACCCATGGGGGCACGGAGAGAGCGGGGTGAGTACGGGCTCTGCGGGGCTTGGAGAGGGGATCCCTGGGGGAATAGTTAATGGGGATTATGGCACTAATCGGACGTGCTGTGAGCAGCTGATGTGCAGGGAGGTGCTGCTGGATCCAGTGAGGGGTCAGCGAGGGCTCCCGCGGCCAGGCTGGGACACAGCTCCCCAGGCAGGGCGTGGGTCAAGGTGGCTTCAGCCTCGCTGCTGAAGGAGCCAGGTGCTGTGAGAGGTGCCTGGGGGTGACTGGAGCTTGGCCACCCCTGGGCTGCTGGAGTGTTTTATAGGCTCGGCCATGTGTGTTCCCTTGAACGGCCCTGGGTACCGAGGAGGGGCGTTCAGGTGATGTGGTTTGGGTTTAAAGAGGCACCTTACAGTGAAAGGCATTAAAATAGGGTAACACTGGCAGAAGAAAATGCCAAGGCACGCATGGAGCCTCCACTGCACTGCACAGGGGTCAGCAGGTGCCCACACCAAAAAATCCTGTCACCTGAAGGTCTGCAGACTTGGGGCAGTGCTTACAGCTCTGTTTGGGGTGGCCAGGTCTGTGCTGAGATCTCCCGGGGACTGGGCACTCGCAGTGAAACCTCTGCCTGGAGGGTTCTGCATTCGGAGTGATTTCATCTGAGCTCCCTTGGTGACCCCGGAGCGGGTGAACTCCTGACTCCATCCCCTCACCCGCTGTGGGGCCAGGACTGAGCAGGCGGGGTGGGAGGATGGCAGCAGCACCGCGGGCCTGGGAATGCCAGTGCTGCAACATGCCTGGAAACCACCCTGCAAAAAAGGGCTCGTTTCAGCTGGATCAGCTCCCTGGCCCCTGCGCGGCCGCTGCGAGAGCAGCAGCACCACCCTGAGGGACGCGGCAGGGAGGAGCCGGGTGCAGGCACCCGCTCTGGAAATGCAGGGCAGGGATGCCCTGAGCACGGCCAAAGCTCTGGAAATGCAGGGCAAGGATGCCCTGAGCACTGCCAAAGCTCTGGAAATGCAGGGCAGGGATGCCCTGAGCACGGCCAAAGCTCTGGAGATGCAGGGCAGGGATGCTCTGAGCACAGTCAAAGATCTGGAGATGCAGGGCAGTGATGCCCTGAGCACGGCCAAAGCTCTGGAGATGCAGGGCAGGGATGCCCTGAACAAGGCCAAATGCAGATGCAGGGCAGGGATGCCCTGAGCACAGCCAAAGCTCTGGAAATGCAGGGCAGGGATGCCCTGAGCACAGCCAAAGATCTGCAGATGCAGGGCAGGGATGCTCTGAGCACAGCCAAAGCTCTGGAAATGCAGGGCAGGGATGCCCTGAGCACAACCAAAGCTCTGGAAATGCAGGGCAGGGATGCCCTGAGCACGGCCAAAGCTCTGGAGATGCAGGGCAGGGATGCCCTGAGCACAGCCAAAGCTCTGGAAATGCAGGGCAGGGATGCCCTGAGCACAGCCAAAGCCAGCCAGCCGTGCCACCGTGTGCAGGCAGCAGCTGAGCCGAGCACAAACCCCACGTTTCCATCAGCTGAGCCAGATGTGAGCTGGCACAGCTCTTCCTGGACTGTGAGGCAACAAAGCCGAGGGCCAGGTCAACCCTCCTGGCCTGTGGGGACAGCCCTGGAAGGGGACAGAGGGGACCATGCAGCTGAGACAGGTGGCACTGGCAGCAGAGACCCTTCCCTGTGAGGTGTGAGAGTGACCTCTCATCTTGCCAAGGATGGAAGTGCCTGTCTTTGCCTAAGACCTGGCAAATACTGACAGGTTTCCTGTCATACCCACCACCAACCTCCTCCAGGAAATCCTCTGGGGCTGCAGCTTCCTCACGTGCCCAGGGCAGTGTGGGATGGCTGCAGGATTCATTGCAGTACCCTGAGCACTGCCAGGCCTGCAGAGCCCAGACCTTGCTCCCCCTGTCCTGGGGCTGCAGGGGGCTGTCATCCCACAAAAAGGCAGAGTGGGGCTCTGGATGGGTTTGGATGGCTGTTTTCCTCTGCTGCAGCAGCAGCTGCTCTGGAGGACACCCTGGCTGCCTGCTGGCTCCCTCCTGCTCTGTCCTGCCACACACCCAGAGCTGAGGCTGTGGGTTATTTTTCCCAGTCTGTTTTCCTCTGCTGCTGGAGTTGATGCTACTGGGGGCTCTGCAGGGCTCGGGTTTCCCAGGCAGTGATGTCTGGGAGAGCCAGAGCACTGGGAATCCCTTCAGGAAGCTCCTCTTGCAGATGGTTCCTGTGCACATGGCCATCAGAAAGCCCCAGGGGTGCTCAGGTCTTTGCCCTGGGCTTCAGGCTTTGGCAGCTCAGCACAGCAGCTCATGGCTCATCGGGCCCCTGTGAGCCTGGAAATTTGTGTTTACAAAGCTGGCAGGCAGGGTCTGTGGTGGAAGGAGCTGTGAGCCCTTGTTTGCATGCATTTCCATAGAAATAAGAGGGGAATTGGGTATTGAGCAGAATGTGTGCACTTGTTGTAGGATGAGCTCAGCACCCCTGACTGTGCTTCTGGGTCTGTGTCAGAACCCCCTGCTTCCACCCCCAGGGCTACACCTGACGTGCTCTGTGTCCATCCTCACCTCCTGCTCAGCATGTCCCTGCTCACCAATGGGCCTTTAGGGAGCCCTTTTGGGGGAAAAGCCAGATTTTCAGTGCCCTGCTCTGTGCTACCCCGAATTGGGCTGTTCTTTTTCCTGCTCTGAAATTTGGTTGTGCTGTTCTGGTGAGTTCCTGATCTGCAGGAGGCTCAAACCCACCCAAGCTGTACCTAACAGACACAGGTTGGCTGCTCCCACGACTGCAGTCAGATCCCCAGGCACAGAGCTGTGCCTGCCAGGATGATTCCAGGGCAGCTCCAGATGCTGCTCTGGTTCTGTGCAGAAGCAGCAGGCAGGGATCCTGAGCCTGCCTCAGGGCTCTGCCTCCTCCTCCTTCTCCAGAGCAGCGTGCTGCCTCTGCGCTGGCATGAGGGCCATGGGAATCCCCCTGTAAAACATTTCCTGATGTTTTACAGGGCTGAGGCACTCTGCTCCTGGAGGGAGGCCTGTGGCACTGTGGATCACAGCGTTTTGGGGAGCAGCTACTGTGGGGCACTGAGCTGGGGCTGCAGGGGCTGAGGTGCTGCTGGCCCAGAGCAGCTCCCAGTGCCAGGGCAGGGCACAGGGATGGCCACGAGCAGCAGCCTCTCCTCAGTGAGCTCCCATCAGCGGGTCACAGCACGGGGAATGCAGTGCAGGAGCTGGTGGAGGAAGTCAGACCTCAACAATGCTGTGGATAGCTCTGCTGCCAGATTGGGCTTTTATGATTTTATTTTTTTCAGTCGAGTTTATGGGTTGGGGATTTTGCAGAACTTGGCACTGGGATCTAATATCAAATGAAGACCTTCTGGTTCGGAAATTTGACTTAATGCAGCCGTCTTTTATTGCTTCAAGGATTAAGCAGAACAAAGTGGCTCTGCCTGTGCATGTGCAGAGATGTTTGCCAGAGGCACGTGAGACACCCTGTGGCAGCTGTGATGGCCGAGCCAAGCCTGGTGGGACCTTCCACCGTGGAGGGTTTCACAGTGCTGCTCCTGGAGCATCAGCCCTGCCGACAGGAAAACAGCCCTCGGGAGCACAGCAGCAGAGAGGGACTTTCCCAAAGAGAACAAGGGCCCAAACCTGCTCCCTGAGCCCTTCCCTCCCACGGAGGGCTGGTGGAGCAGGCAGGGAAACCACCACGGGGTCACCAGCACAGGGAAAAGGGCACAGGCAGAGCAGGCAGCGGGCTGAGGGAGCACCAGCAGCGTGGGCACATCCCTGTGAGCCTGTGGAACAGGGGCATGGGATAACCAGGTGCCATCACTGGTGTTTGAGGGGCCTGCTGAAAGCCCCACAAAGGCAGGCTGGGGAATGAGCAGTGTGGAGCTGCTGCTGCCACCCACAGCCTTCCAGAGCTGGACTCTGCCCTGGGTGCTGGGAGGCTTTGGGGTGCTGTGTCCTGGGTGCTGGGAGGCTCTGGGGTGCTATGTCCTGGGGGCTGGGAGGTCTCAGGGTGCTGTGTCCTGGGGGCTGGGAGGCTTTGGGGTGCTGTGTCCTGGGGGCTGTCCCCTGGTGTGGGGCTGGGAGACACGGGACCANCTGGGGTGCTGTGTCCTGGGGGTTGGGAGGTCTCAGGGTGCTGTGTCCTGGGGGCTGTCCCCTGGTGTGGGGCTGGGAGACACGGGACCAAAGTAACCCAAGTGAAACCCTGAGAAATCATGAATCCTCCTGCAGGAAGCCAATTTGTTCATATTCACACCTCTCACTGACTACCAAGAGGAAATTCAAATTCCCTCTGTGGCTCCAAGACCCAGAAACCCAAATTCCCCACCTCACAGCTGGGCTGCTGGCAGCGACCTGGCAGTTCCCAGGGGTTCATTCCTACTCTGCTGTAACCAGGTCTGTCCTGCCTCCAGCATCTGGTCCTTCTCTCCAAGGCTCAGTAAACCTTTGGAGAGCCTGTTTACATTTGGGATCCCTGGTACATTCAGCAAGAGGCAATATATCAGCAATTTAGTTATTGTGGATTAGGTCTCAAACATCCTGGGGATATAATGTTGGTCTTTCTCACCTTGTGTGTAGGAGGACTAATAGCAAATTATCTGGATGGTTTACATTTTCTGGTTTGTATTGGAGCTCCCAAGGACCAATTTATCCTGATTGAATTGCAAACAAGGCTTAGTGCCATCACAGATTCAGGGGCCAGGTCTCTCCATAAATGAATTCAGAACAATTCAGGTTGCCCCAAATCCTTCCTGTAGATTGGATAATGGCATAAATCCTGCGAATGTTTAGACTGGAAATTGTTTGTAGCAACCTGAGCTTGACTGATGGCTGTAGTAACAGAAAGAATCTTGACTCGTGTCCTGCACTGAGGGTGGGAAGAGCTGGCAGCCCAGCCAGACAGCTCACCACAGACCCCCAGGTGCCCGCGGGGGGATTTGGAGACCTGTGGATCATGTGTGACCTGCCAAGACACTGACTCTGCAGCACCTAGGATGCCAGTGGCCTTTCTGAGCTGAAGCAGCAGGTGTGGCAAAGCCCAGGCTCTTTTTGGGCTAGAAAGCGAGGAAACAAGGAGGGAAAAGTGTGTGCTCGCTTGGTTTGTGCTGCTGTCTCAAGGTTTCCCATGGCACCTCCCTGCCCTCAGAAATGGGGTCTGTGGTGGTGGCACGGGCTTCCCGCTGGCTCTTGGCACACCGGGGCCGTGTTTGCTCCCTCGGGACATCCATCCCTGCTGCTGTCCCCGCGCCGGGGGACTGTGCCCAAGCTGTGAGTGTTGTGTAAACACGGCGTGCGCTTCCTGTGGACGCGCTTCACCCGCAAAGCCGCCGTAATTAAACACCGGGGGCGGCCGGAGCCGCTGGGAGAGCTCCGCTCCTTCAGGGAGATTTTGGGCTGCGCTGCACTGACGGCATCCCCAGGGTCCCGTGGCCGTGCTGGGCATGGCCGGGCTGTCCCACCCCACCTGTCCGGAGGATGGTGATCCCATTGCAGAGCTCCGTGCCGAGCCGCTGCCCCCCAGGCGCCGTGCCCAGGTCCCCGCACAAGAGCAGAGGAGCTGCGGGGATCCCCCTCTGCCCAGCGCCGTGAAAACTCCGGTAACAGCCCGGCTTAAGCACTTGACAGTGTTTATAAAGCAGCTTGCAGCAAACAGGCTTGGAAGTGCAGAACAAGTTGGTGTTTACACAAGTGACTAATTATTTATTTGAAAATCCTGTGGACGAGCCGTGGGCTGTAACGACAAGCACATGGGGAGCGCTGGGCTCCTGCCCCGGCAGTCACAGCGGGGACACGGTGAAAAGTTCAGAGCCACCAGGGCGGGGGGACAGTGGCGATGGCCCCGCAGAGCCCGGTGGCCGCCAGCTCTGCCGGCACAGGTGAGCAGTGCTGCCGGCAGAGTTCGTGCCACGGGCTGCCGCAAGGCTCAGCGGTACCCGGGTCACAGGAGCCCATCCCCGCTGCTGGGACAGCCCCTCCCTCCAGGTGCTCTGCTGGGTGGCCATAACCCCCCTTAGGTGGGCTGGAGCAGGGGGCTGTTGGGCCAGTGGCCCCTCAGCAGGTCCCCCACCCAGGGTGGGCCAGGGAGGGGACCAGCCCCCTGGGGACCGAGTCCATCCCAGGCTGAGGCCGGGCTCACTTCCAGCACTGTCGCCACCAGTTGTTTGGGGCATCGGTGATTGCGCAGTTATTATAAAGGGATTAAAACAATTTTCTGTTTCATTTGACTTCACAGAGCAAATGTTGTCGCCTTTATTCCAGCACAATGTCCGCCGTTGGCAGGGCTTTGCTCTGCCAGCTGCAGAGAGGAGTGGGGCCCGGCTTGGCAGTGCCAGATCTCTTGGTGCAGCATGGAACTTGTCCTTCCTTCACACCAGGCACAGGGAAAACCACTTGAAAACTACAGGGAAAATGCCCTGTCAGGAGCCAGCTGGAGCAAGGGTTTGGGCACTCTCAGGAAAGGATGGTACATGTGGAGTCCTGAGTGCTGGCTGACAACTGGGCTTCCCTCCTCCATCCCAAAGTTCACGCAGAGCCACTGGTTTGCTGCCAGCCTGGTCTGCTGGTGCTGCCATCTCATCACTCTGTCCTGCCATGCACATTGGGCCACTCTGTGCCGTGGCTTGGTGAGGGCAGTGTGGCACTTGCAGCTGGGCTCTCTGTCCCATGCCAGGCTGTCTCTGCCCCACATTGGGCTCTCTACCCCACGCTACACTCACTACCTCACGCTGAGCTGTCTCTGCCCCATGCCGGGCTCTCTGCCCCATGCCAGGCTCTCTGCCCCTTGCTGGGCTGTCTCTGCCCCATGCCAGGCTGTCTCTGCCAGTGAGCCCAGGGCAGGGCAGCTCCACGCTCAGCCCAGTGCAGGCAGCACTGACCCTGCCCTGTGCTTCGGGGAGAGATGGGAGGTTTGGAAATTCCCTCAGAGCTGAAAGGCAGCATTTTGGGCAGCTCACAGAGGATCCCACCCCATCCCCAGACAGCCCCAGCCCTGGCTGGGGACTGCAGGCTCGCTCTGCTAGGCTTGACTACCAGCCCCAGAGGTGCCCACTTGATGGGAAACATCTTGTGTGCCTGGCACCCGCAGCAGCCATCTGCTGCTCAGGGAGGGCAGCCCAGGGGTCTGGCTCTATTCTAAACAAGTTCCAGCTATAACTACTGTTTGCAGCCCTGGCAGATGGCAAAGATGCTCTGAGCATTCCGGCGGGCGCTGATTATTAGCAACAGGGACTTATGGATGAGGCTGGAGCACTGTTCTCCCCCCACCACTCTGGGTGCCACCATCTGCCAGCACCCCCAGTGCACCCCACAAGCCCCGTGCTCGCCCCCAGCCATTGTGGGAGCGATGCTGTCTGTCAAGTTAACCTGTTCTCCTCTTCTTTTGCAGTTCCT
Source organism: Peucedramus taeniatus (assembly GCA_013400575.1). Taxonomy (NCBI): domain Eukaryota; kingdom Metazoa; phylum Chordata; class Aves; order Passeriformes; family Fringillidae; genus Peucedramus; species Peucedramus taeniatus. The sequence goes on from WBNO01029783.1 coordinate 147,642, forward strand.
GCCAGCGTCCCTGGAAACTGCGAGCAGCTAACGCCCAGCGCCGAGCCCCCGATGGGAGTAGGGCCCAGCTCCTGCACTCCTGACAGGGATGAAGGTAGAGCCATGTTACCTGCTACCTAAGCTGGCTGGTGCTGCTGTAGCTTGTGGATATGGTCCCAGACCTGGCTCTGTGCACAGACTCTCAGCTCTGATCCCACCCGAGAGGATTTAGCGGCAGCAGAGACCCCAGCTTTGGAGCACGCTCCCCCAACCACCCCAGGACGGAGGGGCTGCAGCGCTGGAGAGTTACTATGCAGCTTGGACTGCTTGTGGTGGTGGTTTTTCTAAGCTCCATGGATCTAACAGGCAGCAGCAAAGTGGTGAAGGGCAAGAGGCAAAGACGAAGTATGTATGAAATGCTTTTCTTCTCTACTTCCTCTCATGATGCCGTGAGGGTCGTGCTGGTGTGAATGTGTTTGCAGCACAGGGAGCTGGGCAGGGCCTGCCCCAAGAGCCCCCAGTCCCACTCCCCACGTCCCCTGACCTGCCACAGCTCCAAGCTGCAGTGTCCCCTGAGGTCACAGGGGGGTCAGTTGTGCCTCCAGCCCAGAGGGTCCCTGGTGGGGCTCGTGCAGGGCAGCCAGGCAGAACTGGCACAAGAGCAGCCACAGGAGTTTGCCCTCCTTTATGTAATGCTCATGTTAGAACTGTTTTACATTAAAACTGTCTTAAATTAAATTATATTAAATTGATTTTATATTAAAACTGGGACTGCCGAGCCCTGGGAGAACAAGGAAAACCTGACGTCATGGCTAATGCTATAAAGGGCAATTTCCAGTGAGAGCCCAGTTTATACCTTTGCCATGGATGCAGAGCTTGGCACCAGGGCCCAGCACTGCAGGAGGGATGGGGCCGGATCCCCAGGGGTCTCTGTAGAGGGGCCAGGCCCCACAGTGCCAAGGGGGTCCCAGTCCAGAGCAGGGAACCCTCCTGGCAGCTGGGGGCTGAGGACCCCCCTGCCTTCAGTGTCTCTTCCCAAGGCTGAAGCAGCCCCCACAGGCCTGGCAATGGGGCTGGGACAGGCAGAGGGGGCTGCCAGGCTCTGGGGTCATGGCGGGGGGACAGAGCAGCTCTGGGGTCGTGGTGGAGGGACAGAGCAGCTCTGGGGTTATGGTGGGGGGACAGGGCAGTTCTGGGGTCATGGCAGGGGACAGAGCAGCTCTTGGGTCATGGCAGGGGGACAGAGCAGCTCTGGGGTCATGGTGGGAGGACAGAGCAGCTCTGGGGTCATGGCAGGGGGACAGGGCAGCTCTGGGGGCATGGTGGGGGGGCACAGCAGCTCTCTCACCTCTAGTCCTGACACTTGAAGGCTGTGCTGCTCTGTGCTTGCTTTTGAAGTGTAGTAAACACGGTATTCAAAAGAATACATCTTTTAAATACACAGCTTTTCTATAAACAAGGACATGGCTTGCATAATAAACTAATAAAAATAACCTGCATTCTAGTCTGCAAAGAATGCGATTGGTTTCAAAACAAGCAGCATTTTATATGATAATTAAAAGCAGAAAACTCTCAAGACATGGGATTGAGTATTTTTCTTGGACTGAATGTAGCAGCTGAGAACACATCTCTATTTTGGGGGCAGTGACACCTCCTGACTGCCAGAGAGAATTTAGCATAGGCAGGGTCAGAGTGAGCTCCAGCTTGGGATGCAGCATGGACAGAATTAATGGAACAGTTTTGCTCCAGGGCCATGCATTCTGGTCCCCACTGCTCCTCGGCATGGAGGCACTGCAGGGGAGGCAGCAGGAGCTGCTGGACCCCTGGGGACATGCCCATCGTTGGTGTTTGCCCCACATGGGCACCAGGGCTGGGTGGCAGTGGGCTGGGGGGGACAGTGCTGGGGCCCTGGGCACAGCTGGTGGCTGCTTCAGGGTCCTGCTCCTCAGCACAGCCACTCTTGTGACTCTCGTGCCCGTGCTTGGCACAGCTCTGGCTCCTGTGGCCATCCAGAGCAGTGCTGCCAGTGTGCCAGTGGTGCAGGACCTTGCCCTGCCCCAGCTCCTGCCCTTCCTGCCGTGGTGCCAGTGGTTTGGGGTCACAGCCGGTGCCTGCAGAGCCCAGCACTAACCACTGCCTCTCTCCTGCTCTTCCAGTCAGCACCGAGCTGAGTCAGGGCTGTGCCAGAGGTTGTGACCTGTGCTCTGAGTTCAATGGGTGCCTGAGGTGTTCCCCCAAGCTCTTCATCCTTCTGGAGCGGAACGATATCCGGCAAATTGGGATTTGCCTGCCTTCCTGTCCCCTGGGATACTTTGGCCTTCGCAACACGGACATGAACAAGTGCATCAGTGAGTGTGGGGCTGGCTAGGAGGGGAGGCTGTGGGCAGTGCCCTGCAGGGCAGCACGTGCCTCTGCCCAGGTGCAGGAGGTGCTGTGGCTGTATGGAAGGGCTGAGCACAACAGCCTGAGAGGAGCCCTGCTCAGCACTGCATGGGCGTGCTGTGGATGTGGGATCTTGCAGGGCCTCTGGGCAGTTTTGTTATATGGGTTGCCAGACTGGCAGCCTTTGGGAAGAGGAAATCCTTTCAGGCATTTAGTGCCTCTTTTCCTGCTCTACTGCTACCAGACTCAGACAGCTCTGAGTGAAATTCTTGACTTGCATCTTGTAGCCAGAGCACCAGAAAGAGCTGGACATGGACACATGTGATCACTCCCCTGGCAGGTCCATGCACAGCACCCTCACAGCCAGGTTTCCATCTGGCTCCCTTTCCATGCAGCCTGTCCTGTTGCTGCAGCTGGAGCCAGGACTGTATCCTTTGCACCGTCCCCTTTGGCTGACTGATGCTCAGCTGAACACCAGCCCAAAACCTTCCCACCCTGCCTGATTCTGGCCTGGCAGTGGCTGCTGCTGGCTGGCTGTGAGAGCTGCAGCACAGGGCTGTCCTGCACAGGGAATGGTCCAAAGAAAACTCACTTCTGAGTGGCACAGCCAGGCCTGGCAGGATGCTCAGAGATGTGCCCTGGCTGCTGCGAGACCCCTGGGTTGGCAGCGCGGAGCCTCCTGAGTCTTCTGTTCACATTGGACTACATGATGGCTTTGGTGTTTGTTTTTGTTTTTTTTTCCCCAGAATGCAAAATTGAGAACTGTGAGTCCTGTTTCAGTCGAAACTTTTGCACAAAATGTAAGGAAGGTTTGTATTTGCACAAAGGGAGATGTTACGTGACGTGCCCCGAAGGCTACGCTGCTGCCAACGGCACCATGGAGTGCAGCAGTCCTGGTAAGCAGCCCTGCACCCACATGTCTGCTCGTGGCTAGTGCTGCAGGGGGGTGTAGATGATGATCCAAACCCCTCATGGTACCCATGTGGAGCCCTTCGTGGGGCAGAGCCCTCTGGGAACCAGCCTGGATGGGGAGCAGCCCCTGGTGTTTGTGAACTGTGACCCAGAGTTGATGTGCAAGGAAGGGGTGCTCAGGGACTTAGGAACCTGCTGGGGAAACACAGACTCCCTTGCAGCCTAAGGTGGGGGAGAGATGCAGTGGTGGGCTCTGGGATGGCCTGGGCTGGCAAGCCAGGAACAGGAGTTACAGCTGGGCTCTCTTGTCATGTGGCAGCACAATGTGAAATGAGCGAGTGGGGGCCGTGGGGGCCCTGCTCCAAGAAAAGGAAGCTCTGTGGCTTCAAGAAGGGCAATGAAGACCGAACACGGCGGATCCTGCAGGCTCCCTCTGGGGACGTGTCCCTGTGTCCTGCGACCACGGAGGTGCGGCGGTGCACGGTGCAGAAGAGCCAGTGCCCCGAAGGTGAGCAGGGGCAGGGGGTGCCATCCCTCCCCACACCCCACAGAGCTCAGGCACAACTTGTCAGACAATTGCCCAGTGTCACAAATGTGCTGGGCAGCTCCTGACTCCTCTGAAGGGCAGGGGATACTGGTGTGATGGCACCTGGAAGAGCTGCACGCAGCCCCTGAGGGGGGTGAGCCTTGGCACAGCTTGCCATGTGTACCACAGGTTTCAGCTATTTTACAGAATTCACAGAATTCACAGAATGGCTAGGTTGGAAGAGACCTTCAAGATCAAGTCCAACCCATGCCAAAAAAACCCCCATTTTAGTTTCTTCCCTGGCCAGAGAGCAGCCAGGGGTGCATGCCTTTGTGCTGCCGTGATGGGAGTTCTCTACCAGAATAGGTCTGTTTTTCCAGGAATCAGAGTCTTCAGGATGAATGGTGGTTTGGTTATCTTGTTACAGAATGGACAAGGATTGCAGCTGTGTTGAGTGCTCTGAGGGGAAAGGGCTCTGAGCAGTGACTAAATGCACAGGAATTAACCAGGGGGGCAGGGAGAGGGGGACGGGGCCGATCCGCTCCCCGATGCCTCGCTCCACCTCACGCTGCCCTTTTGCTTTACTGCAGGGAAAAGAAAGAAAAAGGAAGAGCAAGGAAAACAAGATAATGGGAATAGAAATCGGAAAGACACCAAAGACACTAAGTCTGGCACCAAGAAGAGGAAGAACAAACAGAGAGGGGCCACGGTGCCCGCGACGCCCGCTAGCCCTGCCCAGTAGCTGGCCAGAGTGTGACCGGATGGCAAGACTCCATTGCTGCTATGTATATGAAAGCTTTATTGAACAGAGCACTGCTACACCATGTACACGTGTCCAGAGACAGACATATACTCCAGACTGACCCACGGACTGACAGAGGCCACACACACAGTGCTGAAGGAGGCTGCACACACACCCTGCCCAGGGCTGCGGAGGAAGAACGCTGCTGAGGAGTGGGAGCACACGGAGGCAAAGCCCACGGCCCCAGGGCTCTGTGGGGACACTGCAGGGAGGAGAGGGGGAGCATAAACCAGTGAAGGACCCAGACATGGGATTGATTTCATGATCCTCAAATGGAGCCCAAGCACACAGCCCCAGCACAGCCCCACTCAGCCAGGGGATGAGACTGAACCCACATGGCCACTCGCCTGACCTGGGACCCAGACACACACAGCAGTGGCCTCTTTCTCTTCCCTCACCCCTTATTTTGTGTTTTAAGCTGTATGACTTTATCATTGCGAATACATGTTTGTGGTAAGAGGTCAGTGGTATCTGCCCTGAATCTGCTTCAAAGAATTATTTCAAATTAAAAAAAAACCCAAAATCAAAATGACAACCAGCTTCCTGAGTGTGTGGTTCATACCTTGGCCCCTATGGAGGCTGGTGTCCCACAGGACAGAGACTCACTTGTGGAAGGGAAACTCACCAAAGCTTTAAGAAAATCCCAGGAAATGCTGCCAGCTGCACTGCAGCCACAAATCAACCGTCCTGCGAGAGGGACCCCAGCTGCACCCCGCGAGCCCCGAGGAGTTCCCCACTGAAGGATCCACTTAACACACAGCAGATTGAGAAAATGAGAGGTTACAACAAACCACAGGTTGCTGAAACAGTGTGACTCCGCTCGGCCAGTCCCAGCTGTGGGACAATCCCGGGCTGGGGACAGCTGGTGCCGGCCACCACCCTGGCGTGTGGCAGGAGGGAGGCAGGCGGGAGGGGGAAGGCACAGCTCAGGTCCTGCAGAAGAGAAAGAAATGTTTAAATTGGGTAGAAACTACCTGTCTGCATCCCACTGGCTGGAATTCCCTGGATTCTCCTGCTCTGCGAGAGCTGACACCTGAGCAGAGGAACTGGGACAAGGACTGTGCCAGACAGACCTGGCGAGCCCTGCGTGGGTTTGCTGCCTGCTCTGCTCAGGGCAGTGTCAGGGGTGGCTCCCCCTCGCTGTCCTGGGGTTGTAAAATGTGCTTTCTCTGTGTAAATACATAGAGACACGTTTCATTTCTCGAGAGTTCAGCAGAAGCTCTCTGGTCCCGAGGGATGGTGCTGTGGCTCACAGGGTGGATCAGGAATGTGCTGCTGCAGCTCCAACTCCCCTGGCAGGGCAAAGGGCAGGAGAGACCTCACCCCAGACTAACCCTGGTGGATCCAGTCTTCGCTGCACTTGCTTCCATACCACCCTCTGCTCTGTGGTTTTGGTGGGCAGAGTGAGCCAGCAGGTTCAGGAGAGAGCTCCCTGCCCCTCTGAGGGTCACCTGCCCACACCCACAGCCCTGGTTCTCTCCTGTGGCTCCTGGTGCCCACCGAGGACTCAGCTCTGGCACAGGACACCCCAATTCCCTTCACCCAGCCACCCCTTGGCTCGGGGCAGGATGTGGAGGCTGCACAATTGTTTGGGCTCCAGAGCTGTACCAAGCTCTCTGTGACTGCTCTGCTGGCAGAAAAACCTTTCAGCCTATCATCCACTTTGTGTTTAAGTAAACAAGAAGCTGTTACATCTTTGAAAGGGGATTCCATTTCAGCACAATGATAAACGACCAGCATACCAAGCAGGGGGAGAAAGAGGTTCTTTACTTAAAAGTCATCCTTTAAGTTGTTTACAGATCATGTTCATATGATTTCTGAAAGCTTCCCAGCTGAATGATCCAACCTTGCTCTATTTTCTAGCCTGTGAGAGAAGCATTTTGTTTGTGCCATGGCATTGCTCATAAGCAGAACCATTTTCCCTTCCACTTTTACCAGCACCCAGCAGCCACCCGTTGGTGAAGCTCAGCTCCCTCCTGGTGCCACATCCCCACCGAGTTCTCAGTGAGGATTAAGGAAAAGAGAATGCATTAGGAAAGTTTTCTACATGAGGCTCTGGTAATGACTTGATTCCCTACAGTAACTCCTGGCACTATTAGCACAACTATTTCAAAACTAAACTGCATGTAATAAATCAACAAAACCTATTTTAGAGAACTCTAGGGATTATTAGAAAATCTGACAAACTTCTTTCTGGTGTAGCCTTTCCCCTACTTTCTTCCTTTTTTCAGAGCAAAATGGGAAGAAAAAGGGACAAAGGCAACAGGAAGTTTAAGATGCATATTAAGAATATCCAAGATTTTTCAGTAGGGGTGATTTTAAATTAAATTGTTTTAGAACAATTAGGAGAAAAAATATTAAAAAATGAATCCAATTTATTTTCTCTTTTCTTGAGTCAGCTCAAGAATTGTGCTTATTCCCACTCCCAGAGAGCTGGTTCAGTTATGAATTTAGGAACATTTTGCCTTTGACCAACGTGAACTGCACACTGAGCTCCCCAGTCCAAGCTGAGATGTCCTTAGCTGGGTGATGTCACCTCAACTCACACACGTGTGAATGCTCTCTTTCCATGCACTAAATTACCCTGTTGTGGTGTTGTCTCCATGGCATCACTGTAAAATACATGTCTTTAAACAAATACATCAATAAATGGGTTTGCTGAACCAGCTTCATTTGTTTATTCACCAAAACTGGAGTCAAACCCAACTAATCCAAAATGTCCAGAGACACAGCAAGCCTCTCCTGAGAGCCTTCTGCCCATGTCTGAGAGCCAAAGAACCACGTGGATCATGGATGGGAACGTCACTGCTCCAACCCCTGCTCCTATTCCCACCCTGTGCTCTGATCAGCTCGGTGCTGAACTGGAGAAGCAGCTGCTGGATGCTCAGACAGACAGACAGAGATGCTTTGTCAGGAACTCCACTGCACAGGAAACAGCTTCATTTTCTCTGCTGAACAACCTGGTGTTATTTGCTGGGCAGAATTCCATTAACTCAGAATCTGCAGGATGGTTTCTAGTCCGTTTCCTCAGCTTTTGAGCAATACATCCCATGCCATGGGGGGAACAAAGGGCCAGGAAAAATGGACAGCTTGCAGTCGTGGGTTTGGAGCTGTTTCATTTGACTCTTATTTGCTGAGATTTGGAACCTAAAGAAGATGAATGTCACCAAACATGTTGGTTCTATCACATTCTTAAGCCTCTCTGGGTAATATAAATCTGTATTTTTCATCATCTACAGTCAATGAAGGGTGTGCACACACACTCCTCACACAGTAATTCACTGACTTGCTGCCCCCAGAGAGGTGGAGGTAATGTATATACTCCTTAGCCCATGTTTATGTTTAAATGATTTCTCACTCGGGAGAAATCTTAGCTTTGATTAAAGGAAACAAAGTAGGATAGTGAAAGAGGTTATCTCCAAAACTATTGTTTGGATTGCATTGTCTCAGAACGCTAAAAGGGATAATTCAGATATATATTTACAGATTTTATGAAGTCAATAGACTTCACAGAGAGACATGATAGGCATCACATTTAAAAAATCTATATTAAAAGTACAGAAACACCAGTGTATTTAATCAGTGACCAGCAATAAATCACCCTGATGGCATTTATGTACACGGTAATACATCACACCCAACTGAATGCCAAACCTTAGTTTGGATGGAGCTGCTTGCTGAAATTTCTAGGATTTTTGAAGAACAGGAAAAGAGAGGCAGCCAGGTAGGTGGTATATTGTAATTTCCAGCCTGAGGTAAAATGCTGGTTTAGAGGCACTGACAGGGCCACAGAGGAGCCCAGCCTGCAAGGGCAGAAGTTACTTTTCAGGGCTGTTCAAATCAAACCACAGGAAAACATTCCTCTTTAACTGCTTTAGCTTCCAGAGTGCCCCCAGGGTGAAGACCAGGGCTCTGCAGCCTGCACAGCTCTGATTCCCCACTGGGCTCAGGGCTCAGCTCAGCCTGGGCTCTCATAGCCCTCTTACACCTTTCTTCCTTTTTTCTTGACTTCAATTTTCTCCTATCTCCCGAGTTCCCCTGTTGCTTTCAGTCACCATTTTGGGAACTCCATATTCAAGGCGACAATCCAGGATGACTTTGTCTTTCCTGTCACACCTGGAGCCTTTAGCCAAGGAGCCCTCCCTCCTGCTCCTGCTCCTGTATCCCTGGGAAGCCATGCCTGAGGAACTGAGCTGGGAGAGCTGCTGTGGTGATAAACTGCCTACAAGATCTTCTGCTGTGATTTTGAAGATGAGCTACAAAATCCACTCGTGCTCTGCAGGGAACTGCTGCAACAGAGGGAGATGGCTGAGGCTGCTTTATCCTGTTAAATGGAAGAGAGGAGCTCAATACCACACTGAAAAAGGGCTCCGAGTGCAAGTCCGGTCTTGTTCTGAACTCTTGGAAATCTACTTTTCCTTCATTTAATTGACAAAATCTGTAGATCATACGAGGAAGACAGTCCCTGCCAAAAATCCAACATCACTAGTTTTTAATAATACAATGGGAATAACCCCTCAGAACATATGTAATTATGGGAATGAGTCATTCCGATGGCATCATGTAACCACATTCACTGGGATTTGACAAAGATGAGGCCACATAAAACTCAAAATTATTTCATTTCAGCCCTGGTCAGGGCAGTGGTGCTGAGGCCACGTAGCAGAGGCAAGGGACAACGATCTGTGACCCTGTTGTCCTGGCTGGCTGTGGCCAGGACACAGAATGAGAAAAAGCTAAAGACTGAAATGGGGGGATGCACCAACAGCAAAGGAAAAGCTGTGAGTCATGGAGCAACAGAACATTAGTTTAGTGGAGCAAAATATCTGACTGGCACGTTATCAGATGCACAATAAGCAGCTGCAGCCTCAGGGATGCTGCAAGTTCAACACCAACTGCTGGCCCAGTGCAGGAATTTGGGTCAGGGAATATGTGAGAGTGAGGAAAACGCTGCAGGAAGGTGCCAGTTCGAATGCAGGTCCCACACATTATCAATAGGTTCTTTTCTTATGACAGAAAATCCAGGCTCGTAGCCCACCCCAATGGGGGCATGGCTGGTAAAGGGTCTGAGCCCTCCCACCAATGCTTCCAGCCTGGGGATTCAGCACCCAACTCCGGGGCATCCCCAAGACAAGCTCTCCCTGCCACAGCCTCCTGCCCAAAGCTGGCTGGGTCTGCTCTCTCACAGAAAGAGACAGCCACTTTCTGGCTGCTCCCCAAGATCTCTTGCTAACAATAAAGAGGGAGTTTTCTTAAGGGAAAGGAAGAAAGAGTTGGGGAGAGCAGAGCAAAAGTATTACTCAACTATTTAGTCTAAAATTTTGAAAATCAAAAGGCTCTTCTGACAGATTGATATCGACTCTAATAGAAAACACACTTGTCCCGGGAAAACTCCTCTACATGAGCCTCGAGTCTGATAGCTTAAACAATTATCTACAATTTGGAATTGATTTTTTATAGCCACATCAATGTGTACTTTTTCAATGCCCAAGGCACAGATAATTCTATTAAGAGAAAAACCAGAACGTGTAGGCTTAAGCCAAACAGCCTCCAACTCCAGACTCAGTCTTACAAAACATGTCCCAAGGCCTGACTCATCGTGGCTCCCTTGTACAGCAGGGACTCTACACCTCACAGCAAAACGCTGAAAATCATTAAAAGAACAGAATCCCAGCAGCTCTGTTATTGTTCTGGGTTTAAAGGAGCATTAGCA